>JANUWF010002342.1:7137500-7625422 GCA_026120185.1 Voacanga thouarsii
TACTTTGCTTGAGAACAAGCAAAGAGCTAAGTGTGGGGGAATTAATAGGGGCTAAATTAGTCATATTTTTCCTAGTTATTTGAGGTTTATCTATAATACATTTTGTTCAATAACTAGTAATATTCTTTCATATTTGAGATTTTACCCTTGAAAAGGTATTTTGTTCAGTATTTCAGATTTTTAGGGTAAATGAAACAAAAACATCGCAAAACAGAGGAGAGGCGGTGCCGGCTAGGACCCTAGAAACGAACTATTGAAATGAACTTCGAGGTGACAGAAAAATTGCTGGGACAGAGCAAAACGGAGTGGAACCAACGCTGGCTCTAAGAGTCAAGGCGGCGCTGGCTACATTTTGGAACACGTTGTGCATAATTCGGAGAAAAATCGACAATCGAGTAAAGAAGCATAACACAACCGGCACCAGCTCTGAGAGTCAAGGCAGCGCCGACTGTGCCCTGGAGCTAAGGCAGTGTTTGATTTTTTCTACATGATTTTTGGTAATCTGGGGAGTTTTAGTATCTTCCAACTTCCACTCGGCCAAGAACACTATACCTACGAGTTTAGGCACTTCCTAAGCCTATAAATAGATGAAAAATACAAGGAAAAATAAGAGAATTCATTGATTATAATAGAAAATTACTCAATCAAAGGAAGAATTCTTCAAATTCAATGAGGGTTGTGCAAGAAGGTCTTCAAAGGAAGAAGAATGAGGCTTGTCTATGAGTGCTTTCTTTTACTTTGTTTTCTTTTTCTTGAACAATGATATTTTAATTATTTTATTGTAATTTGACCTTGTTTTAGATATGCATGATATTTAGAGTTATTTGATCATTTGATTAATTGGTTGTTATCCCTGGTGTTTAATTACTTGTGCTTATTTCGAGATTGGTTGATTGTTTCTATCCATTCACTTGCTTGAAAAAGGGATTGATGGTACTTTCAATTCATTAGTTTCATATTTGTTGTCTTTTAATTTGCTTGAAAAATGGATTAATTGCTAAAAACTGGTAATTAAAGGTTAATTGATGTCTGCCAGAATGTGGATTCATTGGTTAGTTTCATGTTTTAAGTTTTCCAGAATATAAAAATTTAATCAAGGATTATGTTTAATGCATCTTTTGGCTAAGACTGGTTGAGACAGAATATGTGATACTATGTTACCTAGTAGAGGGGGATTCATGGATTGAAAAAGAAGTGAGTCTATCTTAATCCTTCATGATGTCAAGGGAATAATTAGTTATGACAATAGTTGAGTTCTTTAAGATCATGTTTGTCTAACCAATGACTTGGGTTACATACTTCTCAATCCTTGACATGTATATATTTTTATTTTGATCTTCTTTTATGTTATTTCTTTTGATTTGTTTTTCACTTTATTGAGTTGGTTAAACAATGAAAGAAAGGTAATTAATGTCTACTTGTTCCTAGAGGATCGACACTCGTTTGAACCCTATGCTCGGTTAATGATGAGTACTCTTGCTCATATGTGTGATTTGGGTTGAACATTTTAATTTAAACTTGATTGGGAATGTGGTTAGTTTTTGTATGATTTTTACGCCTAAGTCCGGACACATCATCAATGTTTGTAGAACTTGAAATAATTGTGGTTTTCAGGTACTGTACTGAAATGCCTAACTAAACCTAAGCATTCCCTGAGTTGTTAGGCTAATTGTAGAACTAGATTTGGGAGGATTTGTGTGTAGATAAAGGCATGGGAATGGAAAGAATTATAGCTAGTTGTATATTGTTCAAGAAAAAAAAATGTTGGTTTGCTATGTTGAACTTATATTCTGTTTTGAACGGTTTTTTGGATAAAAATGCTGGTGTAAACTATGTCTATTTTTTGGATTAAACTATACAGAATGGCCATGGATTTTGGAAATCCATGAACTATACTTTGTAGATAAATGTCCTAGGAAGAGTTTCGAACAAATTTGACATGATTTGATGTAACACCCCACTACCTAGGCCCGACGGGGCCGGGGATGTCATCCCGTCCAAAGGACAAGGGGTCTTTATAACTAGGTCACACAAAAGAAAATAAAAGTAATACTTTAAAATTGAACTTATTACAACCCAAAAATACATGAACAAACCCAGAATAAATTGTTCACTACCATCTCTCAAAACAACACATAAGAAAAATAACATAAAGTCTTCAAAGCATAGGCAACAAATCTAGCTATTCATCTCCACAGCAGGATTGACCTGAAAACATGGCATAAAAGGTGATGAGATAAAAATCTCAGTAAGTCCGTATGTGCTTTGAGTGTTCAGTGAAAACAGTTCGTGGATGCAAAATGTGAAAACTTTGTAAGAGAAATATTGGCAAGCAATAAATATTAGTAAAAAACAAGAGTGGTGTTTTCGGCTTTTCCAGCCATACATAATTTATAAGATCAACCACTCAAACGAAAGGATTATGGGTTACCACACGTTGAGCCCCATAACCGGATGGTCAGTATGCCACACATTATGCATACTGCTGGTCAGAATGCCGACACTTTGTGCAGACTGACAAAAGGTAGGTGATCGGCCTACCGGGCAAGATACGCCTCCTTCTCTATATCCAAACAACAACCGGGTGTCCATTCCGGCAAAACATAGTCACTTGACTGAAATAAAAACTGCTAGCTTGGACCGGCATGACTAAGTAGTACTGACGTTTTTCTAAGTTGAGTTTTATCTTCTGGAGGTGGCCTCCTGCCAGAAGACTCACTCTTGCTCTTCAAAACTAGTACTACTAGTCTACCCTTATTGAGTACTCAACGATAATTGTCCCACTTGAGAGAAAACTGATAAAATATAGCTTTGCTTGAAAATGGCAATCAAGGGTTTCTAAAGTCCATGCCAAAATCAGTTTTAGAAATAGTTCAGTGTTTGAGTAAAACTGCTTTGAAAATTTTCAAATAATTGGTTTGACTAAATCAAGAAAAGAAACAGTCCTTAATTGCCTTTACCAAATCAGTATTCACATACTTCGTGTTTAGCTTGCCATGGTAACCTTTTACAATAAACAAGTTTTATGCAGGAGCTTACCTGATCCTTTACTTGCTCAAATTTAAAAGTCTTCCAAGGCTGACCTAACCCCGCCTGGGGTAAACACAAGACATAAGGTTACACTCAAGCTATATTCACTTACACAAATAATCATAGTTCAACTTATTACAATCATGACCCTAATGTTCTAAGCTTTAAGGCTAGGTGATAAAGAATTTTATAAAATAAGTCTAGTTTGATAAGTTAAAATAACTAGGGGTTCTAAAATAATTGCTAATAAATTATAGACTCAAATAATAATTCTTGAGTGTTATTAATAATAAATAAACTTAGGTTTGAATTTTAAATAATATTAAGTCCTAAATAATTTTAATAAATGATAATTTAAAAATAGCTTTATTATAAATAAATAATAAATTAAATAATTTTTAATTAATTAATTTTTTTAATAGATAATAATTATTTAGTAATAAATAAAATTAGTGATAAATGAATTTTATTAAATTTTTGTTTAATAAAAATATTAATAGTCTAATTAAATATTCCAATCCAAATCCCCTAGTGTTTCGAATTTTGAAGGAAACTATAGTAGTAATTCTAATTTTTTTTGTAATAAATTTGTTAATGAATATAACCTAGAATTAATAAGAAAATAATCTCTTACCATGATTTTCCTAGTGCTAGAACAGATTCATGATCACATTCTCCATCATCAAACAATAAATCAATCCATTCATGAACATACACTTGAACTATCGCATACCATCATATGGCCAAAATCCTACTAAGCATAATTATCAATCATGGCTTCCATGGAGAATAAGAACATAAAAGCCTAATCACCTTTGGTGTCATGATATCTAATCATGCTTCAAACATCCATAAAATTCATTGAGCATGAAGAACACAAATTGATTCAAAAGGAAAACACATACATCCTAGTCATATACATCAATCATCATGTCCCAACCCCAATCCCTTTATCCACATGCATATACTCAATCTCCCAATCATATTCTATGTCCCTATCAACACCTAAGAGACATGATTTCAGAATTTAATAGGAGAGATTTACGAATGAATACTTGATTGTCGAGTACTTTGATGAAGATAAAAGAAGGTCCACGCGCGATGGAGTGTCTTGAATGGTCCAACAAAACAAACGATCATGGTTGATGTTTGATCAACCATTTCAGTTAGAGAGAGAGAGAGAGAGAGAGAGAGAGAGAGAGAGAGAGAGAGAGAGAGAGAGAGAGAGACGTTAGAATGATATATTCGAATGGAAGAAGGTGAACAAGAAGGTTGTTCATGACTCATCTTGTTGATGTTCTTGAGGTCTTCAAGAAAAGCTGATTTTTTATCCGGTTGAAAATTCTTGATTGCGAGATTTCGTGTTATAAATGGCAGAAATGAAGTCTAGGGATTAAGTAGAGATGATCTGGAGTTTTTGAGAGTGATTGGAGGGGTTTGGATTTGGTTTAGGCTCAAAGAAGTTTAGTGTGTGTTCTTGGTGTTTGTAGGTGAAAATGGAGAGAAATTAGAAGAAGTGCTGCTGGAATTTGGTAGAGGGCTGGCCGAATGGTAGAGTATGATTGAGGGTTTCGGTTTTCAGCAAGAAAGAGTAAGGGTGATCAGATTTTATTTGAATTTTAAATGGAGAAAATAGTGGAGATGTTTAAGGTAGGTGGTTAGCAATGGTGTTTGATCAAGAGTGGTCTCTATGGTCTTTAATTAATGCTGTCGGCTAGAACAAGACTGTTTTACTGAAATGATTGAAGGCTAAATGTTGCTCAAGCTGGCCGAAATTCAGTCCATAAAGGCAGAGAAAATTCTGGTTGTTTCAGCTTAATGCAAGAGTGATTTATGGGAGTGAAATGCTGGAATTTTTTTTTGAAGTTCAAATGGTGTTTGAATGGAGTGATCTTAGGAGTGTTTTGTGGAGCAGCTATGGAGTCCTTAAGCTTCAAGGTAAGTGTGGGTTTAATGGTGTTCAGTATATGGCTGAATAAGGCTCAATTCTACATAGATTGAAGGTGGCTTTCGGTCCTAGGCTAGAAAGGAACATGGCTGGAAAAAATTCTGTTCAAGTGTTCATGGCTTTTCCGAAATTGCAGATTTTTGGTGCAGGATTTTCGCACCTTCTTGGCTCGGTTTTTCAGTGGTTCTTCAGGGTTTTTTGAGGGTCTTCCAATGGTGGTTTTTCAGCCTCATTTCTGGACAAATGCAGAGAAGTTTGCTGGCTTGAAGATGAACTAAAAACAGCTTCATTTCCTTGAGGAAAAGCTGCGAATTGCCCAGAAAAATTTCTGGTTTAGTGCTGTTTTGTGCAGTCCGAAAATTGCACAATTTTTCCAGCTTCCAGGCCACTTGAAATGATCATTTTCTTGGCAGCAAATGAATGGATTTATGGCTTGAATTCTCGAAGGAAAGGGCTGACAACAAATTTCCAGATTTCCCTACCATTAAAACATGAACATCTTGAAGATGGATTTGAAGGTCTTTCCATGGTGATTGATTTTCTCTTGGAACCTTCCTATTTCTCCTCCTAATTTTCGGTCAACCTCCCTTCCCCAAAGTTGATTTTCGAAATTCAAGGGAAAGAATTTATCACAGAAATTTTTTTGGAATTCAAAGAAAAAGAATTAAGGGATTTTAGTTTATTTGAATTATGAAAATGCTAGGGCAAAGCTAGAGGTAATAAGTTGGACAAGAATTCTTCTAGAATTCTTTTAGGACATGAGGATAAGATTAGGACATTCTCTTCATGTCTCCCCTAAGACAACATTCCTATTTCCATGAAATGCAAGAAAACAAAAATTCAAACTTAGTTAAGATAATCATGACAAAAGCTTAAATGATGGGATTTGAACTCATGACCTTAGAGATTAATTCCAAATCTCTAACCACTTAACCATACTAACTTTTGTTGTTATTTTCTCACCCACATTTCCTTCCTATTTAATCCTCAAGCTTTCCTCCTATTTTTACCTCAAGCAAAATTACTATTTTACCCTTCCTACTCGATAAACATAACTAAGCATTTTAACCTATAATCCACAACTCTAAAGCACATAGAATCATTTAAAACATATATATTCATGTAAAATAATATGATATGTATCCCGAACCCCTTACTCTAGGGTTGGCTTTAGGTGGGGTTTCACATTTGAACTTATGAATAGAAGGTTATGAATTTTCTACCAAAACTGCCAAACCTGGAAAACAGAAATTCTGATTTGCATTTCTTTAATGTAATAGGCTTCAGAATGGTAGTTTGTTATCCCCTTGCTATACATTAAGGTTCCTAAACCTTCCTCAATGTGTTAGGGATCTGAGAATGGATTTGAAGTGATTTTGGAGTAGAGTAAATCAGCATGCACTTAGCTTTTTCAGTATTTTCTTCATTCTATTTTCAGCTTTATCATTTTATATTATATGGAGTTTATGTACTTTGTTCTTGCCCTTCCTTTTATTGCTTTTTCTTCGCACTAAAACACATAAAATGAACTGAAAAATCACACCAAAATACTCTCAAATAGTCTAGTTAACATCCTACAGAAACAGCACACAAACATAATTTTTCTCAAAGTCTCCATCATGAATTCATTTAGCTTCAGCCATCAAAACTTAATTCAAAATGTTCCTCACCATGCATAGATCAACTTCACAATGAAAAGAACATATGAAAATACACTAGGTAAGAAACAATAAGAATTTCTTGGCATTAAGCCACCTCAATTAAAAAAAAAATGACAGAGTTTCCCTTATAACTTGAACATTTTTCAGGTACAAAACCACCTCAATTCACCCAACATTCATTATAAAAAACTCATAAAACACAAATAACATCAAAATATTTAATCAACAACACTAAATTTGAGGGTAATCACCCATTACCCATAGGGAGTGATCACCCATCACTCACGGGAAATGATCACTCATCACTCACGGGATTCTAAAGATGCCTACTAAGTGTTTTCTTACCTAAGAAGAGCTCGTTTGTCCAGGCAAATCGATGAATAACTGTATGTCTAACCTGTGTGTAACAATAACATAAATTTACTGTAGAACAAATTATAAGTGTAACTTAGTCTTGGCATCAGATGGAACGAAATCTTAATCAGTTAAGTAAACAGAATGAGATTAAGAGGCATTATCCATCGTGAACTTTTGAGTTCAAAACGGCCAAAGGAGGCTAAAACAAAGGATTAGAGACAAAGTTATACCTTTACACGTAGAAAATTAATAAAGTTGTAAATAAATAATCCATCAAGTCTCAGTTACAAATGATGTTTTGTTTTTCCTTAATTCTATCATTTTTATCTATTTCCTAGCTATATCATAGCTTATGAATACATTCCTCAAAAGTTCACTCTTATGCCTACTTATTTATGCCTTCATGAAATAAATACATTATTCCTAATAAAAACTAAAGAATATGAACATGATAGAGATCATATCCTTTCCCTTCAACAATGGAAAACAAACTCAACATTTATTAAATCAAGAAGACTTTAGAAAAACTCCCATATTAGTTCAAATTAATCAAGAAGGCTTTAGCTAATGTGACATTTTCTTTTAGCCTAAATGACATAAATGCCCAAAAAATTATACTCAGACATATATATCCCTAGAGAAGAGAAATTTTCTCATGCATGAGCTAAAGATTGGCATCCATGCTTTCTGAAAACTTCATCAACGGCTTCACGGCTAATATAACAAAAATGAACAACTAATTTGAAAGTTTGGCACTTTTGACAGATGTTTGATAATGTAATTTGTTCTTATTAATTTATGTCAGCATCACCACAAGTTTCAGAAGCAAATAATAAACTAAATTCTTCAATATTCCAAGCTTTCCCACTTATCCTAGTTTTTCAGGTTCTTAGCCCAATTAAGTTCCAAAAGTTCATCTGAAAGACCTTAGGCTACCAAAGCCAACAATTTTTAATGGGTGATACAGCTATAAAAATTACTGCTTCTCATTTATCGACTGAAACAGAGTTTAGAAACGCTTTGTCGAACAATTCAGTTGACATCAAAGAGACTAACATAAGTTTCAAGGTCCGCAAAATTAAATGACATGAGCTTCAATTCAACATTCAACAAGAAGAATTGTGCAAAACAAAGAGGAATTAACTCAATAGAGGAAAAGAAACAGGGAAAGAACAGAACTTCTTGCAAATTAACAAAAGCCCATCATCAAGAAACTAAATTTTACCAGCTAAGAACAACAATCTAATAATACCATGGCTTCAAACAATCAACCAAGTCAGAAACCAAACCTTTTTAATTAGTATATGTCCTCAAATTCTACAAAATTCTAATCTTGAATAAACCCAACACAGACATTCTTTATCTCATTGAAGTATGAAGCTTACTGCTATAACATATGAGGTCTCTCTTAGTTGTTATAAGTATGGCTTTAGTAGTGAGGTGAAAAAAAAAAAAAAAAGAGGGAAACGAAAGGTAGGGCTTTAAATCCTTATCTCATCGCCATCACCTTCATACTAGACACTCCACCCTGCACTCCGTTAAACCACAGACTTTTCCCATTCTTTTTCCCCCAAGTAAACTGTTATTTGTTGCATTTAAATCCTTACTCATTATGAAGTATTACTAGAGATTAAAACAGGGAAAGCAGACTAGAGGAGTGCACTTCAAAATCCATGGAAATTACAGTAGATAACATAAATTGCGGTCCAATGCAACTCAGTAGCACAAATTCCATATGAATCCAGTAAAAGTTGATGGATACCTTGATCAATTGCGGTCCAGTCTGGTGCCTAACCTCCGGCGATAGCGGTTGAGGTCGAGATGCAGCGGCGTCGGCGGCAGTCGTCCACAGCTTGATGAAGGTCGCCGGTGGTTCGATGGTGAGAGGGAATTGCAACTTTGATCAGATGGTCTTTCGGTGGTAGTTCAAGCAATAAGGAGGTAAGGTCGCCAGTGGGGTTGGAAGGGATTTGAGAGGGATTAGTTGGAGAAGATAGAGAAAATGGGAAAGAACACAACGAAAGGGAAGATAGAAAAGGGATGTTATAGTCGTTGGGCTTTGCGAGAGATTTTTCCATCGCTAATCCCTCTCTATTAGCGAGGGATTTGCGACAGCCACTAGAAATAAAATAAATATAATCCCTCTCTAATCACTCGCAAATTAGCATGTGATTAGCGGGGGAAGTATTCCGCTCAAAATTTTTGCGTTGCTTTAAAGTTATAAGTTTTGAATCCCTCACTGCTATTATCCATCACTATTTAGAGACAGATTAGCGAAGGATATAACATTTTCCTCACTTTTTTTAATATTCTATTGGGAAAACATATTTATTTCTATCAACACTTAGCTATTTCCTAGTTAGCTATAGATTAAAAGCATGAAATATTTCGCCAGTGAACAATTCTAAATTATCATCGTGGTGTTTGTTTATGTTTAATTAACATCGATCCTGTTATGCTTACTAATGTATAAAAAGTTTAATTAGTATTGATGTTTTTTCATATCCCAAAATTGTATTTATTATGCTAATCAAATGTAATAAAATGTAATATATAAAACTTCGAGTGCAGACGTAAACTCTCATAGTAATTAAATGTGTGTTCATATTTGCATAATTATACATCGACGACCATATGATCGATGCATCAAATATATATATATATATATATATATATATATGAGAGAGAGAGAGAGAGAGATAGAGAGAGTATAAATGCATATAAAATGATAAATGAATTTTATATATACAACACATGACGAACCTGTACAGAGGTATAATGTAAACATATCATTTAAATATAATCTATACTTCATAACTTGCCGATGGTAATTACATATATATTGAATGTAAATACATTGGTTATTATTCAACAAATAATAAAGAATTACGTATTCATAAGGATATAACATAAAAAAATTTACCACACACAAAAGTATCGTAAGAAAAAAAATTTGAGAATTCACAAAATAGGGAATCCCTCGCAAATCTCTTAGGAATTAGTGAGGGATTAGTGAAGGAAACTATCAGCAATGGATTAGTGAGTGATTTTTAAGATCCCTCGCCAATAAAACTCCAATCCATCGCAAATCCAGCAATGAATTGCGACGGATATTTCAGTCGCTATTTTCTTGCAAATTAGAGTGGGATTAGCTTGGGTACAGTCGCAAATCCGAAGTTAAAAATTTACAATGAATATTAAGTAAAAATAAAATATCCGTCACTAATTTGTATCGAATTAATGATGGATTAGAATGGGATTTCTTCATCCACCGCTAATTTGAAAGGGTTTTTTGTTAACATTGATCTGTTGCTAATCAACTAGGGATTAGCGACAGAAAGTCAATTTGTCATTTGTCCCTCGCTAATCCCTCGCAGATTTAGTGAGGGATTATTCCCTCGCTAATTCTCTGTTTTGTTGTAGTGATATTGGATGGTAAAATTGTCCACCTAACGTATTTCAATATAGCCCTCTTAGGATACACCTAACTCTGGAAAGTATTCTTCCATCAAGGAAACTAGGCCATCAATTTCACCCAAGAAAAATGAGAAAAAGATGACTTCTACATTACTCTCGCTTGTTTGATTTGAACTCTCTGTTATGAACCTGAGAAAAACACTAAGGTCCTTTGGCATCCTGCAGGCAACAAATTTCCACCTGTGGATGAGTTCCACAGTATTTTGATTAAGAGTCCTTGTTATAGTAGATGTTGTGATATTAGGACGGATCTCAAGTAAGTTTGCTTTACATGACAACATAACTCCAAAGCTTGCACCGGTTCCGCCTCTAATGGCCGAAAAGAAATCCTCAGCTATGGATTTTCGATTTAGAACTCTTCCATTAGCATCAATCACTTGAGCATCAATGACATGGTCAGTGGCAACACCATATTTCCTAGAAAAAATACCATACCCTCCTCCACTTTTGTGTCATCCAACACCCATAGCTGGGGAAGAGCCTGCAGAAAGGTAAAAGGAGTCGTTGATTTAGTTAATGGTGTAGTAGAATTCCCCAAGGGTCACTCCAACTCCAACCCATGCAGTTTGACTTTGAGCAATTTCTGCAACTAAACTTGCATTTTTTGTTTTTCTAAAAGATGATGGGCAAAGTCTATTACCTTAGCATTTGTATGGGTCTTTGCAGAAACCTTATGAAGATTAAGAAATGTAGATTTGAAGTTATTTTTAGAGATTTTAACATAAAATGCTAATTCAATTCATAAAGACATCCTATGGCATTGTGAAATATGCTACAGAGAATAATATTGTTATGCAAGATAAGGTAGTGCTCACATTTTTTAAATCCTCAATTTTAAATACCTAAATTGTAAAAAATAGCCAAGTTTGAATACAAATATTCAAATAATTTGAATATAAAAATTATAAAAAGTTATATTTGTAATGCAATTGATATATGTCTCCATCTTAAAACAAGATGTTAACTAGTGTTATTTTTATTTTTATCTCATTTCTTAGCTAGGGTGAATAATTTTGTCCTTCTCTTTTTTAAATTATAAATATAAAAAGCACTTCTCTGTCTTTCAAATATTAGTTACACCACAAATATTAATTTATAATAATTTGTCAAATTCAATACATAAAATAGCATAAACAATTTATACTTCAACTAACCCTGAAAAAAAATAATTAATAATAGTGGTTTCGTTCCCTAGAATTATGACAATCTATGATGGGAGATGTTCCTTTACTTTTCCTTCTAATGATATATGTTTATCAATAATATTTTGCATGATGGATGAATATCATATGTTGTGATATTTTCTTAAGCACCTCATATAAACTTGTGAACCTTAATAAAAATTTTCAAATTGCATAGAGCTACATGATTCAAGTGATAGGAATGTCCCTCGTTGTGTAGTGAGAATTTGGTAAACGATATTTCTATTTACTTGAGCTATTATCCCATTGTGATGATCTTGTTTTATTGAACTTGGTTAAACAGGAGGGGAAATGAGAGATATAGTTTCCCTTGAAATATATTTTATTTTATGTTGTTTGGTACTCAAAACGAAGGAAAGCGAAAATGAGATGAAAATGCTAAAATAGTTATCTTTCATTTTTTTTTCCGTTAAAATGTAAGTTATCTTAGGAACTTATGAAAGTGCTAGTGTTGTTATATTTTATCTTAACTAGATTTACTTTAAGTCGTCTTATAAATCAAATAAAAGATGGAGAGGAAAAGTATAACGAAAGTTTAATAAATAGAGATTTTTTACTCTAGCTACCGTGATAGATTTTATGAAAGAGAATATAGTTTTTGTGAGAGAAGAATGGGGACAAGTTAGAGAAAGAGGAAAAGAGAGGAGAAAGACAATAAAGAATGAATTATACTATTTAGATTGTTGATAGATAAAATGAGATTGATAAAAATACTAATCTATATATTTCTCCTCCTTTTGGCTTTATGTATGCATTACATGATAATCATACTTTAGTTAGTAAAAAAATTCGTTAAGAAGTAGATGAAAACTAAGTTGACTTTTTAATTAAACTCAATTCTTTCATTTCTCTCATGTTTCAATTCTTTGCCTTAAGATACCATGCAATTACAAGAACAATTTTTCGAGGTGTTGTTGGTGTTGTGCTTGTCTAGGAAGGTAAACAGGCTTCTACTTTCATGGGTAATGAGCGATTATCCTTAAGTTGGTTTTATGCTATATATCATTGCATGGTCTATTCTTGTTGTTTACATTCAACGACTGCGAAACCTTGAGGTGGCCTAGTGCTAGGAAAATAGTTAATTTATAGGGGAGACTCTATTAAATTTTTTTTTCAAAACATAAGTCTATTGGAGGAAATAAGGTAGTTTTACAAATGAATCTTTCTTTCTCTCAACATAAAAGAATAGGAGTCAAAATTTTAGAATCATCCTTTAAGAAGAGACTTAAAATTTATTACTTGGTCCAAACCTATCATCATCCTACTGCTTCTCTTCCTAAATAATAAAGACCTATGGGATGAATTATGCACATAATAACAAAATCATTATGTAGTAATTTTTGATGAAGTTAAAAGGCTACAATACCCCTTTACCAGATGAATCAAAGTTATTAATGTACGGTAATTTCTCTCCCCCCCCCCAATTAATTAAGGAAATAATAGTAAATAATGTTAAGACTGGAAGCAATAGTATTAAACCCCTTTAGTTTCCTAAGCAAGCTAGTACTTTGGAGGAAAAAAATTTTAAAAGTGACCACTATTTAGGGATGGTGGTATTACTGGATACCATATCAGGATGAGAATGCAAATCAAGCTTAGAACTTCTTGCCTAGTAAGGAGCATTTTTTTTTATATCCAACTGCACTACTACTTTGCCACTACTAAATGCTCTTTTTGGTCTAATTTAACTTTCTTTATTTTGTACTTTATATATTCTCTTATTTCAAATTATTTTTCACTTGGAAAAATTAAGAAAGTATCTATTACATCTTCCATTAAATTTGTAGTTGAACATTCAAAAGTTTGCTTGGTAAGACATTAGTGAGAGTGGAAATCAAGTTCTCAATCTTCTCTCCTCTATAGATTCCTACCCAAATATGCTTCCAAATTTGCAAATACTAAACCTTCTTGTTCTTTTTTGTGTAAGATTCCTATCCTCAGTGTGATTTGTTTAGTGATAGCATTTGTTGGTTTGCATTATTTTTATGATATTTCATTAAATCGCAATAGAAAATATAGACGGAGGATCATGCTTGGATGTATAGAATGTGTATGCCGGCAACAAGGGGACTTTCTAAAGAATTCATTAATGGTGTTGAATGTTTGATGCTTGCATATTTAGAATGGCCTAATACTAATCAAATTAGATGTCCTTGTTCTAAGTGTAAGGAGCAGAATTTTCAAATTTCTAATATGGCAAGGGTTCATTTGTATAGCAAAGGTTTTGTGAAAGGATATTGTAATTAGACTTGTTATCATAGACCGTTTATTTCAATTAGGGTTAGATTTCATGGTCAAGTAATCCCTTTCATGATATAGTCGTCGATGCAGTAGGCACCAACTTTCCCTTAAATCCAAACCACAAAATATTGAGGAACTATATAATCCCAATGCACAGAGATTTTATGATTTATTGACTATTGCAAGTACTCTTTTATGGGATAGATGTACAAATCACTCAGAATTATCTGTGGCTTAATTGTTAAACTTCAAGTTTGAAAATAACATGTCGAAAAATGTTTTAATAAAGTAGTACAACTAACGAAAGAGGTTATGCCAACTAGTAACAAGATGTGGTCATTCCTAGTATGCTCATAAAGTAAAAATAGGAAAGAATAAACAGTTGAAGGAGATTGCTTTGAAGAAGATGCACTATTTTTCACTCACTCAAAGTTTGCAAAGGCTTTATGCAGCCAATACAACTATTGAGCTCATGAGATGGCACACAGAAATTTAAACCGAGATGGGATAACGAATCATCCATGGAGTGGTGAGACATGACAGCATTTCAATTAAACATATACGAATTTCACAACAGAGCCACGACATGTTTAACTTGGATTGCGTACAGATGGTTTCTTGCTATTTGGGTCATCAAAGAAGTAGTATTTTTATTGTTCAATCATGGCTACTCCATATAATCAACTATGCCAGATGTGCTGGAAAAATATTATGATTTTCTTAATGGTTATAATTCCTAGTCTAACGAATCCAAAACAAAAGATAGATCTATTTTTGCAAATGCTTATAGATGAGCTTTCGACATTGTTGACAAATGGTGTCTCTACATACGATATTTCAAAGAAACAAAATTTTATGCTGCGAGCTGCATTCCAGTGGACTAATATTGACTTTCTTGCATATAGAATGCTAAATGGGTGGAGTACATCGGGGAATATTCTGGCATATCTATATTGTATAGAATGTACAAAGTTGTTCCAATTTCCTTCTGACGGTAAACAATTGTGATTTTGACTACAGTTGATAGTTCCTTCCATCTAGATATAATTTTCCAAGAGATTGTAAGTCTTTTAGAACAAATAGAGGTGTTGAATAATCATTACCTTCCTTGCACCTATTAGGGTTCAAATGTGGAATATAGTGCAATTTTTTCCAAAAATCTTGGGAATTGCATCCAAACATACATAGGTAGATAGTAAAGGTTCATACCATAAATGGGCAAAATGAAATCATTTTGTGGTCTGTATTGCTCCTTCCGAGACATCTAACCTTTGTTAGATATATAGTTCGCAAAGTTTTGTGTATGTAATTAAATGTAAAGTATCACTTACATTTGTTTTAACTTTCAAGTCCATCATATGTTGCATTTAATCACATTAAACTTAATTTTTTATGTTAAAAATAATAGAGACATTTCAGATAGGATTCACAATATGATGGCATCATTTGGAGGGTAAGGGAGTTCAGGGATGTGAAGCGGCTAATAGACACTATATTCAATATTTGAATGAGTGGGAAAAGGCCAGCTAGGATGGTTGAGATAGTTTACAACCATGTTATGCAGAGTTGGAGGTCTAAAGGTTTCCTAGAGAGGTCTAGATAAGCTCTGGAGAATCATGGCAGTTCTGGTAATGGCTTAAGGCTAAGATGGTAAATGACTTCTCAATTCATACATATATCTAAATCGATATATTATTTTTTGTCTACATGATTTCTATTGACCTATACAATTTTGTACAATGCCAGGATTTGAGAGACAAAATTTGGAGGCAGTGCCATGAGCACTAGTAGCTTAGGCCTGAATTAGGCAAATTCACAGACCCTTGAGCACAACAAACTTTAGTACGTTCTAAATATTAATTTAATTTATTCATATCAATATTTTACTTGCACTTACTTTAACTTATATAAAAAAAAGTTATGAGAAATTTAGTGAATTACTATCACAAGTTTCTTACAACAAAGCTTTACTAGTGGTGGGGCTGCTACAGGATGATAGGCCATTACTTGTGCTAGCTATTGGAGGCTTCAGGAAGGGCCAGGTTTATTGGTTGTGTGCAGAGTCTTCTCGTCTCAGACCAGAGTTCACTAGGAGTGGATATTAGCATGGTGAGTCTTCGAGTGCTCAAGCCTGAGCTTAAGCTAAAGTGGAGAAAGTTAAATGATATGAAATAGAGAAAGCAAGAGAAAGATTCGTATATTATTCAGTTGCACAAATTCACAGAAGGCATTTCTCTGTATCTTGGATTACCACCACAGGCACAACTAGCAGCTGTTGATGGTGATAATGATAACCCATAGTGATATTGGTGATGATGCATGCTCTTAATCGTAGCGCTCACACACACACACACACACACACACACACACACACACACATGCATATACTTTAAATTTTGTTGTAGTTTTCATACTTATAGATTTGTTCATATAATTTCATTTCATTAAAAGTCTTTGAAGTTGTTTTATAATTTCGTTCAGTATCATATGCTTTTAGTTGTGAAAAGATACCATGCCAAAATTAGTAAGGAAAATTAATTTTTCTTTAAAAAATTAGAGGAAATAGCAATCAACAAAAGTCAGTTGCTGATAGACAACATTAGTGATCGAAGAATTTATTCGCTAAATACATAAATTAGTGACCGACGGATATAATTGGTAGGTAATTAGCGACAAACATGTAACATCCCTCCCTTTCGTAACTTAATGGCCAACTACGTTGTACTAAATAAGTATTTCTATGAATGACCAAAACAAGAAATGATCGATTTAATGAGACAAGCATTTTGGTGTAAGAAAAACTTTTAGGGGTATTGTTGGAATTTTGATTACAAATTGAGAAAAATTGAGAAAGAATTTGGGAAATTTGAAACCTACCATTAACTTCAGTTTAATGCATAGATTGCATTGGTTAAATAAAAGGTTTTCCTAACTGGAATAAATAATGACTTGAATTATGATTAAAAGAGAACAAGTGGCGATTTGTGACTCGTAATTGAAACTAGGTGCCATTCTGTGATTGGTTGTAGGAGAATTCATGCTTGGCTTTTAGCCTTTTGCAAGCTTGCAAGAGAAGCTACAAAAATGACTAAGCATTTATTAACCATTAAGAAACCACCTAGTCGCCATACATCATTTAATGCACCATTTGGACACATGGTGTAATTTGCCTATATAAGAGAGGGAATGGCGGTGGGTGGCTATTTTAGCAACTGGAAATCAGTAGCTACAAGAGAGAAAAGGAAAAGAAAAGAAAAGTGGAGAGAAAATTGTGAGAAGAGAGAGAAAGGAGGTGAGAAGGAAGCTTGGGCAAAGTCTAGACAATAAAGTATTCTACACAAGGTAAAAAGCTTTGCCTTATGAATTAAAGATGTTCTATAACCTGCAAGGATTATTTTGATTTGTATTTTTCATGGAACATGTCATGAATTATGAAGAATGCTTGGTGAAGAACTATTGTTTAGATGTTGTTTGGTTATGGTTGTGTGGCGGTGACTTTGTGGACTACTTTGTTGTGAATTTTGTGTTGTATGATGGTGTTTTGAAGGAATTATGGAAGGTTGATTATGGCTGTAATCATGGAAGAAAATAATATAAGAGAAAAATGAAGAAGAGAAGTAGTATTTGTGAGGAAAAATGAAAGAGTAATATGTTCATTCATGGCTGCCATTTTTGTTGTTTTGTAAATATGGAATTTCTTCTTTCTTCATAACTGAAATCAAACAAATTTTGTGATGTTAATATGAAGGATGATATGGATTAGGTGTTAGTTATGTGCTAAAACAAGAATAGAACATATGGAAGAAGACTTGGCAAGAAATAGTAAGAATTTCTGGGTAAACAGTAAGCTTTAGCTTGTAGAATCTCTATATAGGGTTCAAGTCTGACTAAAAGGAGTTCATATAATTTTAGCTGAAGGTCTTAGGAACATTTTGGCATAAATTTGAAATCATTTGGGCTTGTGAATAGAAAATTATGGTGAAAATACTAAAGAATAGCAAGCAGTGACGAGATCAAGATGTTGGAATTTTGTAACCAGAACTGAACAAAAGTCACTAAGTTATGATTGCAACTATTAGTAGGACATTAAATATTTAGCAGCCACCTATTTTGCGGCCGCAACATTTCAGTCACTAAATGGTTGGGTGAATATTAATCAATGACTAATTTGCGACCGAATTGTCAGTTGGATAAAGGGTAGTTCCGTGCAGTTTTTGTGATCACATTTGTACTTGTATGTCGCAATTTTGAACTAATTGTATTATTGGTGTTGTTGTTGTTGCTATTGTTATTACTTTTATTTGCTTATTATTCGCTTTAAAAGAAAAAAGAAAAATAGCATATGATCTTTTTCTTAATTTTTAACGTGTTAACATCCCTAACATGTTGCTATAGGTATATTTTTCTCCTTTTTTAATATCTTCATCATCTTTAATTGGAGGAAGGAGGCAGAAAATAAAGAAGATATAGGAAATGCATGTTAAACATTAGTAATTATACTTGACTTGGTCTTAATGGGAAACAACACAAAAGACACATACCATTCGAGAATGCACAACATGGAATATATGAGAATAACATGCAATATAAACAGTGCAATTGGAATTTCCTATCATATAAACAATGACAATATGGAGAACGGTAAAAGTACAAACAATTGTTCTCTTTATTTAACTTTAATAATGCTGAATAGAGTGAAAGTGTATTGTGGCAACTGTAATTACCACAACAATGCAGAGAGAAATGTAACAAAATTCTATTTTAAACATGAAAAATTAAGCATGTATCCGATAGGGGGGAATGCTTTGTTCAAACTTAAAGAAATTTCGAGGGTCAACCATCGTCTTTACCCTCACCAATCTATTGAAGTTATTCTTGTAATATTGAGTGCCCCAAACTCTTGCCTCATCAACATTGGTATATCCCTTTTTCTTGTTTGTCCCCAAGTCAAGATCCCGGTAATTAGCGTATGCACTCCTTTGATTATTAGGTACATACTTACCAATAACTTGATAAAGTTGTTTCGTCCAATTTTCACCTTCTTGAGCCAATGTTTTGTTTTTGCCATTCCACAATGCTACTTCAACTGCCAAGAATAAAGTTCCAGCCCTGTATGGGAAGGGAATATTTGATTCGGGTATTTCATCCATTCTACCTCCAAAAGGATTCCAGTCCATTGCTCCTTCCCCTGGATTTCTTTGGGTAAACAAATCGAAAATCTCAACGAGTCCAGCTTTAGGAATAGGCTGTTGGATTAAGTCTGACTTGCCTTTGTGGTAACTGAGATTGGGATTAGTTCTGTTTTGCAAAAACTCACGTGCTAATTCCAATGGGACACCATATTGGATGGCAAAATTGTCCACCCAACGTATTTCGATGCAGCCCTCTTTCGACACACCTAACTCGGGAAAGTATTCTTCCATCAAGGAAACTAGGCCATCAACCTCCCCAAGAAAAAATGAGAAAAAGATGACTTCTACATTACTCTTACCGGTTTGATTTGAACTCACTGTTGTGAACCTTAGAAAAATACTGAGGTCTTTTGGCATCCTCGGGGCAACATATTGCCATCTGTGGACGAGTTCCATTGTATTATGATCAAGAGTCCTTGTTACAGTTGATGTTGTGATATTAGGGCGAATCTCAAGTAAGTTTACTCTATATGATAGAATAACTCCAAAGCTTGCACCGGTTCCGCCTCTAATGGCCCAAAAGAAATCCTCACCCATAGATTTTCGATTGAGAATTCTTCCATTAGCATCAATCACTCGAGCATCAATGACATGGTCAGCGGCAACACCATATTTCCTGGAAAAAATACCATACCCTCCGCCACTTATGTGTCCTCCAACGCCTACAGTTGGGCAAGAGCCTGCGGAAAGGTAAAAGGAGTCGTTGATTTGGTTAATGGCATAGTAGAATTCCCCGAGGGTCGCACCAACTCCGACCCATGCAGTTCGACTTTGAGCATCAATGGAGATTGATCGAAAATTGGACATATCAAGGATGAAAAATGGGACGTCAGAAACATAGGAAAGACCCTCAAAGTCATGGCCTCCGCTGCGTATCTTCATCTGCAAGCCGTGCTTCTTGGAACAATATATTGTTGTTTGTATCTGTGATTCTTGATTTGGAGTGATAATCACTAGGGGCTTAGGGTCGAATCGTAGGTTGTGTATCGTGGAGTTCAAGATTTGCTGGAAGGAAGCATTATTCGGAGTGTAAATGACTTGTGAAATTGCTGAAGAGTTATGAGAATATTTAGTAAGGCATTGAACAAACCCGTTTGCCGGACGAGCTAAAGCTGCCCGTGAAATGGAAAAGAAAAGAAGACAAGTTAACTGAAGAATCATAGTTTTCTGCATCTTTCAACTATCGGTTGTTGCTAGATTGTCGGTGTATTCGAAAATCCAGTTTTGGTGTGTAATTTATAGGCTGTTCCTCCGTGTGTACGCGGAAATGGAGGCCTTGATTCTTTGACGAGAAGACCATTTCAAAGTCTAATCATTTTACGGCATCTAATGATTATCAACACGTTCGGCAGTTCAATATATTTTCCATGCAATGATTCAATTTAAGATTCAAAGTCTTACGGGTATGGACACTTTTGGATGAAAAATATATATTTATTTATTACTTATTGGCATGACTGTCTTAGCTGACTGTCAGTCGGACATGTGAGGTTTGGCCAATCGTTTTTTGTTCTTGTACAACGCAAAAACACCTTCAGCATTATTAATATTCTGCTAATACAATTTTTTTCATTTTTTAAAATATTTTATTTGTTCTTATTATGTTTATTATTTGGGTTACTAGTATACCGCCGGACGCAAAAGAAGACCAATTTCACAGGGAAGCAGAAGTTCCAACAACAAAACACAAATCCGCTGTCAACATTGTTAATTTATTAGCCAATTGGCTCTCAATTTGTTTTTTCTTTTTGTGTTCCATTATTTTCTATTTCTCAGCCCACGTCTGGTTTTTTATTTCTTTCATAATTTTTAATTTGATCTGATAAATAATCAAAGTACTTGACTTTTTATTTTTCATTTTTTTTTCTTTTAGCAGTCAATTCAAGAAGTAGTACTAGTTAATTTCATTTAAAACAAGGAGAAATTCTTACACGGAATATAGGCTCGTGGATTATATGGATTGAGAAATTATACTGTATAACTTTTATTGTATGAAATACAATCTTTTAATGCATGTAATCTATATAAATCGGATCTATACTAGAATTCCCGTGAAAGAAAACCCGTTAGAAGTTATATAAAAAAATATAATAGCAATAATAAAAATGTTATGTCCTACATCTGTGAACTCGAAAATGTGACAATAAATTGAATATTACTCACAGTTAATTTTTTGGACATCGCATTTATCTACTTTAATATTAAATATCACGTTCCGTATCTGCGAATTTAAAAATCTGATAATAAATCTGATAATACCCACAATCAACTTTGTAGTGATCGTGCTCGTTGAAACAAAATGATTATCCCATGGTAACAAATTGCATTTTCAATGTGTTACCGATGAGGGCAGTTTAATGAGATTTTCAAAGTTGTGGGACATTCCAACGTATTTTCCTCAAACAATACATTTTATAATCCAAATGAGCTTTTTTTCCATTGAAAGATTCAAAGTCCTGCGGATATGGACATATTTGCAATATCGACTTACATATTTAATATATATAATAATAAATAAAACCAATTCAAATTTTTTCTCTTATGTGAAGTACGTAGAAGTACTATTTATTTGTGGATTAAATTTTTGAATTAAAAGTAATATTTGTTTGTGGATTAAAATTTTTATCTTCTAAATTAAGAGACAAAAACTTAACCGTTAGACATGTCATAAATATAATGAGACATTTTTTAAATAAGAGTTATATTTCACTAAATATATACATGTATATGTATATATATATACATGTATGTGTGTGTGTATATATATATATATATATATATATATAATCTATAATGATGCATGTAAACAGCATGAAATGCCAACAAAATCTACATTTAAATTTGATCTATGCCATCTATTTTCAACAGTAGCTAAACACTAACAGAACTAATGGGCAAAGCACTCTGACAAGACATGAGCAAAGATCTACTATTCTCTATTGGGAAAAAACAAACAAAAAAAAAAGAAAAAAAGAAAAAAAAATCGATAACAAGAAAAGACAAATCACAAATAGATATAACTACATACAAAAGATAATCAATGAGTCATCTTTAGTTAAGTGCATAGGAATAACAGGAAACTTAAATGCAAATAGTATGCTCTGACTTAACTTTGATATCACCTTATTCCAAAATCTGAATCATTTCTAATTACAGGTAGTCATCGCATCTCAACATTTTCCAAGCGAAATAATCTGTTTGGAAGCCTGACAACACAAGAAGTTCATTTTTTATTTGCAACGTACAAAATGTGGAGACCTACCTATTGGATGCAAGATTTTGGACTATCTCAATACAAAAGTCCTCAAAACGATAGATCACTTTGGATATCAAAGGATAAAAATTATGGAATGAAAAAAAAAATCTTACTAAACCAACTGCCAAAATGCAAAGACAAAATATTAAGACTTGCGAGTTAATTCACTGAGCACATTTTGCAACACTATAGCTATAATATCCCTCCCGTTTTGTATGTAAATTGGTACTCCTTTGTACTGAAGCAAAATATGTATGGATATGCAGAATAATAAACGCTCAATTTAATCAGATGAATATTTCGGGGCAATAAAAATTTTAAGGGGTGACAAAGGATTTTTTGATTGCGAATTAAGAAAAACTGGGAAAGAATTTGGGAATTTCGAGAGACGTCATTGTGTTCAATTTAATGAGTAGATTTTATTGGCAAAAGAAAAAATTTTCCCGACTGAATAAATAATGGATTGAATTATGAGTATCTCTTGAGGAAAAATAGCTGATTTTGGTAAAAAAGTAAAATAAATGCCTTTATGTGATTTGTTGAAAAAAATGCTAAGTGTTACTTGTACTTAATGGACAAGCCATGTGTTGGGAAATGATTGAATGAGAAAAAACTTAGTCATTCCTTTGTAAACTTCTAAGGACACCTAAGCATGCCACCTAAGTGAAATTTGGACCAATGAAAGCTAACCAAGCCATGAACCCTTTTTATACAACAAGAAAGGGTGACAATGGTATAAAGGTAGTATGGTATCCAAACAAGGAGAGAAGAAGAAGAAAAAGAAGAAAAGAAGGAAAAGTATGAAGAATTATAGCTATAGTAATTTCGTTCACAAAACTATTTGATTGGTTGTATATGAAGTTAGGTGGAACTTCAAGATTGATTGCAAGAGTTCTAGGAAATTCTATCAATTTCTCAAATGCCACTTAACTAGTTACTTGGACCAATCACAACTTCCAAGTGAATTGAGATCAGTTGAAGCTTGTTTGATAAGAAGACTAAAGTTTGCTATACATAACAAGGGAGAACCAGTTGAAGGGGTTTTAGACAACTAGAAATTAGCCACAAACAAAGATAAATAAGGAAGAGAAAAGAAAAGTGTTAGGTATCTCAGGATCGTATCCTATACGGCGTAGCAGAAAATAAAATGAGATACCATCTCAGGACCCGCCTATATGTGTTGATCCCCCTTCTAGGGTTTTGTGTGACTCATAATATATGTCATACGAAAATTCCTTCCAAAACTGAGAATTCTAATCCAATTAGAATTCCCTAATTATAATTGGAAACATCAAATTCTCACAATTACAACTTGGATAGCAAATTATAACTAATTATAATTTGTCCACAACAACTTCTCTTTCTCTCAATTAACCCCACTATGTTATCAAATAACATCTTGAGTAAATAATCCTCTATAGTGTGTGACCTATTAGGTTTCCTAGTCAATTGATAGTGAACATGAATTAATCCAAATGTCTTTAAGATTAATAATCCATAATTAATTAGAATTAATTATATTAATTCTATTCAGGATTGATTTATTAATTCATTAATTAATAAACACATATTCCCAAATCATGAGTGATATCTAGCAATATATCATGACCACCCAAGAGTTCAGGAAGTCAAGTGGCTTGACATGAATCCTTCAATAACAAACTTCAGTGCAATTAACTCCTTTCACCATACAATATTATCTCATTCGGTTTGGAGTACGGAATTAGTGCCAACTTTCTCCAGAATTAATTCTGGCTCTAATACAATTGTATTTGTACTAGGAACCCACTACACTAGATGTGTATCAATTGGAACTATTTCCAATACATAATCGTCTTGGCCAAGGACTTCTCGAGTAGTAATTTCTACAAATGGCCGTGAGATATTTGCCCCTACTATTAGAAGTGGTGAATCTTTTATTGACCTTCTCAACTACTTTTATTTACCTCACAATGTACCCAATATCCATCCCATAGATGGCCCTCGATCGAGCTCCAGAGATTGGAATCAAAGTACAATGCTCAGTAAACAAAGTATCTTAGAGATCTCAAGTCTAAGGATACTTTCACGTTTGCTACATTAAAATTATGTCACTGGCACTAAATAGTTATCCATGTGATTATCTCAAGCTTAGGTCATCCAATGAACTTGTTTCATTAACAAGCATCCATGTATTAATTTTGAGTATCTCAATACTCACGGATATAAGAATCACTGCCAGATCAAATCAAGAAGTCGAACACATGTTAGTCTTAACACATTAATGATGTCATGTCTCATTAATACTACGACTAGGGACTATTTAAGTACTAACACTATACAGTATAGTAGGAATCTTATATCATGATCTCTATCATGATTTCCTTAACACAGTGTTGTACTAGGGACTTTATCGAACAGTTATATTACTTAAAAGTAAACAAAAGAAACTGTAAGATAAATAATACATTTTATTAAAATAAAATATGTCATATACAATGTACAAGTGATTGCCTCTAGAGCACAACACTAACAAAAAGAAAATAGAGAGAGAAGAGAGAGAGAAATCCCAGAGAAAGAAAAGAAAGGAGAGGGAAGGAAAGCTTGGTCTTTTCTTGCAAACAAATCAACATGCACAAGGTAAAAAGCTATATTCTTGGAAGTAAAGTTGATATATAGTTCATGAAAATTAATTTGGCATACTTATTTCAAGAAAATTATGCATCGATTATGGAATTAGTTTAGTAAAATATCATATTGTGGACTGTTTTGTGGGAAGTTGTATGGTGGTTAAAAACAAAGAATATTTTCTTTGTTTATATGAAATTTAGAAGTGATTTAAAGGTGTTAAAATTAGGGCTGCTTATATAAAAGAATGGAAGGAAGAAAGAAACAAAATGATGTTATGTGAATTGTTAAGAAAATTGTGATGATTATGTGATAAATGCAAGTTGCCGGTTTGGTTATGGTTTGGTTTGTGAAAGTACAGCTTTGTTCATGGCTGGAAATTGTGTGAACAATTGATGTTTAAGAGAAATGGAATGAACGAAGTGATATTTATGTGCTATGGAAGAAGAACAAAGATGTAATAGGTTTTGCTAAAAAAATGAAGAAATCCCAGAAAATTCTAGGAGGGTTTCCGTGCAATAGTTCTGTAACATTTCTGGACTTGAACAAAGTAAGCATATAGTTTTGTAGGAGCATTTTGGCGCAAGTTTGAAGTTAATCAGATTTACTGATTAAAAGTTATGACGAAAATAATAAAAGATGCCAAATCAGTGACGGGATTTAGCTACTGGAAACTTGTGTTCAAAACTGAAAACAAGAGAATTGGTATTCCATGCATTGGAAACTGTGAAGGAATATCTTGAGGTTATTTTAAAACTGGTTTGACATTATTTGGACGTGTGGATTGAATGCTATGAGCAAAACAAGATGATGTGCCAAAAGCAAGAAATAGCTAAATTTCCATTAAAGAAAAAATGAATTCATGAAGTGATTTTATTTATGTTTATGGATGAATAAGAAGGTAATTGTGTATATGATGACCTTGTATTCTTGTGAAGAATATGAAAAATGGAAATGAATTACAAGTGTACAAGGATTATATTTCATTTCAAATATGAAAGGAAGTGATACCCTTGGATGACCATATGTTTAGCTATACGCCTGCATTATCATCTATGCGTAGAATATAATTGTGTTATGAATGGTTATCATTGTAAGCCATTCATTTTAAAGCTTTGGTGATGACTTAGTGAATATTTATCTTGCTAAGCAATAGTGATTTGAGGTGTGTCCCTTAATTTTTAAATCCCAGTTTTGCTAAGTGTTTCTAAAACAATATGATTGTGAAATTCCTGAGTTTGTGAAATACACGGATTGTTAATTCCTTTTGGATGATGAAGTATTTTTGGTATAATAAAATGCTTCTGGATATAGAAATGTGTTACCTTGAAATATTTAAAACAAAGCTTTAGTGATTAACATTCCTCAGACAACTATAGAGTTGAAAAGAGTATTAGCATGTATGGCACCCACAAATTACAATGCTGCAGTAGAGATGACTTCCAAAACAGAAATGGCTGACATTGAATAGGCGGGTGAGAGAAACCGAAGTAGATTTTGGGGTATAAGTTAGAAAAGGTCTGGAGGGCCCCGATGGCAGCAGAAAGGGAAGATGCAAAGGAGTGGAGGCCCGACGGGAGAACAACCCTCCTTAAGATGTTTTAATTGTGGGGAGATGGAGTATTGTAAGATCCCTACTCTACGTATTCTTTTGTTGACAATTAATTTCTTGATTCTATAAGAATTAAAGGGGAAGAAACTTTATATGAAATGATTGTCAGTTCCCCATGGCAAAGTAAATGAATAGTTAGAAAAATACATAGGGGTGGTAAGATCTTCGTAGGAAATGAAATGTTGGGAGCAAATTTGATATGTTTGCCCATAGAGGACTATGATGCTGTCTTGGGTATGGATTGGCTATCTCAACATCATGCTCAAGTTGACTATTGACATAAGGCAATACATTTCCATCTACCTGAGAAACTTATTTTAGAATTTGTATGTAAGGCTGGAAGGAAAAGTAATGCTTTTATATCAGGACTCAAGGCCAAGAAGATGATTAGAAAAAAGTGTACTAGATACTTGACTTATTTAATTAATAAGCCAGGTGAGGTTAAGAAACCCAAAGAAGTTCTTGTGGTGAATGGGTATCTAGATGTTTTTTCGACAGAATTAAAAGAATTATCACTGGAGAGAGAAGTAGAGTTTTTCATTGATTTAGTGTCATCGGTATAACCAATTTCAAGGATTCCTTATAGAATGACACCTACAGAATTACAGGAGCTCAAGAAATAACTACAGGAATTAATGAAGTAATGATTCATCCAGCCAAGTACTTCACTGTAGGGTGCATTTGTATTGTTTGCTAAGAAGAAAGATGGTTTGTTATAGATGTGTATAGATTATCGAGGGTTGAATGCAATGACGATAAAGAATAATATTCCGTTACTTATAGTTGATGAACTGTTTGACCAGTTTTATGGAGCAGGATATTTTTTGAAATTAGACTTGAGGCAAGGATATTACTAAGTTCTGTTTCGAGAAGAGGATATACCGAAAATTGCATTTAACATACGATATGGGCATTTTGAGTTTGTACTAATGCCCTTTGGTGTCACTAATGCCTATGCTATTTTCATGGACTTGATGCACCAAACATTTCGACCATACTTAGACAATTTTGTGGTTATATTCATAGATGATATTCTAGTGTATTCTAAAGATCCTCAAGAGCATGAACAACACATTTGGAAAGTATTGAGAAAATTAAGAGAGGTAAAATTATATGCAAAATTCAGTAAGTGTGAGTTTTGGCTACAAGAAGTAGTGTTCTTGGGATATGTGACCTCCAAAGATGGGATTACAGTAGATCTTGCAAAAGTCGAAGTGGTGACAAATTGGAAATGTCCTGAGACTCCAACTAAAATAAGAAGTTGTCTAGGATTAGCAAGGTATTATCGGAAGTTTATTGTGGGATTTTCTAAGATAGCTTCACCTTTGACTTGACTTATCCAAAAGAAAGTTCCTTATGTTTGGATCGAAAAGTGTGAGAGATGTTTTCAGGAACTAAAGAAGGGGTTGAGATTTCCTCCTGTTTTGGCATTACTGAGGATGGGCAAACCATATGAGGTGTATACAGATGCCTCAAAGGAGGGATTGAGAAAAGTATTGATGCAGGAGAGAAAGGTGATAGCTTATATCCCTAGGAAGCTGAAACCCCATGAGAAGAATTACTCAACATATGGACCTGGAGTTGGCAGCTATTGTGTTTGCCCTTAAGAAGTGGAGACGTTATTTGTATAAAGTTGAGTTTGAAGTCTTCACCAACCACAAAATCTTGAAGTATGTTTTTACTCAGAAAGATTTGAATATGAGACAACATCAGTGGATGGAAATTTTAGAAGAATTCTGGTATCCAATTAAATGTCTTCATGGAAAAGCAAACATAGTAGCAGATGCCTTAGTAGGAAGGAAAATTTATCAACTCTTTGGATGTTACAAATTCCAGAATTGAAAACATTTGCAGTAGACGGAGAAATAAGTATGGGTAATATCTCCATTCAACCTACCTTTCTGCAACAGTTGAAGGGAGATCAAGATAAAGATGAAGAGTTGCAAAAGTTAGTGCACAATGAGGTGAATAAAGGAGGAGATGAGTTCTGAAAGGACAATGGTGGAATTATTTATTCCCGAGGTTGGTTTGTATTCCGAAACAATCTTTGATGAAGTAAGATATTTTAATAGAAGTATATCGGAATAAGTATACCATCCATCCAGGAGCCACAAAGATGTATAAGGATTTAAAATGATATTATTGGTGGATTGGTATGAAGAAAGATATTTCAGACTTTGTAACTCGATGCTAAATTTATCAGCAAGTGAAAGCCAATCAGTAGCGGCCTAGAGGGTTACTACAGCCACTACCTACCCCATCGTGGAAATATGATGAAATTACTATGGATTTCATTACAGGATTACCCATGGCAGTAGGACAGCAAGATAATATATAGGTGATAGTGGATCGACTAACTAAATCCGCTCATTTCATCCCCATCAACTAATGGGATTTTTTAGAGAAGTTAAGTAAAATCTATATAGAGGAAGTAATTAGATTTCAGGGAATACCCTCTAGTATTGTGTCAGATCCAGATCTTAGATTTACATCAAAGTTTTGGACTAAACTGCAGTAGAGATATGGGATGACATTAAAGTTCAGTACAACAGTACACCCATAAATAGATGGACAGACTGAACGAGTGAATAGGGTTTTGGAAGATATGTTGTGGGCTTGCGCTTTGAATTTTGGAACTAAGTGGATTGATAAATTAGCGTATGCAGAATTTTCATACAACGATATTTATCAATCAACAATTGGAATGGTCCCGTTTGAAGCTTTATATGGAAGAAAATATCAGTCCCAGTTGTATCGGGAAAGTTTATAATGGAGAACGGGTGAACATGACACTTTCGATCTTGAAAACGTTTGTCAGGCTGTGGAGATAATCAAAATCAAGTTGCAGGCAGTTCAGAGTAGACAGAAAAGTTATATGGATCGGCGTAGGAGAGATTTGAAATTTGCAAAAGGTGATCGTGTATTCTTGAAGTTGACTCCACAACCGCAATTGGGAATCAAAGGACAGGGGAAGAAGTTAGCACCTAGGTACGTTGGATCATTCCCTATTTTCGAGAGGATTGGGAAAGTTGCAGAATTGATTGGAGTTACCAGTAGAGCTCCAAGGTATTCACAACGTGTTCCATGTCTCCTAATTTCGAAAGTATACAGCTGATGCTGCCAACATTTTGAATGAAGAGCTTATTGAGATGACTTCAAGCTTAAAGTATGAGGAAAAACCTATTAAGATTTTGGAGTATGCTAAAAAGGAATTACAGAATAAGAAAATTCCACTTGTAAAAGTGTTATGAAATCATCATCCAGTGCAAGATGCAACTTGGGAAACGAAAGCGAAGATGTTGAAAAAGTACCCAGAACTATTCCAGGTGTAAATCAACTTTAAGGACGAAATTTTTTGTAAGGAATGGAGAATGTAATACCCCACATTTTTACCTTTGATTGGCTACTACTTGTAAGAAGATGAGAATTTGTATCAATAGCTAGAACAAAAGATGATCGGTGTATTAGTGTTGTGCCCTAGAAGCAATCACTTATACATTATATATGACACATTTTATTTTAATAAAATGTATTATTTATCCTACAGTTTTTTTTTGTTTACTTTTAAGTAATATAACTATTTGATAAAATCCCTAGTACAACATTGTTCTAAGGAAATCATGATAGAGATCATGATATGAGATTCCTATTACATTGGATGGTGTTAGTACTTAAATAGTCCCTAGTCATAGTATTAATGAGATAGGACATCATTAATGCGTTAAGACTAGCATGTGTTAGACTTCCTGATTTGATCAGGCGGTGGTTCTCAGATCTGTGAGTATTAAGATACTCAAAGTTAACACATGAATGCTTGTTAATGAAACAAGTTCATTGGATGACCTAATTTTTAGATAATCATATGGACAACTATTTAGTGCCAGTGATATAATCTCAATATAGCAAATGTGCAAGTATCTTTAAACTTGAGATCTCCAAGGTACTTTGTTTGCTGAGCATTGTATTTTTATTCCAATCTCCGGAGCTCGATCGAGGGCTGCCTATGGGATAGATATTGGGTACATTGTGAGGTAAGCGAAAGTAGTTAAGAAGGTCAATAAAGGATTCACCATTCCTAATAGTAGGGGTGAATATCTCGCAGCTACTTGTAGGAAATACTACTCAAGAAGTCCTTTACCAAAGCGATTGTGTATTGGAAATAGTTTCAATCGATACAAATCTAGAGTAGTGGGTTCCTGGTATAAGTACTATTGTATTCGGGCTAGAATTAATTATGGATGGAGTTGGCACTAATTCTGTACTCCAAACCGAATGAGATATTGTATGGTGAAAGGAGTTAATTGCACTGAAGTTTGTTATTGGAGGATTCATTTTAAGCCACTTGACTTCCTGAACTCTTGGGTGGTCGTGATGTGTTGCTAGATACTGCTCATAATTTGGGAATATGGGTTAATTAATTAATGAATTAATAAACCAATCCTGATTAGAATTAATAGGATTAATTCTAATTAATTATGTATTATTAATCTCAACGACGTTTGGATTAATTCATGTTCCCTGCCAATTGACTGGGAAACCTAATAGGTCATACACAATAGAGGATTATATACTCAAGGTGTTATTTGATAACATAGTGGGTTAATTAAGAGAAAGAGAAGTTGTTATGGACAAATTATAATTAGTTTTCCAAATTGTAATTGTGAGAACTTGAGGTTTCCAATTACAATTAGAAAATTCTAATAGGATTAGAATTCTCAGTTTTGGTAGGAGATTTTCGTGAACATATAGATGAGATACACGAAACCCTAGCTAGATTATTAACGCACGAAACAACAACTACTCCCCCGTCCCACTAAAATTGACAGTGGTTAACTTGACACGATATTGTATGCAAAAGTAAAAAATAGAATTAAATAATATAATATAATATAATATAATATAATATAATAAAAATAAAAAATATATGGATCCCACAATACTTTATGTCAAATCTAAGAATATAAATATAATATATGTAGGGTATATTGATTATTTTATAATAAATTGTATAGTAAAAACTTTCCTTTTAAGGAAAGTGTCAAATTTAATGGGACAACCCAAAATAGTAAGTAGGTCAATTTGAATGGGATGGAGGGAGTATGATCTTCTCTCTCTCTCTCTCTCCCTCTCTCTCTCTCGTTGCACTTGAAGCAAACAACTCTAGCTGCCATCTCTTTCTACTAGCACAGGAAATTTTGGTGCTTGAGTATTCCTCTGTGTGGATTACTGTTAGAGATAATCACACACTGTGATTATTGTGGTTAGACGTTCAACTCATGTGGAGGTTGATCAAGAAGATTGCTAGATCACGCCTCAACTTGAAGAAGAAATTTTTTGTTCTTCGGACGATCAAACAAAGGTAAAAAGTTGTTACCTTTATTAAGTGATTGGAACACATCGTTTGTGGGCCCTTTTAATTAAAGTCTTGTACAATGCGATTGGCCAATACTTGGACCATGAGAAGGTGGTTTTTGAATGAAAATTGGCCAAGAAAATTAGTAGCCATACAAGAGAAATTTTTGGTTGATATATGTTAACATATATTAAAAGTTTAATTAGAATTAATTAACTAGTCTTTGGTATTTAATGAACCCCAGAAAAAATAATTAATTAATTAAGAGAATTGGGTTAGTCTTAGATTGGTTTTAGAGCATAGCACTAAGCCCATTAGGGCTTAATGTTTTTGGCCAATAGGGCTTAATCAAGCCCTAAGGCTGGCCGAAAATAAGTGTGCAAGAGAGGGAGAAAAATAATGTGAATTTTCTAAGTTCTCTCTCTCAAGTGTGTCGTCTCTCCCTTTCTTTCTGGCTGATGTTTTTTTTTCACTTCCTCTTCTCTAGAAGGAGAGTATCTTGATTATCCAAAGAAGGAGCTTTCACCAAGCTAATTCAAGAGCAAGGTAGAGTCATACTTCGGAAGATGAAGAGAGAAAGCTTGAAGACGCTTGATGCGTAGGAGTAGAAGATTGGCAGGAATACCAGTCAAACTACAAGCGCCTTCTTCTCCCCTTCCAAAAGCAAGTTCCAGTGTAACTTGGACCCTCATTGGTTAATCTGTGACCAATCAAGAAAAGTAAGTACTCTCTCCTAGATGTGGCTCGGAAAACTGAAAATTTTTCTGCTGCGTTTTCTTTGATATTTTCCGTTTTGATCCTTCATTGAAGTCCACATATCATTGTGGGCAATATTGCACTTAAAGAATTGAGAGGTACCTATAAAGTCATGTGGCAAAAAGAAATTAGGAAAATTAGCACATAAAGTAGAATTGAATACTTCTCTTTTCACATTATGAAATTGTTCCTTATAACTTCTCTCTTCTCCTTAGGTTTCCAATATATGGGTCGTGGCACTCATGAGGCATAGTTGTTCTCCAATTTGATCCAAAGAAGGCTCAAAAGTTATCGTTTAAGCTTTTTGGGATAAGGTCGGCACTGCCTCAAGTATCCTAACCAACACTGATTGCTTACTATACGACGTACCTTGTTTTTTTGTGACTTTCAACTCCCTATTGCAAATATCATCAAAGAACTTTTCTAGTTGTATTATTTCAAAGCTCATTCATTTGGATGATTCTTCATACCCCTTAATCGAAGTCTTTGTATTGTTAACAAAAGAACTTATTAATGCCTGCAGTGACATCTCACTTAAACCATTAATATCATCTTGCAAATATGTCAATCTATCATCATCACAGCTCATTTGATTTTGCTCCTATAGCCACAAACTTGCCCATGAATAATCTGCCATGATGATTTTTTTTTTAAGACTCACAAAACAAAAGAAAAGTTAGTAATCAAGAAACATCTAAGAGATACAAAAACACAAAACTCAAGAAGAAGCATACAAAAACAAAGAAAAGATAGTAGTATTTATATATACAACAATGGCTAAATCAACAAGCCATGAGTGTTTCCGATAGTGCCTATCCCCAGTAACAACGCCAAAAACTTAATGCGTATTTTTTAGTGTATAAAATATTACCAACAAAGTCCATAAACAATCAAGTTTCAATTGAAATACTAATCACTAAAACAACATATGAGCAAGTATGCCCATCTTATAGTATAGGGAATACCAAGTATCAAATATATAGGAGCTTATATTCCCATCTTACTTTACCTAATCCTTTATTGTTTGGCTAATAAAATAAAGAAACAGAAGTTGAAAAACCTTGGGGTTGATTATGATTTTTGGCAAATTTAGAACACTTTTCAAAAATATTTTTTTTTAAATCCTCCTTTTGTATTTCAGATGGAGGTATTTGCTAGTGACACAAAAAAGAGCTTTTGAGTAGTCTTAAAGAACCAACTGCGATCTGAATGAAATGAGACAAGAGATGTGCAATTAATACAAGAATAAAGATAGGTTTGTGAGAATCATAAAGATTTCTTTTGAATGATTGAAAACATTTGAGTAAGAAAGTTCACAACCTGTCAAAATTAAATGCAAAGAGAATGAACACGAGACTTATAGTGGTTCAATCTACCAAGATCTACATCCACTTCCTTAAGCTCACACTTAGGATTTTAAGCTTGATTTCTTTAAACTCATCCAACTCAATGGTGTCTATTTACACCAATTACATAAGAGAATCACCACACTTAGTTTTATCAAAACATCTCAATCAACAACAAATCAAGGCTCATCCTAAATGGGTTTTACACCACAACCTTGATGTTCAACAAGGATTATAGAAATGTAACAGAGATAACTCACATTTTTGAGCAAATGTGCAAACAAATGAGAACCAACAACCTTTACCTTTTTGAAGCAATTTTATTTCAATTTGAAGTACTGTTGAAAAGGGAGATTTTTGTATTCTAGATAGTAAGAGTGTTTCTTAGAAAGATAAGACACAAATCTACTTTAAAATTAAAATTTGAAACCTTTTATAGAGGCAAAAAGTAAAGCCCCAATGGCTAGAAATGGTTAGTTTCACACTGTCAGATTTTTCAGAATTATGGACTCAAGGATCGGATGAAGGGAGTCCAAAAGGTGGTCCAAAATGGCACTTTTCTAAATAGAAACATTTTGATACTGTTCACAGAGTTTTGGACGAAGCTTTTGGATGTAAAGCCATCCAAATTTCTCAATCCAAAGTTCTGAAGACTTAATACTTTGAAATCTTTTTGCTTATGTATTTCAAGGTAGAGATAAACTGAATCACAAGGCAAGAAAGACATAGGAATTTACACAAAATACCTTAACAAAATGATTCCTAGTCTAAAATTCTTTCTCAAGGACTTCTTAATTATGTGAGCTCTTAGGTTGAGATTGTTCTTGATTTATCACCACTTTGGATTCCATTTCCTCAAAAGCTGCTTGGCAATCTTATTTGCATACATTGAAAGAACTGAGTCAAACATATCTTATCACATATAAATCACACAAGTTTGTCCTCATCAATATTTGTTATAAGTCAAACACAAGAGAATGCCCTTAGGGCTAACTCAAGGTTCTTACCCCAACCCTTGAAATGTACCACTGGCCTATAAAACCTCATCTAATCTCTTCTAATCGGCCTTTTCTCAGATCAGCATAAAATTCCCAAACTACAATAGTAAATTGCATTTTACCAATAGATAACAGGGATTCCCACCTGAAAAACTCAAACATATTCAACACATTTGTAAAATTCAGAAAAGACTCTGGATTTGTGCGATAACTGACAATCACAGTTCCGTTTCTTGAAATCCATTAATTAAAACCGGATTCACTTCTAGAATCTTGAAAATGAGGTACTTGGCTCTCGAAACTTTCCTATTCCGGAGTAGATATAGAGGTGTCGGTTTGAGAGTTAAGAGTTTGGGAATGACTTCTTTCTTTTTTCCATTGTAGTCTATTTTTTCTTCATTGTTGTAGTGATTTTTGGGGCTTTTTTTTTGTTTAGGTTTGGTTGATTTTAGGGATTTTACCATTGTGATCAGAGGGTAAAAGCTTGGGGTTTCAGTTGTTTAGAGAGAAACTTAGAAATGTTTTGAAAGAAGAAAGATAGAGTTCTCGGTTGATTTTAAAATTCAAGAGAGAACAGAGAGAAATGTTTTTTTTTTGTGATTTCCTAGGAGGTTGTGAGGATAAGTACAATCAAATACATTAGAGAGAGGCTTTTCATTAGAAATTTCAATAGCTATCTTAGAAAAAGCGCTTTCATTTTAAATTTTAAATAGAATAATCTGGAAGCAGATATTTTTTAAAGACATACGATGCATCAGGTTGTTTACATTTTGGATTAAAGCTTCATCCAGAATGTTCATCTAAAAGGGATTCCCTAAAGAGAGAGTTTTGGAAAATGAGTTTTGGATTTACTCTTCGAAATGTTGCATCCAAAATCTCCCTCCAGGATTATGTTTCGTTAGAGACGTGCAAAAACGAATGACCAAATCATTCCCAACAAAATTTTAGTCACGCAATTTTTGTGATGCCCAATCCTCTTCTCAGAAAGAAAAATCTGTCTTCAACTAGGGGTTTTGTGAATATATCTATGAGTTATTCATTTGTGGGGATATATTCTACACAAACATCATCTTTGAGCACATGATCTCTAATAAAATGATACTTAACTGCAAAATGCTTGGTCCTAGAATGTTGAATAGGATTTTATTAGATTGATTACACTTGTATTATCATATTGTATAGGTACGTAATGAAAATTGAGATCAAAATCAAGCAATGTGTTCTTCATCTACAGAATTTATGCAAAATAGCTCTCTGCTGCAATATATTTAGCCTCGGTTGTGGATAAGGATACACAAGCCTATTTCTTGCTATGCCATGACACTAGAGAATATCCGAGAAATTGACAATGCCCGCTACTTCTTTTTCATTCAGCTTTACAACCTGCATAGTCTGCATCAGTGTAGCTTATATACGATCAAATGTGTTAGTACGAAGATACCATAAACCATAATCATATGTTTCAACTAAATATCTAAGGATGTATTTCACGACACATAAATGAGATTCCTTTGGACACGATTGAAATATGGCACAAAGACAAACTGAAAACATAATATCTGGTCAGCTAGCTGTAAGATATCATAAACTTTTGATCATACCTCTATTTTTTGATTCATTCACTTTCTTACCCTTTTCATCCTTATCAAGCTTTAAAGAAGTGCTCATAGGTGTACTGATTTCTTTGGCTTCAATCATACCAAGCCTTTTGAGTTGTTCTTTAGCGTATATAGCTTGATTTAGATAAATTTCATCATTGGTTTGTTTAATTTACAGTCCGAGGAAGAAGTTGAGTTCTCCCATCGTACTCATTTCAAATTTCTGCTGCATAGTCTTAACAAATATCTTACACAAGGATTCATTAGTAGCACAAAAAATGATATCATCAACATAAATTTGGACAATGAGAAGGTCATTAGAATTTTTTGACTTAATAAACAGTGCAGTATGAATTGCATTTGAAAAATCTTTTAAAAGTAAGAACCCACTAAACCTTTCATACCAAGCTCGTAAGGCTTGTTTTAAACCATAGAGAGTCTTTTGAGAGTTTGAAAACATGATTTGGAAAATGCTCATGAATAAAACCCAGATGTTGTTCAACATATACCTCCTCTTCAATAAAACCATTTACAAATGTACTTTTAACATCTATTTGATAAGGCATGAAATTTTTGAAAGATGCAAAGGCAAGTAGCATTATTATGGAATCTAATCTAGCAACAGGAGCAAATGTCTCATCATAGTTAATGCCCTCTTCTTAATTAAATCCTTAGGCAATAAGTCTAGCATTATTTCTAATCACCACTCCATGTTCATCAAGTTTGTTTCTGAAAACTCACTTGGTACCAATAACCGGATGATCAAATGGTCTAGGAACGAGTTTCCAAACTTGATTTCTCTCAAATTGGTTCAATTCTTCTTGCATAGCTAGCATAAAAAAATCATCTTACAAAACCACATCAATATAGTTAGATTCAATACTAAAGAGTAAAGCAAAATTATCTACAAAATACTGTCTAGTTTTGACTTCACAACTAGGATCACCAATAATTTGTTCTGTTAGATGACTAGTTTTGTACTTCCAATCCTTTGGTAGCCCTTGATCAGTGAACTCTTCAATTTCTTACTTGCTTTGTTTAGTTTGTTTCTCTTCCAATTCCATTTCTTTAGCATGAATGTCCAGCGATGGTGCTTTGAGCTGTTCTTTGCCTTTTTCTTTTGAAATCCCTATATCATCATCATCATCATCATTTCTTGATGTATAAATGTTAAATTCATCAAAGACAACATGTACGGATTTTTCACACATAGAGCTCTCTTATTGTACACTCTATATGCCTTTTTATTGAAAGAGTATCCAAGGAATATAGACTCATCGGGTTTCCTATCAAATTTTCCAAGATTGTCTCGGATATTAAGAACAAAACATTTGCAGTCAAATATTTTAAAATAGGAAATTGATGGAGTTTTGTCAAACATAAGCTAAATGGGTGCTTTTCTTAGAAAGGGTCTCAACATCACTCGGTTAACAATATAACATATTGTATTGACCGCTTCAGGCTGAAATTATTTTGGAAGAGAGTTTTTACAAATTATGGATCTAACTATTTCTTGCAAGGTTCTATATTTCCTTTCAATAAAATCATTTTGTTGAGTGATTTTAGCAACTAAAAAGTTGTGAAAAACTCTATTTTCATCACAAAAATATGTAAACTCACTGTTGCAAAATTCTCTACCATTATCACTCCTAACAGAAATTAATTTGCATCTAATAGAGTTTTGGACGCACTTGAATAATTAAAGAATTCAGAAAATGCCCGATCTTTTTGTCCAAGAAATAAAGTCCAAATAAATCTTGAGAAATTATCTACTAGAATTTAAGCATACCTCTTAACACCAAGGATAGTGGTTCTCATCAGTCTAAACAAATCTGTATGTATTAATTCAAGGGGTTTTGAGGTGAAAATTATTTTTTTTGGGTTTAAAAGAGGTTTTGATCTGCTTTCCAAATTGGCATGCATCACGTATTTTGCTTTTATCAAACTTCATGTTGAACAGTCCCCTAACAAGCTCTTTTGAGGATAATTTGTTTAGCAAATCAAATGATACATGGCCTAGTCTTCTATGCCAAAGATAGCCATCATTATCATGCAAAAAGAGATATCTAATATCATGAGCTATAAGATTATCAAGATAAAATACATATACATTCCCAACACGGTTAGCAACAAAAATTGTTTCATTATTTGAGCTGTCTATAATAGAGCTAGAATCTTTCTCAAAAATGACTTTGCAACCATAGTCACAAAATTGACTAATGCTAAGCAAGTTGCATTTCAGCTCATCAATTAATAATACTCGTTTGATAATGGTTGAAGATCCTTTACCAATGTTACCTATGCCAGCTATCTTTTCTTTTCTTTTTGTCTCCAATGGTAATGAACCCATCATTTGTAGCTTAAATATCTTCTAATAGGGTTGCACTTCCTGTCATGTGTCTTAAGCATCCGTTATCCAAGAACCACTTTGTGAAGCTCATTTTCTCCAATGAACGTACCTTATCCTCTACTGCCATGAAGTATATGTTAGCAGTTTTATTTTCAGAATCTCTATTTTCCTCATATTCGGACTCATTTTGATCCCAAGTTCCTATTAGTCCTTTTCCCTTATTTGTTTTCAGATCCTTCTTTTTCTTCTTGAGCATTTTGTCATCTTTCTCTTTGGCTATTGGGCAGTCAGCAATAAAGTGTTATGTACTCTTACATTCAAAACATTGAGGCTTAAAAGATGAGGTCTGTCCTTTCCTTTTCACGAACTTCTTTCCTCTTTGGAAGTTTTCTTTTTTGAACATTCTTCTAAATTTCTCTGCGATCATTACCAATTCTTCGGTATCCACTTCAATTCCATCATCATTTCAGATTAGCTACTATCAGTGTCCTCATCAATAACTTTCAGTGCTATTCCTCTTTTTGCCTTTGTCATGGTCATTAGATTCTTGAAACCTTTTGAGTTTCATTTCATGAGTTAGGAGAGAGCTAATTAGCTTTTCAGTTGGCAAAGTTTTCAAATCTTTTGATTCCACCACAGCTAGAGCTTTAGGTTGACAGCTTGTTGGCAAGGCATCTATAATTTTTCTATTTTGTTCACCAAGGGGATAGCTTTTCCCATAAGCCTTAAGTCCATTTGTAATATTTTTTAATCTAGTAAACATATCAGTTATGCTCTCATTTGGCTTCATAGTGAATAATTCATAATCATAAATCAAAAGTCCTAACCTAGACTCCTTTACTTGATTTGTCCCCTTAAAGGTGACTTCAAGCAATCTTCACATGTCATGGGCTGAATCACAGCCACTTACGCGGCTATATTCAGTGGCATCAAGGGCACAACATAGAATGTTCATAGTTTGAAATTTCAATGTCATTTTGGCATTGTCTTTAGCATCATATTTATCACTCTGTTTTGGAACTATTCGATCTTCAATACTTCTAGAAGGAGCATATGGTCCTCTTTCAATTAAGTTCCATAGCTCAAAATTAAGTGGGCAAATATAGATTTTCATGCAATTTTTTTAGTATGTGTAATTAATTCCAGTGAACAAATGAGGTCTATTTGTCGAGGATACTTCGATAAAGGGAAGAGAGGAGATATTTACTATAAGGATCTTTCCCGCAAGGTTGTTTAGCTAAAGAAGAGTGGTCCAAAGCTCTGATACCAAATGAAAAACCTTAGAGAGGGTAAATAAGGTATTTGGGAAATTTAAAAACACTTTTCAAAAATTATGTTTTTAGAAGTCCTCGTATGATTTTTTGGATTGAGGAGTTTGCTTGATATGCAAAGAAGAGTTTTTTAGTAGACTTAAGGAGCCAACAACAATCTGAATGAAATAAGACTCGAGTTGTGCAATCAATACTCAAATAAAGATGGTTTGGTAAGAATCATAAAGATTTTTTTAGAATAGTTGGGAGCATAGAGCAAAGAAATTTTTAAGCAAATATAATTAAATGCAAGGAAAACAAAAACAACATTTATAATGGCTTGATCTACCAAGAACTACATTCACTACCTTAAGCTCACACTTAAGAATTTTTTAAACCAAATCAATGGTGTTTGTCTACACCAATTACACAAGAGGATGACCATATTTGGTTTTACCAAACCTCTCAATCCACAATAAATCAAGGCTCACCCCAAATGGATTTTATACCACAACCTTGATATTCTACAAGGATTACAGAAATGTAATAGAGATAGATTACACTTTTGCTCAAATGTGCAAACAAATGAGAACTAACAACCTTTACCTTTTTGAAGCAATTTTGTTTCACTCTGAAGTACTATTGAAAAGGGAGATTTTTGTATTATAGAGAGTAAGAGTATTCCTTTTAAATATAGGATAAAAATCTGCTTTAAAATCGAGTTTTGAAACCTTTTATATAGGCAAAAAGTAAAGCCCTAATGGCTAGTTTCACGTTATCAGATTTTTTAGAGTTTTGGACTCAAGGTTAGGACAAGGGTACATCTAAAAGGTAAGTCTAAAATGGTATTTTTCTAGGCAGAAATATTTTGACATTGTTCACAGAGTTTTGGACGAAGCTTTTGGATGTAGAGCCATCCAAATTACTCAATCTAAAATTTCGAAGACTTAATGCTTTGAATTTTTTTTGCTTGTGTGCTTCAAGATAGAAATAAATTGAATCATAAGGTAAGGAAGACATAGGAATTTACACAAAATACCTTAACAAAATGATTCCTAGTCTAAAGTTCTTTCATATGGACTTCATGATCTTGTGAGCTCTTAGGTTGAGGTTATTCTTGATCAATCAGCACTTTGGATTCCATTTCCTCAAGAGCTGCTTAGCAATCTTATTTGCATGCCTTGAAAGAACTAAGTCAAACATGTCCTATTACATATAGATCACACAAGTTTGTCCTCATCAATGTTTGTCTTAACTCAAAATACAAGAGAATGCCCATAGGGCTAACAATTGTTATTTTTGTTTTGTTATTATTATTGTTGTTGTTACTTCTCTTTGCTTATTATTCACTTTAAAAGAAAAATAATATATGATCTTTTTTCTTAATTTTTAACATGTTAACATTCCTAACATGTTGCTCTAGGAATATTTTTCTGTTTTTTTTAATGTCTTCATCATCTTTGATAGGAGGAAGGAGACAGAAAATAAAGAAGATAAAGGAAATGCATGTTGAGCATTAGTAATTATACTAGTAGAAAAAAATCTTAACATATATTCTTAGAAATAACTTGTAAACTTACAAGATAGTATCCAAACATGGTTTCATAGTTTTATTTTATTTTTTTATTACAAGTCCCTACTAAATAGAGGGAGAGGAATTATGTAGTTGTAGGATAGAATATCTTAGAGGAAATACTCCTTCATTATAATTTAGAATGACTATATTTTTATTTCAAGATTTTCAAATCTAACATATATTTTCTTAAAATAAATATTTTTTCTAGTCTAAAAGGGCACAACTTCTACTTTGGTTAAATGTTTCCTGAACCCTTGTTTCAAGCCAAAATTAGACTTCGAATTATTGAAAATTGTAGACTAACGGAGTAGTTATACATACTTGGTTTTAATGGGCAACAACACAAAAGACATATTCCCTTCTAGAATGCACAACATGGAATATATGAGAATAACATGCAATATCAACAATGCAATTGCAATTTCCTATCATATAAACTATGGCAGTTTGGAGAATGGTAAAAATACAAACAATTGTTCTCTTTATTTAACTTTAATAATGCTGAATAAAGTGAAAGTGTATTGTGGTGACTATAATTACCACACCAATGTAGATAGAAATGCAACAAAATTCTTTTTTAGACATGAAAATTTAAGCATGTATCCAATAGGGAGGAATGCTTTGTTCAAACTTAAAGAAATTTCGAGGGTCAACGATCATCTTCAACTTCACCGTTCTATTAAAGTTATTCTTGTAATATTGAGTGCCAAAAACTCTTGCCTCTTCAACACAGGTATATCTTTTTTTATTGTTTGTCCCCAAGTCAAGATCCTAGTAATTAGCGTATGCACTCCTTTGATTATTGGGTACGTACTTACCAATAACTTGATAAAATTGTTTCGTCCAAGTTGCACCTTCTTGAGCTAATGTTTTGTTTTTACCATTCCATAATGCTACTTCAACTGCCAAGAATATGGTTAAAACCTTGTATAGGAAGGGAATATTTGATTATGATATTTCATACATTCTACCTCCAAAAGGGTTCCAGTCTATTGTTGCTTCCCCTGGATTTCTTTTGGTAAACAAATGAAAAATCTCAATGAGTTTAGCTCTTGGAATAGGCTACTGGATTAAGGCTTACTTGGCTTTGTGGTAGCTAAGATTAGAATTAGTTTTGTCTTGCAAAAACTCACTTGCTAATTCTAATGGGACATCATATTGGATGGCAAAATTGTCCACCCAACGTATTTCAATATAGCCCTCTTAGGATACACCTAACTCTGGAAAGTATTCTTCCATCAAGGAAACTAGGCCATCAATTTCACCCAAGAAAAATAAGAAAAAGATGACTTCTACATTACTCTTACCTGTTTGATTTGAACTCTCTGTTATGAACCTGAGAAGAATACTGAGGTCCTATGGCATCCTGCAGGCAATAAATTTCCACCTGTGGACGAGTTCCACAGTATTTTGATTAAGAGTCCTTGTTACAGTAGATGTTGTGATATTAGGACGGATCTCAAGTAAGTTTGCTTTACATGATAGAATAACTCCTAAGCTTGCATCAGTTCCGCCTCTAATGGCCTAAAAGAAATCCTCACCTATGGAATTTTGATTTAGAACTCTTCCATTAGCATCAATCACTCAAGCATTAATGACATGGTCAATGGCAACACCATATTTTCTAGAAAAAATACCATACCCTCCTCCACTTTTGTGTCCTACAACACCCACAGTTGGGGAAGAGCCTGCAGAAAGGTAAAAGGAGTCGTTGATTTAGTTAATGGTGTAGTAGAATTCCTCAAGGGTCACTCCAACTCCAACCCATGCAGTTTGACTTTGAGCAATTTCTGCAACTAAACTTGCATTTTTTGTTTTTCTAAAAGATGATGGGCAAAGCCTCTTACCTTGGCATTTGAATTGGTCTTTGCAAAAACCTTATGAAGATCAAGAAAAGTAGATTTGAAGTTATTTTTAGAGATTTTAACATAAAATGCTAATTCAATTCATAAAGACATCCTATGGCATTGTGAAATATGCTACAGAGAACAATATTGTTATGCAAGATAACGTAGTGCTCACATTTTATAAATCCTCAATTTTAAAAACCTAAATTATAAAAAATAGCCAAGTTTGAATAGAACTATTCAAATAATTTGAATATAACAATTATAAAAAGTTATATTTGTAATGCAATTTATATATGTCTCCGTCTTAAAACAAGATGCTAACTAGTGTTATTTTTTTTTAAATCTAATTTCTTAGCTAGGGTGAATAATTTTGTCCTTCTCTTTTTTAAATTATGAATATAAAAAGCACTTCTCTGTCTTTCAAATATTAGTTACACCACAAATATTAATTTATAATAATTTGCCAAATACAATACATAAAATAGCATAAAAAAGTTATACTTCAACTAACTCTGAAAAAAATAATTAATAACAGTGGTTTCGTTCCCTAGAATTTTGATAATCTATGAAGGGAGATGTTCCTTTTATTTTCCTTCTAATGATGTATGTTTATCAATAATATTTTGTATGATGGATGAATATCATATGTTGTGATATTTTCTTAAGCACCTCATATAAGCTTGTGAACCTTAATGAAATTTTCAAATTGCATGGAGCTACATGATTCAAGTGATAGGAATGTCCCCTATTGTGCAGTGAGAATTTGGTAAACGATATTTCTATTTAGTTGAGCTATTATCCTATTGTGATGATCTTGTTTTATTGAACTTGGTTAAACAGAAGGGGAAATGAGAGATATAGTTTACCTTGAAATATATTTTATTTTATGTTGTTTGGTACTCAAAAGGGAAAGAAAGCAAAAATGAGATGAAAATGGTAAAATAGTTATCTTTCAAATTTTTTTTCGTTAAAATGTAAGTTATCTTAGGAACTTATGAAAGTGCTAGTGTTATTATTTTTTATCTTAACTAGATTTACTTTTAGTCGTCTTATAAATCAAATAAAAAATGGAGAGGAAAAGTATAATGAAAGTTTAAAAAATAGAGATTTTTTACTCTAGCTACCGTGATAGATTTTATGAAAGAGAATATAGTTTTTGTGAGAGAAGAATGGAGAGAAGTTAGAGAAAGAGGAAAAGTGAGGAGGGATGCAATAAAGATTGAATGATCCTATTTAGATTGTTGATAGATAAAATGAAAGTGATAAAAATACTAATCTATATATTTCTCCTCTTTTTGGCTTTGTGTATGCATCATATGATAATCATACTTTAGTTACTAAAAAAATTCATTAAGAAGTAGATGAAAACTAAGTTGACTTTTTAATTAAACTCAATTCTTTCATTTCTCTCATGTTTCGATTCTTTGCCTTGAGATACCATGCAATTACAAGAACAATTTTTCGAGGTGTTGTTGGTGTTGTGCTTGTCTAGGAAGGTAAACGGGCTTCTACTTTCATGGGTAATGGGTGATTATCCTTAAGTTGGTTTTATGCTATATATCATTGCATGGTCTATTCTTGTTGTTTACATTCAATGACTGCGAAACCTTGAGGTGGCCTAGTGCTAGGAAAATAGTTAATTTATAGGGGAGACTCTATTAAATTTTTTTTTCAAAACTACAAGTCTATTGGAGGAAATAAGGTAGTTTTACAAATGAATCTTTCTTTCCCTCAACATAAAAGAATAGGAGTCAAAATTTTAGAATCATCCTTTGAGAAGAGACTTAAAATTTATTACTTGGTCCATACCTATCGTCATCCTACTGCCTCTCTTCCTAAATAATAAACACCTATGGGATGAAATATGCACATAATAACAAAATCATTATGTAGTAATTTTTGATGAAGTTAGAAGGCTACAATACCCCTTTACCAGATGAATCAAAGTTATTAATGTACAGTAATCTCCCCCCCCCCTCCCCCCAATTATTTAAGGAAATAGTAGTAAATAATGTTAAGACTGGAAGCAATAGTATTATACCCCCTTAGTTTCCTAAACAAGCTAGTACTTTGGAGGAAAAAAATTTTAAAAGTGACCACTATTTAGGGATGGTAGTATTACTAGATACCATATCAGGATGAGAATGCAAATCAAGCTTAGAACTTCTTGCCTAGTAAGGAGCATTTTTTTTATACCCAACTGCACTACTACTTTGCCACTACTAAATGCTCTTTTTGGTCTAATTTAATTTTCTTTATTTTGTATTTTATATATTCTCTTATTTCAAATTATTTTTCACTTGGCAAAATTAAGAAAGTATCTATTACATCTTCCATTAAATTTGTAGTTGAACATTCAAAAGTTTGCTTGGTAAGACATTAGTGAGAGTGGAAATCAAGTTCTCAATCTTCTCTCCTCCACAGATTCCTAACTAAATATGCATCCAAATTTGCAAATAGTAAACATACTTGTTCTTTTTTGTGTAAGATTCCTATCCTCAGTGTGATTTGTTTAGGGATAGCATTTGTTGGTTTGCATTATTTTTATGATATTTCATTAAATCGTAATAAAAAATGTAGATGGAGGATCATGCTTAGATGTATAGAATGTGTATGCCAGCAACAAGGGGACTTTCTAAAGAATTCATTAATGGTGTTGAATGTTTGATGCTTGCACATTTAGAATGGCCTAATACTAATCAAATTAGATGATGTGTTTAGATTTGGGTGGTCTAAAAAATCGTATAAAAATAAGTATATTCCCAATCAAGTTTAAATTAAAACGTTAACCCCAAATTACACATATAAGCAAGCGTACTCATCATTAACATAGCATAGGGTTCAAACGAGTGTCGATCCTCAAGGAACAAGTATCTATTAATCATCTTTCTTTCATTATTTAACCGACTCGATAAAGTGAAAACGGAATAAAAAAGAAAATAAAGTAAAAATAAAAGAATATATACATGTCAAGGATGGAGAATTGTATAACTCAAGCCATTATTTTGACAAACATGATCTTAAAGGACTTAATCGTTATCATAACTAATTATTCTCATCGTAACATGAAGGATTAAAGTAGACTTACTTCTTTCCCAATCCATGAAATCATTACCTTCTGGATAAATTAGAATCACTTGGTCTCATCTCAACTAACTCATCCAAAAGATGCATTAAACACAATCCTTGATTAAATTCCCTTGGTCTCAGCGAATTTAAAACATAAAATTAACCAATGAATCCTTGGTCCTGGCAAACATCAATTAACCTTTAATTACCTAATCCTCATCAATTAACCCCTTTGGTCTCGGCAAGTTAATAGACAACAAATATGGAATTAATACATTGAAACCCCCATCAATCCCTTTGGTCTCAGCGAGTTAATGGGAAGAACCAAAAAATTAATCCCGTAATAAGCACAAGTAATTAAATACCAAGAAAACAATCAATTAATCAAAAGATCAAATAACTCTAAATATCATGAATATCTAAACAATATCGAATTACAATAAAATTTTTAACATATCATTGTCAAGAAAAAGAAAACAAAGTAAAAGAAAATACTCATAGACAAGCTTCCTTCTTCTTCATTTGAAGACCTTCTTGTACAATTCTCCTTAAATTGAAGAATTTCTTTTTTGACTTGAGTAATTTTCTGTGATAATCAATGAATTCTCCCATTTTCTCCTGTGTTTTCCATTTATTAATAGGTTTAGGAAGTGCCTAAACTCATTGGTGTAATGTTCTTGGCCGAGTAGAAGTAGGAAAGTACTAAAACTCCACAAATTACCAAAAATCGCGTAGAAAAATCAAAATCCCGTCTTTTCCTCAGAGCACAGTCGGCGCCGCCTTAGCTGCCTGAGCCGGCACCGATTTTGTTCTGTTTCTCCAGTTGTTCGCTGATTTTTCTTGATTTCAGCACCATGTTGTCCAGAGTGCAGCCGGTGCCACCTTGGCTACTGGAGCCGATGCTGCCTTGGTTTTGTTCCAGTTTGTTTCAACAGTTTTTTGTCGCCACGAAGTTCATGTCATCAACATATGGCCGGCGCCGCCTTGGTTCTGTTTTGTAACGTTTTTTCTTCGTTTTACCCCTAAAATCTGAAATAATGAACAAAATACCTTTTCAAGGGTAAAATCTCAAATATGAAGAAATATGACTAGTTATTGAATAAAATGGATCATAAAAGAACCTCAAATAACTAGAAAAAATATGACTAATTTAGCCCCTATCGTATTTTCCCACACTTAGCTTTTTGCTTGTCCTCAAGCAAAATATTAAAGACAAGTAGGAAAATACAAAGTTTCATCAAATCACTCAATTGATTTCAAAGCAATATCTTCAACGCTTTCTTCATTCAAGAACATAAAACGCATGCTACTACATCTTTCACAACAAATGCAAGACTTGTGTAGGTGAATAATGACTTAGTAGAACCATCCCAATACTTGACAATATTCTCAAACCATTGGAAAGAATTTAGTTCAAAAAGATTATGCATTCCATAAGCTTGCTTTTCATACACTCTCTCCACTAATTCGAGACATATCATGATTCTATTTAGATCAAGTAGGACTTTTAAACTTGTAATGTAAGGCTAAAGGCTTGTAATATAGCTTATCAAACGAAGGATATAGGAGAATCAAATATCAAAAGAAGAAGAGAGTTTGCAAGAAAAGGATAACCAAAATGTATTAATAATTTCCAAACTTTTCTTACTCTCCTATTCCAAAATCAATCAAAACCATAACCTTATTTAGCAATTACAGCTCAACTCAAGCAAATCTTGCATTTTTACTTTTTTTCTTTTCTCTTTTCATCAACTCTTCTATTTTTTTTCATAAGATCACTCAAATTTTCAACAATGGTGTTAAGCACTTTATATGACTTTAACTTTTACAGCTCAATCACCATTCCTCTTGTGATCTTTCTTTTCTCTTCTTTCAAAAAGTTTTTCTTTTTCTTTTCTTTCTTTTCACTCTTCTTTTGTCTTTCATTGCTGCTGTTCTTTTCTTTCTCAGTTTCTTTCTTTTCATCTCTTCTAGCAGCTTTGTGTTTTTGTTTCTCATGTTCAATCTCTCTTTTCTCTTTCTTCTCTTTCTTTTCTCTTTTCAGCTCAACTCAGTATTGATACATGACTAAAAGTAACGAGTCATGATCTTTCTCCAAGTACTCTCCGTCATATTCTTCTTCATGTACTTTCATTCATTAAGAGCATAAAGATATGGAAAATTATTCAAATTCTCAAAAAAAAGCAATGGACAAAATATTGTGACGGGTTTTAAAGAAAGAAATCAACAATTTAGGCTCAAAATAGGCACTATGAATAATATAAAAATAGGTAGGTTTGAAAAGCTCAAACTATCTAAAGAATGCCTATTACTATCATCCCTAAGTTAAATCATGACTGTCTTTCTTATTTTGCCTCGAGAGGTATTCAAATTCAAGTAATTTCTAGAATGCTCCAAGAATTCTAGTATAAAATAGGTTTAAGAACAATGCTATGCATTTGATCAAGAACTACTTCATCCAAGTGCGTGCAAAAAGTCATGCATAAGTCATAAATGATCTAGAACATATGCTCTATAATCCATTATAAAGACATACATTAAAAATACAGTTTGAAATCTCAAAGAAAATCAGAAAAATTTTTGAAAATTTTGCTCACAAGAAGGATAAGGTATATGCATAGAAGAATTTTCAATCGAATCACTCCCCCACACTTAAACTAGACATTGTTCTCAATGGCCAAATACATATAACAAGGAATAAACCATGCCATGGGACCAAAAATATAAAGGAGAAGAGATAAGAAACACAATACTTCCACTCAATGTGCCATGTGCTGTACAAGAGCTGAGTTCTTGCAGAACGAGGCATTGGCAAAGTACCTAAAAAGACAAATACAAAAGAGCACACCAAAGCATAAAAACTAAAAAAGAAAAATAAATCAAAAAGAAAAGAAAGAAAATAGTACAAAACAAAGAAAGAAGTAAAAAACTACTAAAAAGAAAAAACATTAAAAGAGAAAGGAAAAAAAAAAGAGTGATCCAGGAGAAAAATTATGGAGCAATCATCATCAGGCCTCCTCTTCCTCCTCCTCATCATCATCAGTTGGTGCAGACGTCCCCTCACCACGATGTTGCCCAGAAGATTGCTGCCTCAATTCCGCCAATTGCTGCTCCATAGTAGCTTGCCATCGCGCCAGGTCATCCGTAGATACCTGCAAGCGTAGGAGCAACTCTATTTGCTAGTCTAATCATCCCAGCACGGTAGTCTCAAAGTCAGTCCGGGGTTGGGACTGAGAACTGCTAGCTCGTGCACGTGACGAAGGTGGTGGGTGCTCCTCCTCCACAGTGGGTGGTCGTACCTGTCCGGGACGTCTAACCTCAAAGAGAGTTAGCCATTTTTTTAACTCCTGACTGTACTTGTACCTGCAACTCATCAGAGTGTGTTCCGTCACCATATCGTTCTCAGTGGTAGCCTCCATCAGTTCTCCTTCAAGACTAGCACCAAAGTTTTTCAGAATTTTCATTATAATCAGGGGAAAAATGAAGGCTTTTGTAGAGAGACGGTGATGAACCACATCCCTAATGGATTGGATGATCAAGGGTGCAAGAGGGATAGGCAGTGTGTTCATCATCCGATACAAAATATAAGTGTCAATAAGTCGAGTCTCATTAAAACCACTAGCACAGAGTACAACATTGAACCCAAACATATAGACTAGAGCTCTAAAGTTGGCAGCAAGATCGTTGTTCGAATATAAACTATTAGCTTGAAAGGCATTATGCTTATACAACCCTAGTATAGCTCTAGTCCCTTAGGCATCCCAATTCGGGTCAGAAATAATTTTTTGATTGTTCACGTCTATCCCTTGCCATGAATCATCATCAAACACCTGGAAATGGTTAGCTAATTGATTTTGGGTGATGACAATGGAGTTTCCTTTCACTCTCATTTCAATATGGGGAAGGTGTTTATTACCCTTGTCAACCATATTAGCATAAAATTCCTTGATGAGCACTGGACAATACTTCCCTTTCAACTTTACTATCGACCTCCATCCTTATAACACCCTACTACCTAGGCCCAATAGGGCCGGGGATGTCACCTCGTCCAAAGGATAAGGGATCTTTATAACTAGGACACACAAAAAAAATAAGGCAATACTTTAAAATTTAAAACTTATTACAACCCCAAATTCATGAATAAATCAAAAATAAAATTGTTCACTCTCAACTCCCAAAACATTACACAAAATAAATATCAGAATATCTTTCAAGGCAGGCAACAACTAGTTACTCATCCCCACAGTAGGATCGACCTGAAATCATGGTAAAAAGAGTGATGAGATAAAAATCTCAATATGTCCGTGTGTGCTTTGAGTGTTCAGTGAAAACAGTTTGTGAATGTAAAGTGTAAGAACTTCATAAGAGAAATACTGGCAAGTAATAAACAATAGTCAAAATCAAGAGTGGTGTTTTGGCTTTTCTAACCATACAAGTACAATAAAATCAACCACTCAAAAGGGTGGTCATGGGTTACCACACGTGGGCCCCCTAAGCATACAACGGTCAGAATGCCATACTTTGTGCAGACTGACAAAAAGTAGGTGATCGGCCTACCGGGTAAGATACTCCTCATTCTCTACACCCAAACAAAATCGGTTGTCTATTTCGGCAACATACAATCCACTTGACTAAAACTTGCTAGCTCAGACTGGCATGACCTACTGAACTGACATCTTATCCAGGAAGGACTTACCCCTCAGAGGTGGCTACCTACTGAGAGACTTACCCTAACCCTTCAAAGACTAGTCCTAGTAGTCCACCCTTATTGAATACTCAATGTAATTTATCCCACTTGGGAGAAAATTGGATAAAACAAAGCTCCACATGAATATGGCAATTAAGGATTTCCAAAGTTTAGGGCAAAACTGGTTTTAGAAAGAGTGTTAGGGTTTGAGTAAAACTGCCCCTTGATTTTCAAATAATTGTTTGCCTGGAATGAGAAATGGGACAATCCTCAATTGCCTTTACAGAAGTGAATGTCCATGCACTCCACATTTATGCATCAAACAAGTTTTATGCAGGAGCTTACCTGATCATTTGCTCGAGATAAAATAAAGATCCTCAAAAGCTGACATAACCCCGCCTGGGGTAAACATAAGCCATAATTAGACTCAAGCCAAAATTTACTTTCACAAATAATCCTAACTCAACTTACTACAATCATGACCTTAGTGTCCCAAGCTTTAAGGCTAGATAATAAATAAAAGGGTTTATAAAATAAATCCAACTTGATATTAAAATAACTAGGGTTTGGGAAATAGGTACTAATAAATTGAAGGTTTAAATCTTGCTATAAATAATTAGGGTTTATTTGATGAAGGGTCCTAGGACCTAGATGGAATTATTTAAAATAATAATCCATTAATACTTAGTTGTTAGAAAATAATTGGTAACTAAAATTAGCTGCAAGTAAATTTTAATAGGTTTTGATTACAAGTTAATAAATAAATTTTAATAGTATTTATGAATATAAGACTTACAAAATTAGTATTTTACTTATTATGATTATTTATATAAAAAGGCTTTATTCGTTATTACTATTTTCTATACATTTTATTTTATATAATACTTATATTTTTTATTTCTTTAATAAAAGCCATTAGTTATTTGACTAAAATATCATTATCTTACATAATAGACCAAATCCACATTTCCCTAGGATTTTCAAAATCACTAGAAGAAATTATAGCAATAATCATTTTATTGACAAAATAAAATTAGCTTAGGGACAACAAGGCCATGATCATATTTCCTTTTGCTAACCATAATCATGAACATAAACTCTACACCAATAAACAAAACATCCAAATCATGAATAAAAGCATATGTCCAAATCCACCATCACATGCTCCAAACCCCACTAACATAATCAAATTCATGGCTTTAACAATCATACATAATCACAAAACTCCATTCACCAAAGGTGACATAATCTCTAACATGTTTATTCAATCATACTACTCACGACATGAAGAGCATGCAACAAAACCCTAAAACTATAAAATTCAACCAAGACAATCAACTCATGCATCAATCACAACTCCATCGCAAAACACAACCATTTAATCCCAACTCCAACAAAAAACACATGCTCAAACTTTAATCATAATCCATCATTTTCCAAAACATCCTAAAGACATGAATCTAAGATTTAAAAAGAAGGTTGAAGAGGCTTACTTGGATGATGACTACCTTGAAGACGTTTCAAAGGAAGCCTTACTCTTAGGAGACTTGATCTGTCTAAGAGAGAAGAAGAAAATATGGCCATGGTTGAAGTAACCATTCGGCTGAGAGAGAGAGAGAGAGAGAGAGAGAGAGAGAGAGAGAGAGAGAAAGAGAGATTTCATTAGTATACACTCATCAAGGTCGAAGATGGAAGAAGATGAAGATGATTGTTCATGCTTACCTTGAAGGTGTTCTTAAGCCTTTAAGAAAATTCTGGTTTTTTATCTAAAAGTGAGACTTGGATTTCAGCGTTCGATGTTTAAAATTGTAGGGATTGATTCAAGAGAGTGAGTAGGTACAATCTGGAGTTTTTTTGAAAAATATTGGAGTGGTTTTAGTGGCCTTAGGCGTGAGAAGGGTAGTAGGTGTTCTTGGTGTTCTTGAAGGTTTGGAGAGAATAGAGAGAACTTTTATGAAGCTGGCTGAAATTCTGTGGGAATAAGGTGATCGAATTGTTTGAATGGTTTTTGCTAATTGAATTTTCAGATTTGAGAGGAAAAGGAAAGTTAGTTTTTTGAAATTCAAAGAGAATAATTTAGGGAATCAATTTTGGAAACAAATATGGTAGGAAGATCTTGGTTGATGGAGAGCCTTTGGAAAGCTCCAATGACTGATTGGATTGCTGGAATTCTGCTGAGATGAATGTTGTTTGATGGAGCTTTAGGGGGGCCGAAATATGATGTACAATGGTGAAGGAGTTTCTGGTTGTTTGAGGTTTAATTCATGGAAGCTTGATGAAATAAATTGCTAAAATTTTGGACTTCAATCAATTGTTTGATTGGAGTGATTGATGGAGAGATTTTAGGAGTAGCCATGAGACTGTTTTTCGAGAAGAACAATGGTGAAGAAGATGAAGTTCAGTTCATGGTTGTTCAAGATGAGTTTGTACAGAAAAATGGGGTGAGTTTCGGCCAAGGGTGAAGAAGAAGCAAAGCTGGAAATTATAAACAGATTTTTCACAAGTTTGCTGGGAATTTTGGGCAGATTTTACTGTCATTTTTCAGTCAGTTTGCAGAAGGTTTGAAGGGATATTCAGACGTCCTTCAAGGCTGGTTTCCAGCCTTCTTTATGGAGGAAAGACGAGATTGAGTTGCTGGGTGAAAAATTGGAAGAAACAGCTTGGTTTTAGCTCACTAATGCTGCAAAAACTGACCAGAAAATTTTCCTGGTTTACACAGTTTTTGTGCAGCTCGGTTTTGGCTGGAATTTTCAGTCTTCAAGCTGAGTGAATTGATCATTGTTCTGGCAGAATTTGAGAGGGAGTGATGGCTGAAAATTTCAACTATTGGACTGATCAAGAAGTTGGAAAAATTTCCAGTTTACTACATGAAGAAGATGAACACACTTAGGTTGGAGTTTGAAGGTTCTACCATGGAGATTAATTCTCTTAGGAACCTTCTACAACTCCTCCCCATTTTTGGTCAAGAAGGTATTTCAAACTTAGACATTTTCGAACCTTCCTAGCCACAGCACCTTACTGAAATTTTCTGGAATAAAATTGGCTTGGATAAATTAATCAACCTAATTGATTAAGAATTAAGAAAAGCTAAAGAGCAAGAAGAGCATGAATCCTTTAGAAATTTTTGTAGGGCACAAGAGTAGGATTAGGACACTCCTATCATGTCTCCCCTAAGATAACACTCATACTCTTCCTTAAAGCATGCAAGAGCCGATATATAGTCTTCCTAAACAAAAATAAAATTTAATCATGCTAAAACTCCAATGATGGAATTTGAACTCAAAACCTCAAGGATTTATTCCAAAGCTCTAACTACTAAACCACAACAACTTTTGTTCTTATTTTCTCCCCCAAATATTTTTCTTATTTACTCCTCAGGCTATCTCCCTATTTTTACCTCAAGCAAAAATTATCATTTTACCCTTCATACTCAATAAACACAATTAAGCCATCTAGACTACAAATCACTTAAAATGTACTTATGCATGCAATAAGGTCTAAGCACATAAAATCATACAAAAATGTACTTATGCATGCAATAAAATATGATATGCATCACAACCCCCTTACTCTAAGGTTGGTTTCACTGGGGTTTCACAATCCTAGCCTTCTAAACATCATTCCCAATTTAAGGGCACGGTCTAGGGCAGATGCGAAAGTACATTCTACAATGATTTTATTGGCTTCTCTCCTATTGTACCATTCCTCACAAAATAGATCAATAAACTCAGTTGGTCTAATGAATAAGGGATCAATGGATGAAGGGGCCGAGGAAGAGGAAGCTCTCGCCCTTTTAGAGGAAAGACCCCGTGCTCAAGACATGTTATCAAATAAGGAGTGGGAGAAATAGGAGGAGAGAACACTTGAGCTCAAAGAATTAAAACGGGGTGTAACTACCCTGTGCAAACACAAACCTCAACTCTCACTCAACCCTCAACCAATCTCACAACCACAAAGCCCAAACTCCTTCAATGTATATCACACTCTAACCAATAATTCAATCGCCTCCAATCAATTCAATACAACCTGCAACAATACATGTAAAGTTCACTGTAAAGCATAAATGGCTTGAATATCCCCAATGCATTCAAATATACATGATCATGTGAATGAAGATATTATCATGGCATTATGTGAAAAACAATTCCAGTTCAAGATATAGCAATTATTCAACCATCACAAATAGCCACCACAATTCTAACCTTAGCTATATGCATGAAGCCCCTCATGATCATGTGCATGAATCAAGTATCAAAGAACCATTAACTCCTAATCGAGTCCAACTTATGAAGATCAAGGAGTAATGCACAATTCAAGATAACATCAACAATCCCAATTTTCGGCCAAAATTGTCCCTCAAATTAGAAAAAGTCATCTACACCAGGTTAACTATAGGAATTGAATAAAAATCATACATTTATGCTTATGTATGCATGGGCAAGCAAAATATGTAAGCTTTTTACAGAAATCCAAGCTCCTTTGCTTGTGGATTGAAGGTGATGTTGTTATAAAAAATGAAAGGAAAGATTTTGAGATTTTTTATATATAGGATCAACAAAAGAGAGATAGATAGATGTTATAAAAGTGATTAGGAGGCGAAAAATCAAACTTTGGGAAGTTGAAGAGGTGAAGTCGGCGTGGGTTAGAGAGGATTTGAGAGGGAGTTTGGAGATTTTGAAGAAAAAGTGGCCAAAATGGCCTATATGTGCCCTTACCCGACAAGGACCGGCGCCGGCCCTAGCCCTAGCCGACGCCGGTTGCATTCTGTTCAGTTTTCCTTTTTTTTTATATATATATTAATAAAATGTTGAACACACAATAATGATGAATAATGCACTCTAATTTATGAAAAACAATAAATCAAAATAACAGAAATAAAAATTGTTTCAATCACAAAACTGAAAGTAAAGTAAACGAAAGATGGCATTAATGTTTTCCACGGCTTTGATCCCGTGGATTCTCCTCAGTGTTTCCTGGTAATGTCCCCACTTGGCGATCTCCTAGGAGTTTAGCGAGTTGACCAATTTGGTTTTCTAAGTTGCGCACGGAGGCCTCTAGGTTCATTGTTGTAACATCGACCCTTTGGAACTTAGTCTCCGTTGTACTTACCAATTTGCCAATCAACTCTTCTAATGGTGGCTTTGAAGGTGGTGCAGTATTGTTCATAGGGTTTTGACTCAATTGATTTCCTCCAAAATTTAAAGAGCCCTGCCTAGGTTGATTTCCATTTTTTCAAGAGAAATTAGGGTGATTTCTCCAACCAGGATTATAGGTAGTGCTATAAGGGTTGTTACCTGGCCGGACATTTTCTATAAAGGCTGCTTGTTCCGGGGTTTCTTGGAGTGAACCCATGTTTTGGCATTCATGATGATTTGGGTGTCCATCTCCACAGAAATCACAACTTACGTTTAATACTTGACCTTGCGGCATCACCATTTGTTCCATCTTCTGAGTTAAGGCGTCCATTTTGTCCTCTAATGCTGTCACAGCATCCACTTTGTGTACTCCTTGCACACGAGCTCTAGACCTTGTACTTCCTCAAGAATAGTTATTAGAAACCAGATTTTCAACAAGATCGAATACCTGTTTCGGGGTCTTATGATTGATGAAACCCCCTGTAGAAGAGTCCACCAATTGGCGTGTTGCGAATGTAAGGCCATTAAAAAAGATTAGCATCTTCATTCCTAACTCAAATCCATGGTGTGGGCATTTCCTTAGCATCTCCTTGAATCTCTCCCAACTTTCATAGAAAGGCTCAGAATCTAATTGTTGGAAGGCAAAAATCTTGTTCCTAAGTTTGGTTGTCCTAGCTGGAGGAAAATATTTGGCCAGAATTTTTTCAACTAGGGCATTCTAAGTAGTGATGGAGCCTGTAGATAAAGACTTTAACCAACATTTGGCTCTATCTCTCAAAGAAAAGGAAAAAAGTCTTAATTTTATGGCATCCTCAGAAACACCATTCATCTTAAAAGTATCACAAATCTCAAAGAAACTAGCTAAATGAGCTTTTGGATCTTCTTCAGGTAGCCCATCAAATTGAACCATGTTTTAAACTATCTGGATAATATTGGGCTTTATTTCAAAATTATTTGCATCCACTCTAAGCCTAGTGATATTCGAGCCTGTGCCTAAGATTGCGGGTTTCACAAAGTTCTACATAACCCTTCGATCATTCCCAGCATTGTTATTTTGAGCACCCTCCATGTCGATGATCAAGTTCCTTTGGATTGTCTGGCGGATCTTTGATAATGTCCTTTCGATTTCAAGATCAAAATCAACTATCTCGCCTTCGGATTTTCGAGTCATGTACCAAGGAGAACACCTAAAAAAACGAGAAGCAAGTTAGATTAAAAAAAAATGAAAAGATTACAAAGTTAGTAAATGTTAGTCAAAGTTAGTAGGTTAGGTTACAAGGGTAAACAAGATACATACAAGATACCAAAAATACAAAAGATAACACCTTTTTGTGAAAAGAATAATTATACATATTTATATATTTACATAGTTAAATCAACAAAATCCAAGCTTTCATACTATTGTTTCCCAGCAACGGTGCAAAAAACTTGATGTGTTTAGATTTGGGTCTAAAAAATCATATAAAAATAAGCATATTCCCAATCAAGTTTAAATTAAAACGTTAACCCCAAAATACAAATATGAGCAAGCGTACTCATCATTAACATAGCATAGGGTTTAAACGAGTGTCGATCCTCAAGGAACAAGTATACATTAATCACCTTTCTTTCATTGTTTAACCGACTCGATAAAGTGAAAACGGAATAAAAAGAAAAATAAAGTGAAAATAAAAGAATATATACATGTCAAGGATGGAGAATTATGTAACTCAAACCATTATTTTGACAAACATAATCTTAAAGGACTTAATCGTTATCATAACTAATTATTCTCTTGGCATCATGAAGGATTAAAGTTAACTCACTTCTTTCCCAATTCATGAAATCACTACCTTCTGGATAAATTAGAATCACTTGATCTCGTCTCAACTAACTCATCCAAAAGATGCATTAAACACAATCCTTGATTAAATTCCCTTGGTCTCGGTGAATTTAAAACATGAAATTAACCAATGAATCCTTGGTCCCGGCAAACATCAATTAACCTTTAATTATCTAATCCTCATCAATTAACCCCCTTGGTCTCGGCGAGTTAATAGACAATAAATATGGAATTAATACATTGAAACCCCCATCAATCCCTTTGGTCTCAGTGAATTAATGGGAAGAACCAACAAATTAATCCCGTAATAAGCACAAGTAATAAAATACCAAGAAGAACAATCAATTAATCAAAAGATCAAATAACTCTAAATGTCATGAATATCTAAAAAATGTTAAATTACAAAAAAATAATTAATATATCATTGTCAAGAAAAAGAAAATAAAGTAAAATAAAACACTCATAGACAAGCCCCATTCTTCTTCCTTTGAAGACCTTCTTGTACAATCCTTCTTGAATTGAAGAATTCCTCTTTTGACTTGAGTAATTTTCTGTGATAATCAATGAATTCTCCCATTTTCTCTTGTGTTTTCCATCAATTTATAGGCTTAGGAAGTGCCTAAACTCATTGGTGTAATGTTCTTGGCCGAGTAGAAGTAGAAAAGTACTAAAACTCCATAGATTATAAAAAACTGTGTAGAAAAATTAAAATCCCGTCTTTTCCTCAAGCACAGCCGGCGCCGCCTTGGTTACCGGAGCCAATGCCGGTTATGTTCTGTTTCTCCAGTCGTTCGTCGATTTTTCTTGATTTCAGCACCATGTTGTCTAGAGTGCAGCCGATGTCGCCTTGGCTACTAGAGCCGGTGCTGTCTTAGTTTTGTTCCAGTCTCTTTCAACAATTTTTTATCACCTCAAAGTTCGTGTCATCAGCATATGGCTGGCGCTAGTTTCTCTGTCTTGGCTGGCGCCGCCTTAGTTCTGTTTTGCAACGTTTTTGCTTTGTTTTACCCCTAAAATCTAAAATAATGAACAAAATACCTTTCTAAGGGTAAAATCTCTAATATGAAGGAATATGACTAGTTATTGAACAAAATGTATCACAAAAGAACCTCAAATAACTAGGAAAAATATGACTAATTTAGCCCCTACCATTAGATGTCCTTGTTCTAAGTGTAAGAAGCTGAAGTTTCAAATTTCTAATATGGCAAGGGTTCATTTGTATAGCAAATGTTTTGTGAAAGGTTATTATAATTAGACTTGTTATCACAGACCGTTTATTTCAATTAGGGTCAGAGTTCATGGTCGAGCAATCCCTTTCATGATATAGTTGTAGATGCAATAGGCACCAACTTTCCTTTAAATCCAAACCACAAAATATTGAGGAACTACATAATCCTAATGCACAGAGATTTTATGATTGGTTGATTATTGTAAGTACTCTTTTGTGGGATAGATGTACAAATCACTCAGAATTGTCTATGGTGGCTCAATTGTTAAACTTCAAGTTTGAAAATAACATGTCGAAAAATGCTTTAATAAAGTAGTACAACTAATGAAAGAGGTTATGCCAACTAGTAACAAGATTTGGTCATCCCTGGTATGCTCATAAAGTGGAAATAGGAAAGAATAAACAGTTGAAAGAGATTGCTTTGAAGAAGATGTACTATTTTTCACTCACTCAAAGTTTGCAAAGGCTTTATGCAGCCAATACAACTATTGAGCTCATGAGATGGCACATAGAAATTTAAACCGAAGATGGGATAATGAATCATCCATGGAGTGGTAAGGCATGACAGCATTTCAATCGAACATATACGAATTTCACAACAAAGCCACGACATGTTAAACTTGGATTGTGTACAGATGGTTTCTTGCTATTTAGGTCATGAGAGAAGTAGTATTTTTATTGTTCAATCGTAGCTACTCCATATAATCAACTACGCTAGATGTACAGGAAAAAAATTATGATTTTCTTAATGGTTATAATTCCTAGTCCAACGAATCCAAAACAAAAGATAGATGTATTTTTGCAGCTACTTATAGATGAGCTTTCGACATTGTGGACAAATGGTGTCTTTACATACGATATTTCTAAGAAACAAAATTTTATGTTGTGGGATGCATTCCAGTGGACTAATATTGACTTTCTAGCATATAGAATGCTAAGTTGGTGGTGTACATCGGGGAATATTCTGGCATATCTATATTGTATAGAATGTACAAAGTTGTTCCAGTTTCCTTCTGACGGTAAACAATTGTGATTTTGCCTATAGTCAATAGTTCCTTCCATCTAGATATAATTTTCCAAGAAATTGTAAGTCTTTTAGAACAAATAGAGGTGTTGAATAATTATTACCTTCCTCACACCTATTGGGGTTCAAATGTGGAATACAGTGCAATTTCTTCCAAAAATATTAGGAATTGCATCCAAACTTAGATAGGTAGATAGTAAAGGTGCATACCATAAATGAGCAAAACGAAATCATTTTGTGGTCCGTATTGCTCCTTCCGAGACATCTAACCTTAAGTGTTAGATATATGGTTCGCAAAGTTTTATGCATGTAATTAAATGTAAAGTATCACTTACATTTGTTTTAACTTTTAAGTCTATCATATGTTGTATTTATTCACTTTAAACTTAATTTTTTATGTTAAAAATCACAGAGACACTTCAGATAGGATTCACAATATGATGGTATCATTTGGAGGGTAAGGGAGTTCAAGTATGTGAAGCAGCTAATAGACACTATATTCAATATTCGAATGAGTGGGAAAAGGCCAGCTAGGATGGTTGAGATAGTTTACGACCATGTTATGCAGAGTTGGAGGTCTAAAGGTTTCCTGGAGAGGTCTAGATAAGCTATGGAGAATCATGGCAATTCTCGTAATGGCTTAAGGCTAAGATGGTAAATGACTTCTCAATTCGAGTCCAGCTTTGGGAATAGGCTGTTGGATTAAGTCTGACTTACCTTTGTAGTAACTGAGATTGGGATTAGTTCTATTTTGCAAAAACTCACGTGCTAATTCCAATTGGATGCCATATTGGATGGCAAAATTGTCCACCCAACGTATTTTGATGCAGCCCTCTTTCGACACACTTAACTCGGGAAAGTATTCTTCCATCAAGGAAACTAGGCCATCAACCTCCCCAAGAAAAAATGAGAAAAAGATGACTTCTACATTACTCTTACTGGTTTGATTTGAACTCACTGTTGTGAACCTTAGAAAAATACTGACGTCTTTTGGCATCCTCGGGGCAACATATTGCCATATGTGGACGAGTTCCATTGTATTATGATCAAAAGTCCTTGTTACAGTTGATGTTGTGATATTAGGGCGAATCTCAAGTAAGTTTACATAGAATAACTCCAAAGCTTGCACCGGTTTCGCTTCTAATGGTCCAAAAGAAATCCTCACCCATAGATTTTCGATTGAGAATTCTTCCATTAGCATCAATCACTCGAGCATCAATGACATGGTCAGCGGCAACATCATATTTCCTGGAAAAAATACCATACCCTTCGCCACTTATGTGTCTTCCAACGCCTACAGTTGGGCCAGAGCCTGCGGAAAGGTAAAAGGAGTCGTTGATTTGGTTAATGGCATATTGTCAACGCGTTCGGCAGTTCAATATATTTTCCTTGCAATGATTCAATTTAAGATTCAAAGTCTTACGGGTATGGACACTTTTGGATGAAAAATATATATTTATTTATTACTTATTGGCATGACTGTCTTAGCTGACTGTCAGTCGGACATGTGAGGTTTGGCCAATCGTTTTTTGTTCTTGTTCAACGCAAAAACACCTTCAGCATTATTAATATTCTGCTAATACAATTTTTTTCATTTTTTAAAATATTTTATTTGTTCTTATTATGTTTATTATTTGGGTTACTAGTATACCGCCGGACGCAAAAGAAGACCAATTTCACAGGGAAGCAGAAGTTCCAACAACAAAACACAAATCCGCTGTCAACATTGTTAATTTATTAGCCAATTGGCTCTCAATTTGTTTTTTCTTTTTGTGTTCCATTATTTTCTATTTCTCAGCCCACGTCTGGTTTTTTATTTCTTTCATAATTTTTAATTTGATCTGATAAATAATCAAAGTACTTGACTTTTTATTTTTCATTTTTTTTCTTTTAGCAGTCAATTCAAGAAGTAGTACTAGTTAATTTCATTTAAAACAAGGAGAAATTCTTACACGGAATATAGGCTCGTGGATTATATGGATTGAGAAATTATACTGTATAACTTTTATTGTATGAAATACAATCTTTTAATGCATGTAATCTATATAAATCGGATCTATACTAGAATTCCCGTGAAAGAAAACCCGTTAGAAGTTATATAAAAAAATATAATAGCAATAATAAAAATGTTATGTCCTACATCTGTGAACTCGAAAATGTGACAATAAATTGAATATTACTCACAGTTAATTTTTTGGACATCGCATTTATCTACTTTAATATTAAATATCACGTTCCGTATCTGCGAATTTAAAAATCTGATAATAAATCTGATAATACCCACAATCAACTTTGTAGTGATCGTGCTCGTTGAAACAAAATGATTATCCCATGGTAACAAATTGCATTTTCAATGTGTTACCGATGAGGGCAGTTTAATGAGATTTTCAAAGTTGTGGGACATTCCAACGTATTTTCCTCAAACAATACATTTTATAATCCAAATGAGCTTTTTTTCCATTGAAAGATTCAAAGTCCTGCGGATATGGACATATTTGCAATATCGACTTACATATTTAATATATATAATGATAAATAAAAGCAATTCAAATTTTTTCTCTTATGTGAATTGCGTAGAAGTACTATTTATTTGTGGATTAAAAGTAATATTTGTTTGTGGATTAAATTTTTTATCTTCTAAATTAAGAGGCAAAAACTTAACCGTTAGACATGTCATAAATATAATGAGACATTTTTTAAATAAGTGTTATCTTTCACTAAATATTTATCTATGTTAATTACGTTAGAAATCTATGTTTTTGAGGGGAAAAAATATATATGGCTATACTAGAAGTGATGGGGTTCGTTGGTCATAATTTTTCTAAACGAATAAAGAAATTTATTACTTATTAGTTAGAATAATGCATTAGTCTTTTTGATAATATTTTATTTGTTCGTTATTGATAATTGCAAGTCAAAATTGCCAGTAATAAGTAGATTTTTTTTTCCTTTCTTACTATTTTTATTATTTTGGTTATACGTACAACACAGGACACAAAAGAAGACCCATTTCCCATGGAAGCTGAAGTTTTCACCAACAAACATAAATCCATTGTCAACACTGTTAATTTATTAGCCAATTGGGTCTCAATTTGATTTTTCTTTTTCGTATTCCTTTATTTTAAAACATAGCTGGGTCTATTTCTATCCCGTCATCTAATTTTTTTTCTTTCTTTCTTTCTTAGTTTTTAAATTGAGGTGATAAATAGTGAAAGAACTTGACTTCTTATTTTTCTGTTTTTTCCTTTTAACATCCAATTAAGGTAGTATCAACTTTTTACATTTTTCTTTTAATTAAACAACCAATAGGTTTTATTGAAATTTTATTCAAATAAATAAATAAATACAATATATGCAATTTGTTTAGTTATATTTCTTAATGCGAAATCTCCTTGTATTTTGCCATGTGATCATTGCATAAGGATATGGAGATTGCTTCTACAATCAATGCTTCTAGCCCTTTTATGAACTAAGAAAATTTTCTGGATGATAAAACCCTGGTGTAATCCATACAGTCTACATATAAATTCGAAATAGAAGCAATTTGATTCTTCTTCTCCTGAGAATATTCAAAAACGAATACTTGCTTACAGGTCTTTGATGATCAATATTCTACTGAAAATATTTGTCAGCTGTTAATTATTTTTCTTGAAGAATTTGATTTAGTGAATAATATTTTTTTTCAATTTTATTTGATAATGCTTGTGCAAATACTGCCTCAATTGCGAGTTTTAAAATTTTAATTGAGCTAACTTTTGGAGGTCGATTTTTTTCTATTAGATGTACATGTCATATTTTATATTTTCGTGTACATGATGATTTAAAAAGTCATCAATTTTATATTAAACCAATAAAAACCACTTTTACCTATTTAGGGCTTAACTTGCAATTAAAAAAGAATGGAACCAATTTTGTAGACGTAATGGTATGAAACCAAAATATTTTCCAAAAGATGTCGTAATTAGATGGAATTCAACATATGAATGAATAAATGAATCTTTTCCATATAAAGAACTTAGTTGTGCTTTTTTCACAAATAGAGGTGTTGGAATACATTTATTTTCTCAACCATGGAATATTTGCGAATGTATTTTAAATATTTTAAAAATATTTAACGATACTACTTATAATTTATCTTGTATTTATTATCCTATTGTACATTTAGTTGTTCAAGAATGTGTTAATGTTAATAGTGTCTTTAATGGATATTGAATTGATGCTCGTTTGTCTCCTAGAATTAATGCTATTAAAGTTAAATGGTTAAAATATTATTTAGAAATACATGATGTCAATTTAGTTGCCAGTGCTCTTTATCCACGTGTAAAAATTGATGGTTTATAAGACTATCGTACTTGTTATTATGATTCTTTATTTTCAAAAGATAAGAACAACAATAATGGTGATGATGATGATGATGGTGATAGTAGTACTCAAGATCTTACATCCCCTGTATAATAGAGAATGAAAGGATTATTTTTTGTGACTTATATAATGAATATTTTAGAAGGTATGGCTTAGCTATTCAAACAACTCAAAATATTAAAATTCTGGCTTTCAAATCTGAAAGGATTAACAAAGTAAGATTTATTATGTTAGAAAGGTCAAAATGTACAAAGGGATCTTCAAGTTTAACTGTGGAACTTGAATTATATCTAATTTATGATTGCAAGTGGACATATATAAGTGAAAGTTATGATATCTTGAAGTGGTGAGCTGAAAATAGGAATACATCCCCAGTTGTTGAACTAATGGCTAAGGAAATTCTTCTTTTTCTTATTTCAATCATTGCAATGTAACTAGCCTTTAGTGCTGGAGAAAACATTTTTAGCGAAACTCACTCAAGAATGGCCCTGGAGTAGTTGAAGTTCAATCATGTTTAAATGATTGGATTAGAATTGGAGATAGTCAACAAGAAAATGTGAAGCTGGGCCTCAATAAATTTTTAAATGTAGATACTGAAGGAACGACAAGTACAGCTGAGAGTAAGAACCATGAAAGGTAAGAAATGGTTAAAAGCTAAGAGAACTATGAAGCTTTAATTCCTTATGCCCTAAGAGGATAAATAGGCAAACTTAATTGGATTAAACTAAAACTAAGTTCAAACTCTTTTTTATATCTTCTATTTCAACTATTTTAAAATCATTTTAAAACTTTTTACATACTAAAAACTTCTTCAAAAAAAAAAATTAAAAAAAAATAACACACACACACACAGACACACACACACACACACACACACACACACACACACACACACACACACACACACACAAAACACCGCCATACCGGTGGTTGGTTAACCACAACCGCCGGTAGGGTCAACTGTCAAACTGGGAATGGGGGGTTAAGGTTGAGGTTGGCCAAAAAGGCCAACCTTCAACCGATAAAGATTAGCCTACTGAGGCCACTCATATCTTTACGTATTATTTAGCCAAAAAATTGTATTATCTAGAAGTGTTTTGCCTCGTTCCTCTCTTTAAACAATTTTATTTTATTTAATAAATGTGCAACCAAACCCCTCACCATCAAGGTGGATTATTATTAATTTTTTGAACAAAACCAATAGTTGGGAATTGTAAATTCTAACAAAAAATATGGTTTTCATTATTTTTCTCCAACTACTAATTTAAGAAACTAATCCAGGCAATTCAGGTATTAGAGGTGTGACCAACACTAGTATTGGTAAATTTCTACTTGCTTTTGAAATTTTATTTCTACTTGGACAAATAGGGTTGATAAAGTAAGAACACTCATTGAAGGCATGCATTATTACCTAAATACTTGGAATTAAGAAGGATACAATTACGATAGTTTCATTGACAGTGACGAACAAGATTGAGGGAATCTTCACATTCATATGGTAATCCCATAATCCTTTCTAGATACTCGATCTATTTGACAACAAATTTGAATAAAATACTAGTTTAGATATCTTTAGAGAAGGAAATAAAGTTGTAGATTTTCTAGCTAATTTTTGTTGCAATTCCCATGCTTCTAATAGGTTCTCATCTTTTGGGGCTCTCAATGGATGCACCAAAGCCTCTGTAATTTAGATTAGCTCCAAATTCCTACCTTACACAATGTCCAGCTTATGATTTTTTTTTTTTTTTTATGTGGAAGTGTTTTGCATAGTTCCTCTCTTTGTACGATTTATTTTATTTAATAAATGTGCAACCTAACCCCTCATCGCCATGGTGGTTTTTTATTATTTTTTTAAAACAAAACCCAAAGTTGGGAATTCTAATAAAAATTTTAGATTTCACTATTTTTCTCAAACACCTAATATAAGGAAGTATTACCATTGCATTGATATAACCAAATAGCTATGAACGTTGGTTGAAATTTGTTGGCATAGTGAACTCTATCATTCACACTTCTAAGTTCAAACTAAACCCCCACCTCATTTCTAAGCCATATTTTCTCCCAAAAATGTAACTTTTTTGGGTATATTTCAGTGGACATTAATGTTTCTTTCAATACCCATAGTCCCTTCGGTGGCATCTAATAAAATAATACAGAGAAGATTAATATGCCCCATATGAAAAGATGACCACACAAATCGAGAAATAGTTCTAGAATACTTTTTATTTAATCATGCTTAGCTATCTCTCTCACATTAATGAATAGCCCAATTTCCAAGTAAGTTTGACTTTGTCATTTTACTATTTTGCCCAGTAAAGTCCATTGTCGAAATATACTAATCTAAACCCCCATTCACCAAAAAAAAAAAAAAAAAAAAAAAGTCAAAGCAATCGCATCAAATAAGGAGACCAACTTTTGGTGGTGCGAAATAGAATAGTGGCTACACATGGTAATAGAAAAAAAAAAGGCAAAATGACAAAATTATTATTTTGAAGTTTCCAGACTTCCTCTATTCTTCTACTTGTGAAATTTTATGAATTATGATGAAGGATGATATTTGGTAATAATTGCATAGAAGAAAATATTTAGAAATAATTGCACATAACCATATGTTAGCTTCATGCACCAAAGGAATTGTAAAAAAAAAACATTAAAACAGTGCTACTTTATATGCGCATGTAGCATTTAACAATCTTCAGCTCTCAATTTGTTTCAATTCAGCAGAAGTTTCTTGGAAAGAAGATACAAAGTGAGAGAAAGTTTCACCAGAACAGTCATCTCTGTCAAATTCTTCCTTTGTTGTGCATATGAAACATGACAAACTAATCCAAACACTTCAATCCCTTGTCCCTTTTAGTTTTTCCACCGATTCATCCGCATTTTTCTGCAAACTAACCAGGCAAAAAACATAGAATTTAACCCATTAAAATAACCATGGTACATCAACACAAAATGAAGAAAAATTCAATCACAAAGAAATAAAGATCTACAAATATATATATATATATATATATATATATTTTAAAATATATAATTCAAACAAAGAACAACCAGTAAAATTAAACTATTACACAAAAATAATCAAACTTTTACTCAAAGTAGATAATTTTTTTTTTTTTGAAGAATGAAATGAATTGGATAATATGTTATTGGAATTAAAGAGAGAAATTAAAGCAAGTCCAACCTGTTTCCAAGAAGAAATGATGACAGAAGCACCTTCCAAACCGAGGCGCTTAGTGGTGCTGAAGCCAATTCCTTGAGTTGAAGTTTAACAATAGCAAATTTCATTTGAAATCTTTTGCCTTTCTTCTCCATGATTAAAATAAAACGGGGAGTAAAAAATTGGAGGCTAAGATCAAGTCCAGCAGAAATCCCTAATGGAAACAAACATTATGACTACAACCATGAATGAACACATAATTCTCAAACCAATCAAAACAAAGAAGACAGTCACTACCTTTAATCAAAGATAATCAAGAAATGCCATTGGATCCTTTAGATACTCAACATCTGGTAAGAAAAAACCACACAACTTTGTATTGTATCATAAAGAAGCAAGATGGATCTAATGAGTTATCATTGTCATCCTCCTCCTCCTTCTCATTTTCTTCCTCTGAAGGAGTATGTTAATTTACCTTCAATTGCGTCCAGGAATTTGTAGCCTCATCAACCAAGTCTTCCTCGAGATCAACCCTCTCCCACTCACTATCTTCAGTGTCAGGTCCACTCACATGTTTTAGAAGTGATTACTCCCCACTTCTTGATTGCCCACTCCTTGTCAAGCTCATAGCAAGTGACTTTTTGAAGTTAGGTGTTGAGCATGAGCCTTTGAACTTCTATACTCCTCCAAAAATACCACAACTATAAAGGATTGGAGTTTCATTCAACTTTTTTCTCTCCTCAGTAAGTGCAAACTATTGAGCTAGAAATAGAGCTTCCATCACCCAATGAACTCCAGCAACCTAAAATGAGATAGAATGTGCAACAACTTTTTCCACAATAGAACAGTGGATAACATAGATTAAGTAAAACTTAGAAGAGAAACCTTCTCATGAATGCAACGTAAAAGGAATTGCTACTCTTCTCACTACAAAAATGCTCCCAGACTGGCATTCCAGCCATGATCATGTACACACCACGGGACCTCAACTAACAGAGTGATCAAATTTTAATTTAAAATGCACATATATGAATAATTATAAGGCTCATAATAAGGTCCCTGGACGGATAATTCATTTTAAATTGTAAGGAATATCATTTTTCTATTATGGTAGCATAAAAGGAAGCATATACTCATTTTCCTACCAAATTTGTCACAACAAAAGAGTAAATCCATTTTCTTTCAAAATTATAACATAGCTTTGAATATAATTTACACTTGTTTAGTTACAAAAACAATCCATTTTTTGGCTCAAAATGATGATCGAAATTTATTTAACAACAGAAGTTCCTGGGGAAAAGGATAACCAGAGACATGCTGCAATAGTAGAACATTTCATGGCAATGCTAACCAAAGATTCAAGCTTTTAGATTTTGGAAGTATGGTTTGTACCTCTGTGCCAGTCCAAACATAAGCATTACCACTTTTTCATCCTCTCCTTGTTCCTGGCTGAGTTGTGTACCTAGCTCCCAAGCAGCCAGAGTATACATAGGGTCGACTAATATTCCAGTTTGCTGGGCAATCTTTTGGCATTCTTCAACTTTCCCTTTCAATACATTCCCAAATCTAGGATAAGATAAGACACATAAACAATAAAATGGCAAGTCAAAGATACAATTTTCTAAGACATAAGCAGGATGTGAGCAAAACAATCTTGTGAAATTAAGAGAAGTGAGATTAAGGAAAATAGTGGAAGGTATATAATAAGGTCACTATAAGCAAAAGTAACAGTTTTCTGGAAAGCTTTTATGTTAAAAACAATAAAAAAGATAGTTTTGAAGGAATACAAATATTGAATTTTGGAGGAAGATGCACCATCAACCTAAATTTAGTAGAGAAGAACATAGGTGATAAGTTGAAATAGCAAGAAAACTATTAAGTAAAATGAGAAACTTAGTAAATGATAACAATGGAATAAACTTAGTAAATGCTAACAATAGAATATCTCATAGGCCATAAAATAAATTCCCATGAAGAACAGGGTTGCAAATGGAGCGTACAATTCTAAAATCCACTATTTTTTTTTATGTTATCCTCATATGATGTCTAACTACGTAGTCTAGGTGTCCGGCTAGTACACCAAAAGACAAATTTATTCTAATAATCATATCTAAAGAAGGTGAGTGACATTATAACAGTACACATATAAGATTAACTGGTATATCTTAGAAATAAAAAAAGTTGATTATCCATGTGACTTAATAGCCCCAACGGAATGGGTTAACATTAAATAAATTGATTTTTCTTCTCTTTTTTGCTTTCAGGAGGGAGGAGGATATCCTCATTTCAGTAACCAAGTTCAAATCTCCAAACCATGCAAACCGTCGAATCAATAATTACGAAAATTTATGCTTCTACCATCTAATAAATCAAGCCCAAGCATACAAATCAAACCAAGATAGAATAATAGGAAGAAAGAACAAATGAATGTCTCATCTCCTCTTCGCATTACATATATAAATCTATAGAGCATGTTCTAATGGTCAGCACTCCTAACCGCCTGGAGAAATCCACAGCTAAGACCTAACCCGATAGCAAACAACCAGAATTACCTTTTCGGTACCATAAACACCCTTAGACGCCTCCAATGGCCCTCTCAACCATCACCAGGCTCACTATAGCCCTTGGTCGACACCTCTAAAGCAATCATTTCCTTAGCCTTCTTCAACACATCTCTTACCTCAAACTCCCCAACAACAAAGCAGAACCAACTGTAAAAAATAACCCAAAATAATTTCCCCCTAAACCATCTAATCCAGCTCTGTCACCTTCCAAAAAGTTCTTGAACAAAGTAAAAACCAACAAATAAGCTTCACTTTCCTTTCTAGAATTGCATGCATAGTAAACCTAGAACACCACCACCAAAGCAAGCCCAACTTCAAAACCAATAGCAGAATTCTTTGAGATTCAACAACTTTTCTACCCTTTATAAAGAATGGGATCAAAGGAAAATTTGATCATTGAAACATGTAAACATGCTGTTGATTTTTGAGTCTTTGGGTTGTTTCGAAGCCACAGATCTCCACAAAACATGGGGCACAAATACTTTGTGAACATCGATCCATCAAAGTTGAGACCACATTTTCTACTTAACTATTGAAAAAAAAAATGAAAAGATAAAAATGCCCTCGACAGAGAAAAAATGAACAACGTAAAACACAACTCCTTTTTCTCTATTATAAAGATAATGATATACCCATATATATATGAGAAGACAGGATGGGGAACCCGAGGTGGGTGGATTTATCATATAGTAGTACAAAGTTTGGTAGGACCTACATGTTTATTAAAATAACAACATTCATATCAAGAATGCATTACAAATACTGTGAGCCATACGAGGAAAATGAGAAAGTACAAGTTGTAGAATAGAATCCATTTACCATGATTCATAAAAAAAATATGTGCATAGGATGAAGAATACATTAACAAACTCAATGATAGGAATTTCTATTACCTCATGCTGCTTATTGCACCAAATCACTTGAGGTGCCTCCGTGCTCTGATGGTTGCTCATCAAACTGAAACCATCTAACCATGATAATTTCAGAGATGCATGAGCTGCGCCAAATGGTAGTGAAGCTGGCAATTGCCAATTGGTGTGCTTTGAAATAGTAAGGCACAAAATCTTCTATTGCATCCTTTAGCCCAAGGGAACAACCTTAATATAGAATCCAATTCCTTCCATCAAGAAATATTCCAATGCAAGGTATTCCACTACGTACATATTTCTTTTTCTTTTTTTTTAAACAAAACCTACATTGCAATTAGGAAATGTGAAGTCCAATTAGACCTTGCATTAAGCAATTGCTTGGCATTTGCTAAATGCAAGGTTTGTAGATCTTGTATTAGGCAATAGTGAGACAATAAAATGATGGGGCCTAAATATACTTATTTTTCCTAGCTATTTGAGGTGATTTGGGATGTTTTTGATGGAATAACTAGTCAATTTATTTACAATTTGATATTTTTCTAGTAGAAAGGCTTACCTTTGATTTTATGCAAAATTAGAGAATTTGGAGTTTAATTGTGCGATTCCAGACCTGACCCAGCACCAACCCAAACTGACTAGCATTGCCCAGACAGGTTGACTCAGCACTAGCCATGCTCTGTTTCTGAGGCGGTTTAAAATCCTAACGCGAGCATAATTAGAAATTTCTCAAGAAGTCTTTTGATATCTTATTTGTACATGGCCCAGAACTTCTAAGCAATGATTTTGGCAACCTAGAAAGTTATAAATATAAGGAAAATATAAGCCAAAAAAGAGGAATTCCAAGGGATAAAATTTAGAAATCATTCATTAAAGGAGGAATTCTTCAAAATAAGCATTGCTTCAAGAAAGTTTTCAAATGAGGAAGAAGGGGTTTGTCTATGAGTTCTTTCTTAAACCACTGTTTTCTTTTTCTTGAACAACGATGAGATCAATGTCTTTGTTGAAGTTGGATGTTATTTTTAAATTCATGATATTGAATTAATTTAATTCTTTGATCTATTGAGTATTATTATTGGTATTTGATTACTTGTTTTTATTGAAGAATTGATGAAATTTGTCCAAGTACGAAAATGTAGCTTTTAAAACTTTCTTCACGAGCCCGTAATCCTTCTGTAAATATTTGTCCAACTACGAACCACCAAATTCCAATGATAGAAAGTTCTCTAATACTGATCCACATGAAGAACTGTACTCAAAACCACCAAGAACCGGTGATAGTTGGGTATTACTGGCAGTTAGGGGTTTTAATTAGGAGAATAAAATAAGAACAAAGAAAACAAAAGTTTTTCTATTTTTCCAACAACCTCTTTCGGCTTCAGGAAGTGCATACATATAAACACATATTTTTTATTGCCATTGGAACAAAACCAGAAAATGTGTTCTCAGGGTTCCTAAAAGAAAAATATTGCGTGTCTACTTCATTCCAAAGAGGATGAACTTTCTACATTTACAAAGAAAATCCACCGCCCTTTTGAAGTCTATAGAATGTTTTCTTTCCTTTCAATTTATTTCCTAAACCTTTTTTGGAAAGTGAATCCCTTTTAATTTATCGGCTTTGGGTATTTATATAATTGTGATTAGACCCCTTGAATTACAATTCAACTATAAGCCTTTTAAATAATTTCCATTTTACCCAACTAATTATAATTTTTTATAATTAGCCTATAACCATTATTCTTTCTTACATATTAACTCCATAATATTATCAGATAATATCTTGATTTCTCCACTGTGTTTGACCTATTAGGTTTTTCAGTCGATTGGTAGCAAAATATGAATTAATTCTAATTGCTATAGAATTAATCCTTAATAATTTAAATTAGCTTTTTAATTTTAATTAAGATTAATTTATTAATTCTTTAATTAATAAATTCATATTTAGCAGATCATGAGCGGTCTCTAGCAATGCATAATGACTACCCAAAAGTCTAGATAGTCAAATGGCTTAACATGGACCTTTCAATAGCAAAACATCAGTGTAATAAACTCTTTTCATCAAATTATATCTCATTCGGTTTTAAAGTATAAAATCAGTGCCAACTCCTACTAGAATATAATTAATTCTAACATGAATTTGTTAATACATGTTTCAAAATCTATTACTTAATATGTGTATCAATTAAAATTATATCCATCACATAGTCACCTTGGCCAAGGACTTTTTGAGTAATAATTGCATACAAGTGGCCATGAGATATATGCTCCTACTATTAGGAGTGGTGAATCTTTTATTAACCTTCTCAGCTACTTTCATTTGCTTTATATTATACCCAACATCCATCCCATGGGCGATCTTGTAAGGACTCTAGAGATTGGAATCAAAGTACAATGCTTAGTAAACAAAGTATCTTAGAGATCTCAAGTCTAATAATACTTACACATTTGTTATAGTGAGATTCTATCATTTGCACTAAATAGTTATCCATATGATTATCTCATATTTAGGACATCAATGAACTTATTCACTTAACAAGCATCCATGCATTAACTTTGAGTATCACAATACTCACAGATATAAGAACCACTGCTTGATTAAATTAAGAAGTATAACATGTGCAAGTCTTGCGCATTAATGATGTCATATCATACTAACATTATGACTAGAGATAATTTAAACACAAGTACTAAATACACTATGGGAAAACTGCTATTTAGAGACGGAAAAATTTCATCTCTAAACACTGAATTTTGTCTCTAAATTAACGTTAGAGATGAAACGGAGACAAAAGATGGTTAGTCACTAAAAAGGGCGTCTCTAATTAAAGACAAATAAAAAATTTAGTCTCTAAATTATAGAGACGAAAATAATTCATCTCTAAATTATTAGTATCTGTCTCTAATTTATGTGGTCAAATACCACAGTCAATACTTCATTAGAGACGCAATTTTCATCTCTAATCCGTCACTAATTTAGAGACGGATATGAACAATTTGTCTCTAACATAGAAACGGTATTTTTGTTACTATTTTGAGACAAATTTTATAGACAATTGAAAATAATTTTAGTCTCTATTTAGAAACAAAAAATAGCAACCAATTTAACCGTCTTCAATTAGAGACGGACATAAAAAAATTGGTCTCTAACATAGAGATTGAAGGCTTTAAGAGGGGAAAACTTAGGGCATACAGCGGAAGCGAAAAACAAAAACTAGAAAAAATTGAAGAACAAAGAACTCCGAACAGAGTCGACGCCAACTCCGGCAACCCTAGCTAGCGCTGGTCGTGCTCTGTGTAGTTTCCGAGATTTAAAAAAATACCTCTTTTCCTCATTCTTAGAATTAGCTGGACTAGAATGTGTGCAACCGGGGTAGGTGTGCTGGTAGAAACCTCTAGCACGATTCCTGCAAGCCTCCTACTCTGTCTTTACATGTAGGTGAACACCAAACTCTCGATCTTCTAGTATATGGCCTACCTAATTCCGTTTGGTGAACAACTCACATATTAAGGAACGTTTTCTAGAGAGAGAGAGAGAGAGATGTCTGGCTTTTTTCACAGAGAAAAAACTGTCTCAGAGAATTAGAACCACGTTATTTCCAATTCTCCTGTTTAACCTAAATAAAACCCTAGGTTAAACTGGATTAGGCCATTGGACTCTTAGTTTAGCTTTTTAGACTAAATTAATTATTCTAATTAGAACCAATTTAATGGCCCAACAAATAATTAATTTTTCAACCTAAATAAACTAGTCTAATTAATAAGCCTATATTAGTTTAGTCTCAAGTTAATCTTTAATTATTCAAACTGGGCCAAAACCCTGAATAATTAATTAACCCATCAAACTAATTTAATTAATTATCTCTCTCCATGGACCTTTATTTTATTCTAACCCAATAATTACATCAGGCTACTTAAATAAAATAAATTGCATTTAATTTAAGATCAATTTCTTAACCCATATTTAATTAGGACTCATGATCTATATTGGGGACCAAAAGACACACCGCCTTGGCTACTAAAATGACTAAAATACCCTTACCATATAAATAGTTGTATTTTTCATTTTAAATATTTCCTAATATCACCATAAGAAAATATTGACCCCAAGGACAATGTTGTGTTAGCAACGTCTCTGATCTACAGGTGTAATGACTAAAATGCCCCTGTATACATCGCCATACATTTAGAGAGGAAGAAGTGTACTAACACATCTCTAAATGCCATCTACCATCCTTAGGCTTCTAGTCCAATGATCTACGACTTCTTGGATTGTTTCTGCTTTTCAAGAGTGCTACCCTAAAGCAAACATCCAAGTTATGTTTCCTAGGGCCTTGGATATTTAGATCATTCAGACAACTACAAGGGGCGACATAGTATAGAAACTATCTTGTACAAGTCTGTCTTAACTAACTAGTCACACATATCCAACATGCAAGTATATTGGCCCTATGATAGAACCCCAACTATAGCATATCAAAGTACATGCTTCTAGTTTTGTTAGACCACCAACTCATACTCAAGTCATAGAGTACTAGTCCACACTCTAGCAGTAATAGTCCAGGTTTCTACCATATAGTACTTTCAGAAACCACTACTATAGGTCCTGTTCTACGTATTTGAAATACGCTTATGTTATGAAGTGAGTGGACTACTTACTGGCTAAAGGTAAGCCATTCACCATTTGGAATTCACAACATAATAACCTAAATATGATGAGATTCCCATTCTCATCAATCGGTTAAGAACGAATGTTTATGTGTTAAGTAACCCGCGATCCATACCTTATTGTGAAATACCTTCATTCACATGGACTACTTACTTAAGCACAATTGGTCTTTTCAAAGGTTATTATGCACAAATAAAATATAAATTCACAAACAATTTCTGAAAATAAATTCTTTTGTTAAAACATTCGATATTTACATCAGAAACCTAGTTTAAAAGAGCATATTTCCCAACAGAGACAAATTTTGTCACTATTTTTTGACTTGTTTTGGAGGCATATTTTTTAGACCAGTCAAAATAATCTTTTGTCTCTATTTAGAAACAAAAATTGGAAACCAGCTTGTCCATCATTATATTGGAGACTATTTTTTCATCTCAATTCTACTCTACTTTGATAGAACATAGAGATAAAAAATTAGATATGAAAATATGTGATTCTATTTTAGAGACAAAAATAATAGTATATTCAATAATTCTAATATCATATTCACCATATGAATGCTAAACAAATAAAATGTATAATAGTATTAAATATTAGAAAATATTTGCAATAAAATATAGTAAAAAACAATATTATGTGTACTATTACAAAACATTGGAAACAAAATCTAGTACTAAAATAGTTTACAAAAAAATTACAGAGATATTATTATAATCTCTATTTACACATCATCTTTAGATTTACCAAAAAAAATCATCTCTTTGGTGTTGCCTGTTGAGACTCTTGAGAATCCCTTCTTTGTTCGTGTACATCATCAAGAAATCATCCCTTACAATATTAAAAAAAAGCACACATTAAGAGTGACCATAAATTGCATCCAAGATAACTTAAATCAGTTAGCAATTTAAGAGTATAGTATCGTGCAACCTCAATGCCAATGAATGTAACGGAACTGTGTAAGATTCTTAATGCAAAATTTATCATACAAATATTAAGATCATTACTGACCAAAGATTACATCATCAACATAGATGAGCAAAGCAATAAACAAGGACTCTAGATTTTTGTAAAATAAGTTGTATGTAATCGCTTTTGGACTGAATGAAACCATAAACTCAAACAAAGACTATGTTAACTTGGCATTCCATTTTCTACTGGCTTTTATGAGGCCATAGGAAGATTTATTAAGTTTGTAGACAAGTTGTCAATTCGAAGAATGAAAAGTAGAAGGCAAATGCATGCAAACTTCTCTTTCAAGCACATTATGCAAAAATGCGTTCTTGATATCCAAGTAATGTACATGCCAACTCCGTACACTAGCCAAAGCCAAATGAAGAGAATATAGGTAGTATCCTTACTAACACCTATATTGGGGCAATAAAAATTTACCCCAGAAAACATCCGAGGATCTATTTGATCCATGCCATCTATTTTCAACAGTAGCTAAACACTAATAGAACTAATGGGCAAAGCACTCTGACAAGACATGAGCAAAGATCTACTGTTCTCTATTGGAAAAAAACAAAAAAAAAGGAAAAAAGAAAAGAAAATTTGATAACAAGAAAAGACAAATCAAAAATAGATATAACTACATACAAAAGATAATCAATGAGTTATCTTTAGTTTAGTGCATAGGAATAACAAGAAACTTAAATGCAAATAGTATGCTCTGACTTAACTTTGATATCACCCTATTCCAAAATCTGAATCATTTCTAATTACAAGTAGTCAATGCATCTCAGCATTTTCCAAGCAAAATAATCTGTTTGGAAGCCTGACAACATAAGAAGTTCATTTTTTATTTGCAATGTACAAAATGTGGAAACCTACCTATTAGATGCAAGATTTTGGACTATCTCAATATAAAGGTCCTCAACAAGATAGATCACTTTGGACATCGAAGGATAAAAATTATAGAATGAAAAAAAATCTTATTAAACCAACTGCCAAAATGCAAAGACATAATATTAAGACTTGCGAGTTAATTCACTAAGCACATTTTGCAACACTATAGCTGTAATATCCTTCCCATTTTGTATATAAATTGGTACTCCTTTGTACTGAAGCAAAATATGTATGCATGTGCAGAATAATAAATGCTCAGTTTAATCAAATGAACATTTTGGGGCAATAAAAATTTTAAGGGGTGACAAAGGATTTTTCAATCGCGAATTAAGAAAACCTGGGAAAGAATTTGGGAATTTCGAGAGACATCATTGTGTTCAATTTAATGAGTAGATTTCATTGGCAAAAGAAAAATTTTTCCCGACTGAATTATGAGTATCTCTTGAGGAAAAATAGTAGATTTTGGTAAAAAGTAATATAAATGCTTTTATGTGATTGGTGGAAAATGCTAGGTGTTACTTGTACTCAATGGACAAGCCATGTGTTAGGAAATGGTTGAATGAGAAAAAACTTAGTCATTCCTCTGTAAACTTCTAGGGACACCTAAGCATGCCACCTAAGTGAAATTTGGACCAATGAAAGTTGACCAAGCCATGAACCCTTTTTATACAACAAGGGGTGATGACGGTAGAAAGGCAGTAAGGCAGCCAACCAAGGGGAGAAGAAGAAGGAAAAGAAGAAGAAAAGGAAAAGTAGGAAGAATTATAGCTATAGTAATTTCGTTCACAAAAATATTTGATTGGTTGTATGTGAAGTTAGGTGGAACTTCAAGATTGGTTGCAAGAGCACTATGTGGCAATATTTTATTGGTTATATGAACAATCATGCAAGAGTTCTAGGAAATTCAATCAATTTCTCAAATGCCACTTAACTAGTTACTTGGAACAATCACAACTTCCATGTGAATTGAGATCAGTTGAAGCTTATTTGACAAGAAGACTAAAGTTTGTTATACATAACAAGGGAGAACCAGTTGAAGGGGTTTTAGACAACCAGAAATCAGCCACAAACAAAGATAAATAAGGAAGAGAAAAGAAAAGAAAATAGAGAGAGAAGAGAGAGAGAAATCCCAGAGAAAGAAAAGAAAGGAGAGGAAAGGAAAACTTTGTATTTTCTTGCAAACAAATCAACATGCACAAGGTAAAAAGCTAAAATGATGTTATGTAAATTTCTGTGTCTATATGAAATTTAGAAGTGATTTAAAGGTGCTAAAATTAGGGCTGATTATATAAAAGGAAGGAAAGAAGAAAGAAGCAAAATGATGTTATGTAAATTGTTAAGAAAATTGTGATATTATGTGATAAATGCAAGCTGCCGGTTTTGTTATGGTTTGGTTTGTGAAAGTACAGCTTTGTTCATGGCTGGAAATTGTTTGAAGAATTGATGTTTAAGAGAAATGGAATGAACTAAGTGATATTTATGTGCTATGGAAGACAAACAAAGATGACATAGGTTTTGCTGAAAAAATGAAAAAATCCCAGAAAATTCTGGGAGGGTTTTCATGCAGTAGTTCTATAACATTTCCGGACTTGAACAAAGTAAGCTTATAGTTTTGTAGATAATGATCGTAGGAGCATTTTGGTGCAAGTTTGAAGTTAATTGGATTTACGGATTAAAGTTATGACGAAAATAATAAAAGATGCCAAATCAGTGATGGGATTTAGCTACTACAAACTTGTGTTCAAAACTGAACAAAATGAACAAGAGAATTAGTATTCCATGCATTGGAAACTGTGAAGGAATATCTTGAGGTTTTTTTAAAACTGATTTGACTTCATTTAAACTTGTGGATTGAATGCTATGAGTAAAACAAGATGATGTGCCAAAAGCTAGAACTAGCAAAATTTCCATTAAAGAAAAAATGAATTTATGAAGTGATTTTATTTATGTTTATGGATGAATAAGAAGGTAATTGAGTATATGAAGACCTTGTATTCTTGTGAAGAATATGAAAAATGGAAATGAACTACATGTGTACAAGGATTATTTTAAATTTCAAGTATGAAATGAAATATGAAAGGAAGTGATACCCTTAGATGACCATATGTTTAGCTATATTCCTGCATTGTCATTGAGGCTTAGAATACAATTGTGTTATGAATGGTTATCATTGTAAGCCATTCATTGCAAAGCTTTGGTGATGACTTAGTGAATATTTACCTTGCTAAGCAATAGTGATTCGAGGTGAGTCCCTTAATTTTTAAATCCCAGTTTGGCTAAGTGTTTCTGAAACAATATGATTGTGAAATTCTTGAGTTTGTGAAATACACGAATTGTTAATTCCTTTTAGATGGTGATGTTTCAGAATAATAAAATGCTTCCGGATATAGAAATGTGTTACCTTGAAATATTTAAAACAAAGCTTTAGTGATTAACATTCCTCGGACAACTACAGAGTTGAAAAGTGTTGAAAAGAGTATTAGCATGTATGGCACCCACAAGTTACAATGCTGCAATAGAGATGGCTTCCAGGACAGAAATGGCTGACATTGAATAGGTGGGTGAGAGAAACCGAAGTAGCTTTCGGGGTATAAGTTAGAAAAGGTCTGGAGGGCCCTGATAACAGAAGAAAGGGAAGATGCACAAGAAGAGAGGCCCGACTAGAGAACGACCCTCCTTAAGATGATTTAATTGTGGGGAGATGGAGCACAAGAGTTTCAATTGCCCCCACCCTCGAAGGACAGGAAGATGGAGTCGACATGGAAGAAATAATCAAGGACAGTGGTCAGGACTAGAAAGAGGGAACCTAGGACAAGCTTCTACCTTTAGAGCCAGACCCATCAAACCACAAGTGAATGCTTGGGTGGTTGCTTTAGAGAAGACAGACAACCATGCTACAGTAGTGGAAGGTACACTTCTTATTTTTTATCATGATGCTAAAGTATTGGTAGATCCCTACTCTACGTATTCTTTTGTTGACAATTCATTTCTTGATTCTATAGAAATTAAAAGGGAAGAAACTTTATATGAAATGATTGTCAGTACTCTAATGGGAAAGTAAATGAATAGCGAGAAAATGCATAGGGATTGTAAGATCTTGGTAGGAAATGAAATGTTGGGAGGAGATTTGATATGTTTGCCTATAGAGGACTATGATGTTATCTTGGGCATAGATTGGCTATCTCAGTATCATGCTCAAGTTGACTGAAGACATAAGGTAATAATACATTTCCATCGGCCTGAGAAACTTATATTAGAATTTGTAGGATAGGATAGAAGGAAAAGTAATGCTTTTTTATCTGGACTCAAAGCCCGAAAGATGATTAGGAAAAGGTGTACTGGATAGTTGACTTATTTAATTAATAAGCCAGGTGAGGTTAAGAAACCCGGAAAATTTGCTGTGGTGAATAGGTATCCAGTTGTTTTTTTGGCAGAATTGAAAGAGTTACCATTGGAGAGAGAAGTAGAGTTTTCTATTGATTTAGTGCCATTGGTAGAACCAATTTCAAGGACTCCTTATAGAATGGCACCTACAGAATTACAGTTGCTCAAGAAATAACTACAGGAATTAATGAAGTGAGGATTCATACGGCCATGTACTTCATCGTGGGGAGCACTTGTATTGTTTGTTGAGAAGAAAGATAGGTTGTTATAGATGTGTATAGATTATCAAGGGTTGAATGCAGTGACGGTAAAGAATAATTATCCGTTACCTATGGTTGACGAACTGTTTGACCAATTATATGGAGCAGGATATTTTTTGAAATTAGACTTAAGGCAAGGATATTACTAAGTTCGGATTTGGGAAGAAGTTATACCAAAAACTGCATTTGACATACGATATGGGCATTTTGAGTTTGTAGTAATGCCCTTTGGTGTCACTAAGGCCTCTGCTATTTTCATGGACTTGATGTACCGAACATTTCGACCATACTTAGATAATTTTTTGGTTATATTCATAGATGATATCCTGGTGTACTCCAAAGATCCTCAAGAGCATGAACAATGCCTTTGGAAAGTATTGAGAAAGTTAAGAGAGGCCAAATTATATACAAAATTTAGTAAGTGTGAGTTTTGGCTACAAGAAGTAGTGTTCTTGGGATATGTGATATCCAAAGACGAAATTACAGTAGATCTTACAAAAGTCAAAGTGGTGACAAATTGGAAATGTCCCGAGACACCAACTAAAATAAGAAGTTTTCTGGGATTAGTAGGGCATATTATCGGAGGTTTATTGAGGGTTTTTCTATGATTGCTTCACCTTTAACTTGACTTACCCAAAAGAAAGTTCCATATGTTTATACCGAAAAGTGTAAGAGAAGTTTTCAGGAACTAAAGAAGTGGTTAAGATTTGCTCCTGTTTTGCCATTACTGAGGATGGACAAACCATATGAGGTGTACACAGATGCCTCAAAGGAGGTATTGAGAGGAGTATTGATGCAGGAGAGAAATGTAATAACTTCTATCCCTAGGAAGTTAAAATCCCATGGGAAGAATTACTCTACATATGGACTTAGAGTTGGCAGCTATTGTGTCTGCCTTTAAGAAGTGGAGACATTATTTGTATGAAGTTGAGTTTGAAGTCTTCACCGACCACAAAAGCTTGAAGTATGTTTTACCCAGAAAGATTTGAACATGAGATAACGTCGGTAGGTGGAATTTTTTTGAAGAATTCTGGTGTCCAATTAAATATCTTTATGAAAAAGCAAACATAGTAGCAGATACCCTTAGTAGGAAGGCAAATTGATCAGCTCTTCGGGTGTTACAAATTATAGAATTGAAAACATTTGCAGTAGAAGGAGAAATAAGGATGGGTAATATTTCCATTCAACCTACCTTTTGCAACAGTTTAAGGGAGATCAAGATAAAGATGAAGAGTTACAAAAGTTGGCGCACAATGAGGTGAATAAAGGACGAGATAAGTTCTGAAAGGACAATGGTGGAATTATTTATTACTGGGGTCGATTTTGTATTTTGAAACAGTCTGTAATGAAGTAAGATATTTTAATAGCAGCAAATCGGAATAAGTGTACCATCCATCCAGGAGCCACAAAGATGTATCAGGACTTAAAATGATAGACTGGTATGCAGAAGGATATTTCAGACTTTGTAACTCGATGCTTAATTTGTCAGCAAGTGAAAGCCGATCAGTAACGGCCTAGAGGGTTACTACAGCCATTACCTACCCCATCGTGGAAATAGGATGAAATTACAATGGATTTCATTACAAGATTACCTATGGCAGTAGGACAACGAGATAATATATGGGTGATAGTGGATCGACTAACTAAATCCGCTCATTTTATCCCCATCAACCAACGGAATTCTTTAGAGAAGTTAAGTAAAATCTATATAGAGGAAGTAATCAGACTTTAGGGAATACCCTCTAGTATTATATTAGATCCAAATCCTAGATTTACATCAAAGTTTTAGACTAAACTGCAGCAGAGATATGGGACGACATGAAAGTTCAGTACAACAGTACACCCACAAACAGATGGACAGACTGAATGAGTGAATAGGGTTTTGGAAGACATGTTGTGGGCTTGCGCTTTGGATTTGTGGATTGATAATTTAGCGCATGCAGAATTTTCATACAACAATAGCTATCAATCAACAATTGGAATGGCCCCATTTGAAGCTTCATATGGAAGAAAATATCAGTCCCCATCATGTTGGAAAATTTTACGACGGAGAACAGGTGAATAGGATGCTTTCGATCTTGAAAAAGTTTGTCAGGCTGTGGAGATTATCAAGAACTGGACATTTCATCAAGGTAAGACTATTATTCCCTGAGTTCCAATGAGGATTGGTTTACCTTGAATCTGTGAGTAGTTCACTCGTATTTTAGCATAAGTGTATTTCAAATACATAGAAGTGGACATGTAGTAGTGGTCTCTCATAAAGTACTATAATTATAGAAAGTAGACTATTATTGCAATAGTGTAGACGGATACCTTCATACTTGAGTATGAATTGGTGGTGTAGCGAAACTAGAGTTTTTTACTTTTATATATGTTGGTTTAGATTTCTTTGGTGAGATCAATATCCTTGTATGTTAGGTGTATTACTCTAATTAGTTAAGACGGACTTATATAACAGAGTTTTTATGCTTTACTTAGTGAAGTTAAATCACCCTCTTGTGATTGTCCATTGTAATCTAATAATCCAAGGCCCTGGAAACGTAACTCTAGAATGTGTGCTTTTAGGTAGCTTCCAATGATGAGTAAGTACATTTGAGTGAGTCATGGATTATCGGACTAAAGATCTAAGAATGATAGGTGCCATTGAAATGGGTGTTAGTATATTTATCCTGTCTCATTGATGGGTGTTACATAGAGGGGTATTTCTGTCATTTTACCAGTAGGTCGGAGACATTGCTTTAGCAATATTATTCTTGGAGTTAATATTTTCATATGGTGATAAATAGAAATATTTAAAATGATAAAATATAACTATTTAATAGTAATGGCATTTTAGTCATTTTAGTAGCCATGAATAATATGTCTCTTGGTCCTCGGAATAGCTCAAGTTACCTTGGTATTGTTTAGACATAATCTCAGCTTAATAGATAATTATTTGGAAGAGAATTAAATTTATTCTAAAAGTCCAATTAGAAATAATTAATTAGTCTTGGGTTTTGATAAGGCTCATAAGAGATAATTAATTAATTAAGAGAATTGGGTTGGAATAAATTAATTATTTAGGTTGATATATGTTAACATATATTAAAAGTCCAATTAAAATTAATTAATTTGTCTTAGGTATTTAATGAAGCCCAGAAAAGATAATTAATTAATTAAGAGGATTAGGTCAGTCTTGGATTAGTTTTAGAACATAGCATCAAACCCATTAGGGCTTAATGTTTTCGGCCATTAGGGCTTAATCAAGCCCTAAGGCTAGCCGAAAATAATTGTGCAGGAGAGGGAGAAAAATAATTTGGTTTTTCTGAGTTCTCTCTCTCAAGTGTGCCGTCTCTCCCTTTCTCTCTAGTTGACGTTTTTTTTCTCTCTTCTTCCTTTCTAGAAGGAGAGTATCTTGATTATCCAAAGAAGGAGCTTTCACCAAGCTAACTCAAGAGCAAGGTAGAGTAATACTTGGGAAGACGAAGAGAGAAAGCTTGAAGATGCTTGAAGCGTATGAGAAGAAGAGTGGCAGGAATACCAGTTGAACTGCAAGTGCCTTCTTCTCCCCTTGCAATGCAAGTTCTTATGCAACTCGGCCCCTTATTGGTTAATCCATGACCAATGAAGAAAATTAAGTACTCTCTCGTAGATGTGGCTCGAAAAATTGAAAAATTTTCTGCTGTATTTTCTTTGATGTTTTCTGTTTTAATCCTTCATTAAAGTATACATATCATCATGGGCAATATTGCACTCCAAGAATTGAGAGGTACCTATAAAGTCACGTGACAAAAAGAAATTAGGAGAATTAGCACATAAAGTTGAATCGAATACTTCTCTTTCCACATTATACAATTGTTTCTCAGAGCCTCTCTCTCCTCCTTAGGGTTTTTCTTTTTCAAATATATGGGTCGTGGCACTCAAGAGGCATAGTTGTTCTCCAATTTGAGCCAAAGAAGGCTCAAAAGTTATCGTTTCAGCTTTTTGGGATAAGGTTGGCACCGCCTCATGTATCCCAACCGACACCGATTGCTTACTGTATGTATGGCGTACCCTATTTTTTTGTGACTTTGAACTCCTCCTAATTGCAAATTTCATCAACCAACTTTTTTAGTTGTATTCTTTTAGAGCTCATTCATTTGGACGATTCTTCCTACACCTTAATCGAAGTCTTTGCATTGTTAACGAACGAACTTATTAATGCCTCAAGTTACATCTCACTTAAACCATTAATATCATCTTGCAAATATGTCAATCTATCATCATCATAGCTCATTTGATTTTGCTCCCATAGCCATATACTTGCCCATGAATAACTTGCCATGACGATTTTTTTTTTTTAAACTCACAAAACAAAAGAAAAGTTAGAAATCAAGAAACATCTAAGATATACAAAAATACAAAACTCAAGAAGAAGCATACAAAAACAAAGAAAATATAATAGTATTTATATATACAACAATGGCTAAATCAATAGGCTATGAGTGTTTCCGATAGTGCCTATCCCCGGTAATAACACCAAAAACTTAATGCGTATTTTTTAGTGTATAAAATATTACCAACAAAGTTCATAATCAATCATGTTTCAATTAAAATATTAATTACTAGAACAACATACGAGCAAGTATGCCCATCATATAGTATAGGGAATAGTAAGTATCAAATATATAGGAGCTTATATTCCCGTCTTACTTTACCCAGACCTTTATTGTTTGGCTAATAAAATAAAGAAACAGAAGTTGAAAAACCTTAGGGTTGATTATGATTTTTGGCAAATTTAGAACACTTTTCAAAAATCTTTTTTTTTTAAATCCTCTTTTTGTATTTTAGATTGAGGTATTTGCTAGTGATACAAAAAAGAGCTTTTGAGCAGTCTTAAAGAACCAACTGCGATCTGAATAAGATTTGACAAGAGATGTGCAATTAATACAAGAATAAAGATGGGTTCGTGAGAATCATAAAGATTTCTTTTGAATGATTGAAAACATTTAGTAAGAAAGTTCGCAACCTGTCAAAATTAAATGTAAAGAGAATGAACACAATATTTATAGTGGTTCAATCTACCAAGATCTACATCCACTATCTTAAGCTCACACTTAATATTTTAAACCTGATTTCTTTAAACTCATCCAACTCAATGGTGTCTATCTACACCAATTACATAAGAGAATCACCACACTTAGTTTTATCGAAACATCTCAATCAACAACAAATCAAGGCTCATCCTAAATGAGTTTTACACCACAACCTTGATATGCAACAAGGATTATAGAAATGTAGCAGAGATAACTCACACTTTTGAGCAAATGTGCAAACAAATGAGAACCAACAACCTTTACCTTTTTGAAGCAATTTTATTTCAATTTGAAGCACTATTGGAAAGGGAAATTTTTGTATTCTAGAGAGTAAGAGTATTGCTTAGAAAGATAGGACAAAAATTTACTTTAAAATCGAGTTTTGAAACTTTTTATAGAGGCCAAAAGTAAAGCCCCAATGGCTAGAAATTGTTAGTTTCATGTTGTCCGATTTTTCAGAGTTTTGGACTCAAGGATCGAACGAAGGGAGTCCAAAAGCTAGTCCAAAATGGCATTTTTCTAAGTAGAAACATTTTGATACTATTCATAGAGTTTTGGTCGAAGCTTTTAGATGCAGAGTCATCCAAATTTCTCAATCTAAAGTTTTGAAGACTTAATACTTTGAAATTTTTTTGCTTATGTACTTCAATGTAGAGATAAACTGAATCATAAGGTAAGAAAGACATAGGAATTTACATAAAACACCTTAACAAAATGATTTCCTAATCTAAAATTCTTTCTCAATGACTTTATGATCTTGTGAGCTCTGAGGTTGAGATTGTTCTTAATCTATCAATACTTTAGATTCCATTTCCTCAAAAGCTGAATAGCAATCTTATTTGCATATCTTGAAAGAACTGAGTCAAACATATCTTATCACATATAAATCACAGAAGTTTATCCTCATCAATATTTGTCATAAGTCAAAACACAGGAGAATGCCCTTAGGGCTAATTCAAGGTTCTTACCCCCAACATTTGAATTGTACCACTAGACCATAAAACCCCGTCCAATCTCTTCTAATTAGCTTTTCCTCATATTAGCATAAAATTCTCATAGTAGAGTAGTAAACAACTTTTTATCAATAGATAATAGAGCTTCCCACCCAAAAGACTCAAACATATTCAACACATTTGCAAAATTCAGAAAAGACTCTGGATTTGTGCGATAACTGACAATCACAGTTCTGTTTCTTGAAACCCATTCATTAAAACCGAATTCACTTTTAGAATCTAGAAAATGAGGTACTTAGGTCTCGAAACTTTCTTGTTCCAGAGTAGATACTGAGGTGTCGGTCTGAGAGTTGAGAGTTCGGGAATGACTTCTTTTCCTTTTTCTATTGTAGTCTATTTTTTCTTCATTGTTATAGTGATTTTTCGAGCTTTTTTTTTACTTGCGTTTGGTCGATGTTGGGAATTTTACCATTGTGATCAGAGGATAAAAGCTTGGGCTTTTAGTTGTTCAAAGAGAAACTTAGAAAAGTTTTGAAAGAAGAAAGATAGAGTTCTTGGTTGGTTTCAGAATCCGAGAGAGAAGAGAGAGAAAAGCCTTTTTGTGATTTCCTAGGAGGTTTTGAGGATAAGTACAATCAAATACATTAGAAAGAGGCTTTTCATCAGAGATTTCAAAAGCTATCTTGGAAAAAATGCTTTCATTTTAAATTTCAAACAGAATAATCTGGAAGTAGATATTTTTGAAAGATATACGATGCATCAGGTTGTTTTCATTTTGGATTAAAGCTTCATCCAGAATGTTCATCTAAAAGGGATTCCTTAAAGAGAGAGTTTTAGAAGATGAATTTTAGATTTACTCTTCGAAATGCTCTATCCAAAATCTCCCTCCAGGATTATGTTTTTTTAGAGACGTGCAAAAACAGACGGTCTAATCTTTCCCAATAAAATTTTAGTCACGCAATTTTTGTGATGTCCAAACCTCTTCTCAGAAAGAAAAATATATCTTTAGCCAGGGGTTTTGTGAATATATCTGCAAGTTATTCATTTATGGGGATATATTCTACACAAACATCATCTTTGAGTACATGCTTTCTAATAAAATGATACTTAACTTCAATATCCTTAGTCCTAGAATGTTGAATATGATTTTCATTAAATTGATTACACTTATATTATCACATTGTATAGGTACATAATTAAAATTGAGACCAAAATCAAGCAATGTATTTTTCATCTATAGAATTTGTGTAAAAAAGCTCCCTGCTGCAATATATTCAGCCTCGGTTGTGGATAAGGGTATACAAGCCTATTTCTTGCTATGCTATGACACTAGAGAATGTCCGAGAAATTGACAATGCCTGCTAGTGCTTTTTCGTTCAATTTTACAACCTATATATTCTGCATCAGTGTAGCTTATATATGATCAAAGGTGTTAATATGAAGATACCGTAAACCATAATCATATGTTCCAACCAAATATCTAAGAATGCGTTTAACGACACATAAGTGAGATTCCTTTGGACACGATTGAAATATGGCACAAAAACAAACTGAAAACATAATATCTGGTCAGCTAGCAGTAATATATCATAAACTTCTGGTCATACCTCTATATTTTGATTCGTCCACTTTCTTACCCTTTTCATTCTTGTCAAGCTTTAGAGAAGTGCTCATAGGTTCATTGATTTCTTTGGCTTCATTCATACCAAGCCTTTTGAGTTGTTCTTTAGCGTACATAGCTTGATTTAGATAAATTCCAATATTGGTTTGTTTAATTTGCAGGCTAAGGAAGAAGTTGAGTTCTTCCATCATGCTTATTTTGAATTCTTGCTACATAGTCTTAACAAACATCTTACACAAGGAATCATTAGTAGCACAAAAAATGTTATTATCAACATAGATTTGGACAATGAGAAGGTCATCAGAATTTTTTAACTTAATAAACAGTGTAGTATCAATCAAGCCTCTTGAAAAATCTTTTGAGAGTAAGAATCCACTAAGTTTTTCATACTAAGCTCGTAGGGCTTGTTTTAAACCATAGAGAGCCTTTGAGAGTTTGAAAACATGATTTGAAAAGTGCTCATGAATAAAACTCAGATGTTGTTCTATATAGACCTCCTCTTCAATAAAACCATTTAAAAATGCATTTTTAACATCTATTTAACAAAGTATGAAATTTTTGAAAGATGCAAAAGCAAGTAGCATTGTTATGGACTCTAATCTAGCAACAGGAGCAAATGTCTCGTCATAGTCAATGCCCTCTTTTTGATTAAATCATTGGGCAACAAGTTTAGCTTTATTTCTAATCACCACTCTATGTTAATCAATTTTGTTTCTGAAAAGCTACTTGGTACCAATAACCGGATGATCAAATGGTTTACGGACGAGTTTCCAAACTTGATTTCTCTCAAATTGGTTTAGCTCTTCTTGCATAGCTAGTATCAAAAAATCATCTTACAAGACCACATCAATATAGTTAGAATCAATACTAAAGAGTAAAATAAAATTATATACAAAATACCATCTAGTTTTGACTTCACAGCTAGGATCACCAATAATTTGCTCCTTTAGATGACCAGTTTTGTACTTCCAATCTTTTGGTAGCCTTTGACCAGTGAACTCTTCAGTTTCTTACTTACTTTGTTTGGCTTTTGCTCTTGCAATTCCACTTCTTTAGCATGAATGTCTAGTGATGGTGCTTTGAGCTATTATTTGCTTTTTTCTTTTGAAATCCCTACATCATCATCATCTTTGCTTGATGTATAAATGTTAGATTCATCAAAGACAACATGTACGGATTCATCCAGACTTAGAGCTCTCTTATTGTACACTCTATATGTCTTTTTATTGAAAGAGTATTCAAGGAATATAGCCTCATCAGATTTACTGTCAAATTTTCCAAGATTGTTTCGGATATTAAGAACAAAATATTTGCAGCGAAATACTTTAAAATAGGAAATTGATGAAGTTTTGTCAAACATAAGCTAAAAATGTATTTTTCTTAGAAAGGGTCTCAAACATAAGCTTGTTAGCAAGGCATCTAGAATTTTTCTATTTTGTTCACTAAGAAAATAGCTTTTCCCATAAGCCTTAAGTCCATTTGCAATTTTTGTGAATCTAGTAAACAGATCAGTTATGCTCTCATTTGGCTTCATAGTGAATAATTTATAATCATAAATCAAAAGTCCCAACCTAGGCTCCTTTACTTGATTTGTCCCCTCATAGGTGACTTCAAGTAATCTCCACATGTCATGGGTTGAATCATAGTCACTTACTCAGTTATATTCAGTGGCATCAATGGCACAACATAGAATGTTTATAGCTTGAAATTTCAATGTCATTTTGGCATTGTCTTCAGCATCATATTCATTACTCTGTTTTGGAACTATTCGATCTTCAACACTTCTAGAAGGAGCATATGGTTCTCTTTCAATTAAGTTCCATAGCTTAAAATTAAGTGGGCAAATATAGATCTTCATGCATTTTTTCCAGAATGTGTAATTAATCCCAGTGAACAAATGAGGTCTATTTGTCGAGGAACCTTCGACAGAGGGAAAAGAAGAGATATTTGCCATAAGGATCTTTTCTGTAAGGCTGTTTAGCCGAAGAAGAGTGGACCAAGGCTCTGATACCAAATGAAAAACCTTAGAGGGGGTGAAAAAAGGTTTTTGAAAAATTTAAAAACACTTTTCAAAAATTATGTTTTTCGAAGTCCTCATTTGATTTTTCAGATCAAGGAGTTTGCTCGATATGCAAATAAGAGTTTTTTAGTAGACTTAAGGAGCCAACAATAATCTGAATGAAATGAGACACGAGATGTGCAATCAATACTCAAATAAAGATGGGTTGGTGAGAATCACAAAGATTTCTTTAGAATAGTTGAGAACATAGAGCAAAGAAAATTTTAAGCAGATAGAATTAAATGTAAGGAAAACAAAAACAATATTTATAATGGTTCGATCTACCAAGAACTACATCCACTACCTTAAGCTCGCACTTAAGGATTTTTTAAACTAGATTTCTATAAACTCAGTCAAATTAATGGTGTTTATCTACACCAATTACACAAGAGGATGACCATATTTGGTTTTACCAAACCTCTCAATCCATAATAAATCAAGGCTCACCCCAATTGGATTTTATACCACAACCTTGATATTCAACAAGGATTATAGAAATGCTATAGAGATAGCTTACACTTTTGAGCAAATGTGCAAACAAATGAGAACTAACAACCTTTACCTTTTTGAAGCAATTTTATTTCACTTTCAAGCACTATTGAAAAAGGAGATTTTTGTATTTTAGAGAGTAAGAGTATTTCTTATAAAGATAGGACAAAAATCTGCTTTAAAATCGAGTTTTAAAACCTTTTATAGAGATAAAAAGTAAAGCACCAACGACTAGAAACGGCTAGTTTCACGTTGTCAGATTTTTCAACGTTTTGGACTCAAGGATCGCATGATGGTGCATCTAAAAGGTGAGTCCAAAATGACATTTTTCTAAGTAGAAATATTTTGACACTGTTCACAGAGCTTTGGACAAAACTTTTGGATGCAGAGCCTGTGAAACCCCATCCAAAACCAACCCTAGAGTATGGAGGTCGGGATGTATATCATATTTTTTTTGCATGCATAAATATATTTTTGAATGATTTTATGTGCTTTGGATTCGTGGTTTATAGTCTAGAAGACTCAATTGTGCTTATTGAGTAGGAAGGGTAAAATGGTAATTTTACTTGAAGTGAAAATAGGGAGATAGCTTGAGGGTTAAATAGGAAAAATATTTGGGAGAGAAAATAAGAACAAGAGTTGTTGTGGTTTCGTGGTTAAAGCTTTGGAATAAATCCTTGAGGTCTTCCTGAAAACATAGCATAAAAGGTGGTGAGATAAAAATCTCAGTAAGATTGTGTGTGCTTTGAGAGTTTCAAGTAAAATAATTCATGTATGCAAGTTGTAAAAATTTCATAAAGATAAGTGCTGGAAAGCATTAAATAAGCATTGAAATTAAGAGTGGTGTTTTGCTTTTCAAACCACACATGAGCACAGTAAATACAACCACTCAAAAGGGTAGCCATGGGTTACCACACGTTGGGCCCCATGACTAAATAACGGTCAGAATGTCACACTTTGTGCAAGCTGACAAAAGGTAGGTGTACGGCCTACCGGGTGAGATACTCCTCCATCTCTACACCCAAACTTACCGGTTGTTTACTCCGGAAATACACAATCCACATGACTGAAACTTGCTAGCTCGGACCGGCATAACCTACCGGACTGGCATCCTATCCAGGAAGGACCCACCTCTCAGAGGTGGCCACCTACTGAGAGACTTACCTTAACCCTTCAAAGACTAGTCCTGGTAGTCTGCCGTCATTGAGTACTCAACGTTGATTGTCCCACTTGGGAGAAAATTGATCACACATTGTTTTATTTGGAAATAGCAATTAAGGGTTTCTAAAATTCTTGTCAAAGTTGGGTTTTAGAAAGAATTTGGCATTTTGTGTAAAACTGCTTGTTTGATTTTCAAATGATTTGGTTGACTAGAATAAAAAGGAAAAACAGTCCTTAATTGCCTTTACATAAGGAATGTCCATACACATCTCATTTGGCTTGCCACAAAAAGTTTTGATCTTGAAATAATTCCATGCAGGAACTTACCTGATTCCTTGCTTGCTCAAATTCAAGAGTCTTCCAAGGCTGACCTAACCCCTCTTGGGGTAAACACAAAACATAAGGTTATACTCAAGCTAAATTCACTTACACAAGTAATCCTAGTTCAACTTATTACAATCACATCCCTAATGTCCTAAGCTTTAAGGCTAGATGATAAAGAATTTTATAAAATAGGTCTAGTTTGATAAGTTAAAATAACTTAGAGTTCTAGAATAATTGCTAATAAATTGTAGACTCAATTAATAATTCTTGTGTGTTATTATTAATAAATAACCTAAGGTTTGAATGTTGAATAATACTAAGCCCTAACTAATATTAATAAATGGTAATTTAAAAATAGCTTTATTGTAAATAAATAATAAATTACAAATAAATTTTAATTAATTTTTTTAATAGATAATAAATAATTAGTAATAAATAAAACTAATAATAAATGAATTATTTTAAATCTTTATTTAATAAATAACAAATAGATTTTAATATAGATAATATTTAGGAATATAGGTAAAAGTTTTAACTAGGGCCTACAAAGTCATTAATTAGTTCTAATATTTTATTTATTATTATTTATATAAAAGATTTATCTATTATTATATATATATATATTATTTTTAATAAAAGATTTTATTTATTTGATAAATAAAATATTAATATTCCAATTAATAATCCAATCCAAATCTTCCTAGAGTTTCAAATTTTATAGAGAAAAATATAGTAGTAATTATAATTAAATTAACAAAATTTGTTAGTAAAAATTAACCTGGACTCAACAAGAAAATAACCTCTCACCATGATTTTCCTATTGCTAGAAGAGATTCTTAAATATATTCTCCAACATCAAATAATAAACCAATCCATTCATGAACACATGCTTGACTTATCACATACTATCACAAGGCTAACTTTCTTCTAGGCATAATTATCATTAATGGCTTCAATGGAAAATAGAAACATAAGAGCCTAATCACCTTTCGTGTCATGATGTTTAGCATGCTTCAAACATTCATAAAATTCATCAAGCACGAAGAACATACATTGATTCAAAAGGAAATACATACAACTTAGTCATATACAACAATCATCATGTCTTAACTTCATCCCGTTAATCCACATGCATGTACTCAATCCCCTATTCATATTCTATCTCTCTATCACCTCCTAAGAGACACGATTTAAGAATTTAAAAGGAAGGTTTTGAGAATAATTACTTGACTGACGAGTACTATGGTGACGACTAAAGAAGGTCCACGCGCGACGGAGAGTCTTGAGTGATCCCACTGAAAAATAGCCATGGTTGATGGTTGATCAACCATTTCGGTTGGAAGAGAGAGAGAGAGAGAGAGAGAGAGAGAGAGAGAGAGAGAGAGAGAGAGAGAGCATTAGAAAGGTATATAGAGAATTGAATAGAAGAGGATGAACAAGAAGGTTTTTCTTGATTTAACTTGTTGATGTTCTTGAGACCTTCAAGGAAAAAGTTGATTTTGATCCGATTGAAAATTCTTGTTGGCGTGGTTTTGTGTTATAAATACTAGAAATGAAGTCTAGGGATTAAATAGAAGTGATCTGGAGTATTTGAGAGTAATTGGAGATGTTTAGAGTAGGTTTAGGCTTGAAGAAGTTTAGTATGTGTTCTTGGTGTTCTTGGTGAAAATGGAGAGAGTGTGGGAGAAATGCTGCACGAAATCTGGTAGGGTGCTGGCCGAATGGTCTTAGATGAAGGCGAGTTTCGGATTTCAACTTGTGGGAGAGAGTGTGATCAGATTATTTTTTTTAAATTTAAATGGAAAAAGTTGTGGAGTTGTTTAAGGTAGGTGGTTAGCTATGGTGTTTGATCAAAGAAGGTATCTAAGCTCTTCAATGGTGCCGACTCAACAAGGTGGTCTTGATGAAATGAATGGAGGTCAATATTGCTCCATGGTTGGCTGAAATTTAGTCTTAAATGGTAGAGAAAATTCTGGTTCATTAGCTTGATACAAGAGTGTTTCCATGGAGTAAAATTCTGAAATTAGTTTGAAGTTCAAAAAAAAGTTTGAATGGAGTGATCTTAGGAGGGTTTTGAGGTGTGGTTATGGAGTCCATGTATTCAAGGTAAGTGTGAAGGTCAATGATGTTCAGTCCATGGCTGAACAAGGCTCAATGTTACAGAAGTTGAAGGGTGATTTTCGGCCTAGGCTTGAAGGAAGCAAAGCTGGAAAAATTCTGGTTTCAAGTTGTTCGAAGCTTCGAAGATTGGTGCAGAATTTCTGCACTTCTTCAGCCCGATTTGCAGCTGATTCTTGAGGGGTTTGATGGTCTTTCAAAGGTGATTTTCCAACCTTCTTCCTGGAGAAATACAAAGGAGTTTTGCTGGCTTGAAGATGGACTAAAACAGCTTCATTTTCTTGATTGAAAATTGCGAAATGTCCAGAATTTTTCCTGGTTTTGCACAGTTTGTGCAGTCCAAAAATTGTACAGATTTTCCAGCCTTCAAGCCACATGAAATGACCATTTTTCTGGTAGCAAATGAGTGGGTTTACTGGCTGAATTTTTTGAAGAGATGGTCTGCAAAAATTCTGGAAAATTTTCAGATTTTCCTTCACCAAAATATGAACAACATGAAGGTGAATTTGAAGGTTCTCTCATGGTGATTGATTTCTCTTGGAACCCTTCCTATTTCCCCTCCTATTTTCGGCCAACCTCCCTCCTCCAAGATTTAATTTTGAAATTCAAGGATGAGAAATTATCACAGATTTTTTTTTTTTTTTTGGAATTTAGAAGAATGACTTGATGGGTTTTGGTTCATTTGAATTATGGAATTGCTAGGACAAAGCTAGAGGTAATAAATAGAACAAGAATTCCTCTAAAATTCTTTTTAGGACACAATGATAAGATTTAGAACATTCTCCTCATTTCTCCCCTAAGACAACATTCCTATTTCTACAGAATGCAAGAAACAAAAATTCAAACTTAATTAAGATAATCATGATAAAACTTAAATGATGGGATTTGAACTCTTGACTTTAGAGATTAATTCCAAAGCTCTAACCACTAAACCACATTAACTCTTGTTCTTATTTTTTCACCCACATATTTTTCTTATTTAATCCTCAAGTTATCTTCCTATTCGGACCTCAAGTAAAATTACCATTTTACCCCTCCTACTCAATAAGCATAACTAAGCATTTTAACCTATAATCCGCAATTTTAAAGCACATAAAATCATTCAAAAACATATAAATTCATGCAAAATAATATGATATGCATCCCGACCCCCTTACTCTATGGTTGGCTTTAGGTGGGGTTTCACATCCTCCCCTTCTTAGGAGAATTTCGTTCCGAAATTCAGACGCACCTTTATCTCAGATCGGGATACTTCCGCTTTATCCATTCTTCTGTTTCCCATGTGGCATCTCGCGTGCCATGATGCTCCCACTGCACTTTTACCATTGGAATCTGCTTGTTCCGGAGAGTCTTGATACTTCGGTCCAATATCTTTACGGGTTTCTCCACATAGCTCAGGACGGGTTGTAGAACTAACGGCTCATCATTCAAAACATGTCCGGGATCGGCATTGTACTTCCTCAACTGCGAAACATGGAATACGTCGTGAATTCCCGTCAACCCATCTGGCAAATCCAATCGATACGCCACCGGCCCAATTCTCTCTTTTATTGGAAACGGTCCCAAATACCTCGGACTTAGCTTTCCCCCTTTCGGATGTTTCAGGATCCCCCTATTTGGTGTTAGCTTTAGTAACACGCTGTCTCCCACCTGAAATTCTAACTCCCTCTACCTATTGTCTGCATAACTCTTTTGTCTGCTCTGGGTTGCTTTCAACCTTTCCCTAATTAACTTGACCTTGTCCAACATTTCTTAAACATAGACTTCTCCCGATTTACTTATGTGTCCATCCTCTGACCAACTCCAGTATAGTGGTACCTGACACTTACGTCTATATAGAGCTTCATACGGAGCCATTCCAATCGAAGCTTGATAACTGTTATTGTATGACAACTCGGCATACGACACACTTTCGATCCATTTATCCCCGAAATCCAATACACAGGCTCTCAGCATATCCTTCAATATCTGAATAACCCTTTCTGACTGTCCATTGGTCTGCGGATGCGTCGTCGTACTGAACTTCAGGCTAGAACCCATCAATTCTTGAAACTTGCCCCAAAATCGGGATGTAAATCTCGGATCACGATCGGACACAATACTTGAAGGCACTCCGTGTAATCTGACTATTTTCCGCACGTAGGTCTGAGCCAACTTTTCCATTGAATCCTTTACATTCATGGGTATGAAATGCGCCGACTTGGTCAATTGATCCACCACTACCCATATGGCGTCCTTTTGGTTTCTTGCCATAGGGAGTCCGGTAATGAAGTTCATGGTCACCTCTTCCCATTTTCATTCCGGTACTGGCAACAGTTGCAATAATCCTGCCACCTTCTTGTGCTCCGCTTTGACTTTCTGACAGGTTGGACATGTTGAGACATACCTAACCACGTTCCGCTTCATCCCAGGCCACCAATAAGACTTTTTCAGATCCTGATACATCTTAACCTCTCCCGGATGAATGGCGTACTTGCTCTTATGTGTTTCTTCTAAAATTTTGTCCCTCAACTGGAGCTCCTCGGGTACACACAAATGATCCCAGAAGTACAACACTCCCGCTTCGTTCTGTCGGAACTCCCCGCCTTGCCGCTTAAGCTCCTTGTCCTTGAAAAGCTGAAATTTCGCATTACTCTGCTGGGCTTCAACAATCTCCTGCCTTAGATCTGGTATCAACTTCAGGTTGCTAATACTGATCCTCTCTTCTTGCACTTCTACTCTTCTATCCAACATATCCTGAACCATTTTAACCTCCTGTACTCTTAGCCTGGCCATTCTGACTTTCCGGCTCAGGGCATCAGCAACGACGTTGGCTTTCCCGGGGTGGTAGTTGATAGGTCAACGGTACTCTTCCAAAAATTCCATCCATCTTTGCTGTCTCAAATTCAAGTCTTTCTGGGTGAAGATATACTTCAGGCTTTTGTGATCAGTGAACACTTCATATTCCGCTCCATACAAATAGTGCTGCCTTTTTTTTAATGCGAACACAATGGCAACCAGCTCTAGGTCATGCGTGGGATAATTGACTTCATGAGGCTTCAATTTTCCAGAAGCATAGGCGATCACCTTCCTATCTTACATCAAAACTGCTCCCAAGCCTTTCTTCGAAGCATCCGTATATAGTGCGTAAGGTTTATCTGCCTCTGGTAGACTCAGCACAGGCGCTGTCATTAACCTCCGCTTCAACTCTTGAAGACTCTTTTCGCATTTTCCATTCCAATCAATGGGTACGTTCTTTCTCAGTAGCCGGGTCATAGGAGATGCTAGCGTTGAAAACCCCTTAATAAACCTCCGGTAGTAGCCAGCCAATCCCAAGAAGCTTCGAATCTCTGTGATGTTCTCCGGTTGCTTCCAGTCTGAAACGGCTTCAACTTTCGCCAGGTCTACTTTGATCCCATCCTTGGTCACCACGTGACCAAGAAATGCCACACTATCTAGCCAAAACTCGCACTTGCTAAACTTGGCGTAAATCTTGTGCTCCCTTAGCTTTTCTAGTACCAACTTCAAATGTTCTGCATGGTCCTCCGGGCTCTTGGAGTATATAAGTATGTCGTCGATGAAGACCACCACGAACTTGTCCAAGTAGGGTTGGAACACTCGATGCATCAAGTCCATAAATACCGCGGGTGCATTGGTTACCCCGAAAGGCACCACCACAAACTCATAGTGACCATATCTTGTATTGAAGGCCGCCTTAGGAATATCTTCCTCCTTTATCCTCACTTGATAGTAGCCTTGCCTCAAATCCAGTTTGGAGTAACAACTGGATCCTTGCAACTGGTCGAACAGCTCGTCAATTAATGGCAGAGGATATTTATTCTTGATGGTCAGGTTGTTCAAGCCTCGGTAGTCAATACACAACCTTAGAGTCCCGTCCTTTTTCTTTACAAATAGCACAAGTGCTCCCCAGGGTGACGTGCTAGGTTTGATATAGCCTTGTCTCACCAACTCTTCCAGCTGTTCCTTCAATTCTTTCAGCTCCGCCGGTGCCATCCGATACGGAGTTCGAGACACCGGTTCCGCTCCTGGGACTAGATCAATGGTGAACTCAACTTCTCGAGTGGGAGGTAGAGAAGTGAGTTCCGCAGGGAACACGTCGGGAAAATCTTTTACCACCTCAGTATCCTCCAGAGTGCACTGGTCCTTCGGCTTGTTTATTACATAAGCCAAATATCCTTGACATCCTTGCCTCAACAATTTTCGGGCTTTAGCCCCAGCTATCAAAAACTTCAATTCTTTTACTTTCTTGCCATTGAACTCCAACACATCACATCCTGGTCTAATGAACTGAACCGACTTATTCTTACAGTCTACTCTAGCCCCATGCTTTGCTAGCCAATCCATTCCCAATATCAAATCATAATCATCAATAGCTAAGACTATTAGATCTCCCTCCAAGCTTTCTCTCCCTACTTCAACTTTACAATTCTGCACATACCGATCCGCTTGCACCATTTTCCCCAAAGGCATACTTACTAACAAGGTAAAAGGTAGTTCTACTCCATCCCAACCCAATTGATGTGCAAAATTTTTATTTAAATAGGAATGGGTAGATCCAGGGTCTATCAATGCATTAACGGAACGTCCTTGGATAGTAAACGTACCTTCCACTACTGCTGCATCTGCTTCAACCTCCTCCCGGTTGAGAGCGAAAACTTTTGCTTTCACCTGCGGCTTCTACATTCCACTCCCGAAGCTCCCGAGGTATTGGCTCGATTGGGCCCCGGGTTCTGAGCTGGGTTCCCTTGTCCGATCCGGAGAAGCTTAGGGTAGGCGTTCCGCAGATGGTTCGGGTCTCCGCAATGGTAGCATTTCCGCTCGCCTCCTCTGGACTAACAATTTCTCTCAATGTAGCCCCTTTTTCCATAATGCCGGCACACTGGAAGATTCTGCGCAGGACCAACCGGTGTTGTTCGGGCTTGCTTTCCCCGATTCTGCCACTGTTGGGTGGCAGGGCGCTTGCTAGGTTGCTGCCTCTGAAAAGGCCTCGGCGGCGGTCTTGTCGATACGAACGGTCGTGGAGCCAATCGGTTGCGATCCTCATTCTCAGTACGGGTGGCTGCGTCCACAGCCCCCAAATAAGTCATCGGTGGAGAGGGTGCTAACGCCCTTCTTAACTCTTGCCTTAATCCCTTAACAAATTGCCTCGTTCTGTTCTGTTCAGTATCTACCAGCCTCTTGCAGTACTTTGACAGTTGCGTGAGCCGTGCTGCGTATTGGGCTACCGTCATGCTTCCCTACTTTAGATTCTAGAACTCATCTTCTCGTTTCTCAACTATCCACTGAGGGATATATTCTGCCCGGAATGCCTCCACAAAATTAGCCCATGTCCAGTCTTGGTCAGTCATCTCCCAGTTGTCCTGAACCCTTTGCCACCATGCCCGAGCTGGACCCCTCAGTCGGAATGCAGCAAACTTCACCATTCGCTTCTTAGTGTATTAGAGCGTAGCAAAGATATCCTCCATTTGTTCTACCCATTGTTCGGCTTTCTGGTCTTGTTCGGCCTCCCCCAAGAAGATAGGAGGTTGAAATTTCAAAAACCGCTCCAATACCTCATCTTCCCCTTTCGGATTCCTCCGCTCAGTTAAGGTTTGTAGAATCTCAGTCACCTTGTGGAATGCTTGCGTCATAGTTACGCTAACCGGTTCTTCCGATCCCATTTCTGGCTCCAGTTCGTTCCATCCCCCTGATTCGGTGATAGCATTTGAGTTGTATCAAACTCTGGTGTCACAGGCTCTGCCTCAGGAACCCTTCTGCTGGATGTGGACATCTCGGTGCCATTCTAAATCATTCCCCAGATAATGAGTTTATGCATCAAAGTTAAAAATATCCAAATTGAGCATACATTCACATTCAACTTTAAGCGGAAGAAAATTAGATGCAAGTTTTGTATAAAGAATTGCATATAGATTTTTCCTCAAGATTTAGAGTACTCCAGGCACTCTTATTTGCATAAATTTGGAATTAAACCAGTAAACATGGGAAAAGAAAAGAAAATCCTTAGCAAAGGAGTTTATGGAAAGCAGTAAATAAACATCCCAATCGTAGCAGCACTTAACCTTTCTAATCCTCATCAGAGTCTTCAAAGTCGGCCTCATATAACCATCCCCCAGAATTCCTAGTGAAGTCTATCCCAGCCCCATTTGCAAACCCATCTATTGGCTCCTTCCTGGGTCTCTTAGAACTCTCTCTAGTTTCAACCTGATTGGTTGGGGTTACAAAGGAAGGTCTAGATGCAGATTCATAATCTATCTCCCCTGGGTTATCACTGTCAGCTGCCAAGTCAACTATGGGACTAGGAGGGAGGGGAACATATTCCATGTCTATCTCTTCATCTTCACTGTCAGTAACCAGGTCGATCATGGGTATTGGGGGTGGCTCAATGATCTGGACCTTATCGTCACTACTGTCATCCAGGGGAATGATTGGCTGCGGTGCAGGCTGAGGCACTGGTAGGTCCTCCTGGTAGATAGGAATGGAAGGGTGCCATTGCTGCCCTTTTCTTGCGGTTCTAATCATTCTAACTATCCTACAGCATAAACAAGTTAGGTCAGATAAAAGATTTGAACTTAATAAATCAAAACAGATTCTATCAATACTTGCCTAAATCTAGTCTCTGATACCACTTGTAACACCCCACTACCTAGGCCCATCAGAGCCGGGGATGTTGTCCCGTTCAGAGGACAAGAGGTCTTTATAACTAGGTTACTTAGAACAAAATAAAATAAAGACTTTAAAATTAAACTTATTACAACCTAAAAGATAAATACTGGTACAATTCCAAAATAAATTGTTTGCAACAATCTCTCAAAACGTCACATAAAGAAAATAACACGAGTCTTCAAAGCATAGGCATTAATCTAGCTAATGACCTCTATAGCAGGATCTTCCTGAAAACATGGCATAAAAGGCGGTGAGATAAAAATCTCAGTAAACCCGTGTGTGCTTTGAGAGTTTCAGGTAAAATAATTCATGTATGCAAGTTGTAAAAATTTCATAAAGATAAGTGCTGGCAAGCATTAAATAAGCATTGAAATTAAGAGTGGTGTTTTGCTTTTCAAACCACACATGAGCAGAGTAAATACAACCACTCAAAAGGGTAGCCATAGGTTTCCACACGTTGGGCCCCATGACTAAATAACGGTCAGAATGCCACACTTTGTGTAAGCTGACAAAAGGTAGGTGTACGGCCTACCGGGTGAGATACTCCTCCATCTCTACACCCAAACTTATCGGTTGTCCACTCCGGAAACACACAGTCCACATGACTGAAACTCGCTAGCTCGGACCAGCATGACCTACCAGACTGGCATCCCATCCAGGAAGGACTCACCCCTCAGAGGTGGCCACCTATTGAGAGACTTACCCTAACCCTTCAAAGACTAGTCCTGGCAGTCTGCCCTTATTGAGTACTCAACGTTGATTGTCCCACTTGAGAGAAAATTGATCACAAATTGTTTTATTTGGAAATAGCAATTAAGGGTTTCTAAAATTCTTGTCAAAGTTGGGTTTTAGAAAGAATTTGGCATTTTGTGTAAAACTGCTTATTTGATTTTCAAATGATTTGGTTGACTGGAATAAAAAGGAAAAACAGTCCTTAATTGCCTTTACATAAGGAATGTCCATACACATCTCATTTGGCTTGCCACAATAAGTTTTGGTCTTCAAATAATTCCATGCAGGAACTTACCTGATTCCTTGCTTGCTCAAATTCAAGAGTCTTCCAATGCTGACCTAACCCCTCCTAGGGTAAACACAAAACATAAGGTTACACTCAAGCCAAATTCACTTACACAAGTAATCCTAGTTCAACTTATTACCATCACATCCCTAATATCCTAAGCTTTAAGGCTATATGATAAATAATTTTATAAAATAAGTCTAGTTTGATAAGTTAAAATAACTTGGAGTTCTAGAATAATTGCTAATAAATTGTAGACTCAATTAATAATTCTTGTGTGTTATTATTAATAAATAACCTAATGTTTGAATATTGAATAATACTAAGCCCTAACTAATATTAATAAATGGTAATTTAAAAATAGCTTTATTGTAAATAAATAATAAATTACAAATAATTTTTAATTAATTTTTTAATAGATAATAAATAATTAGTAATAAATAAAACTAATAATAAATGAATTATTTTAAGTCTTTATTTAATAAATAACAAATAGATTTTAATATAGATAATATTTAGGAATATAGGTAAAAGTTTTAACTAGGGCCTACAAAGTCATTAATTAGTTCTAACATTTTATTTATTATTATTTATATAAAATATTTATCTATTATTATATATATATATATTATTTTTAATAAAATATTTTATTTATTTGATAAATAAAATATTAATATTCCAATTAATAATCCAATCCAAATCTTCCTAGAGTTTCAAATTTTATAGAGAAAAATATAGTACTAATTATAATTAAAGTAACAAAATTTGTTAGTAAAAATTAACCTAGACTCAACAAGAAAATAATCTCTCACCATGATTTTCCTATTGCTAGAAGAGATGCTTAAACACATTCTCCAACATCAAATAATAAACCAATCCATTCATGAACACATGCTTGACTTATCACATACTATCACAAGGCTAACTTTCTTTTAGGCATAATCATCATTAATGGCTTCAATGGAAAATAGAAACATAAGAGCCTAATCACCTTTGGTGTCATGATGTCTAGCATGCATCAAACATCCATAAAATTCATCAAGCACGAAGAACATACATTGATTCAAAAGGAAATACATACAACTTAGTCATATACAACAATCATCATATCTTAACTTCATTCCGTTAATCCACATGCAGGTACTCAATCCCCCATTCATATTCTATCTCCCTATCACCTCCTAAGAGACACGATTTAAGAATTTAAAAAGAAGGTTTTGAGAATAATTACTTGATTGACGAGTACTATGGTGACGACTAAAGAAGGTCCACGCGCGACGGAGATTCTTGAGTGATCCCACGGAAAAATAGCCATGGTTGATGGTTGATCAACCATTTCGGTTGGAAGAGAGAGAGAGAGAGAGAGAGAGAGAGAGAGAGAGAGAGAGAGAGAGAGCATTAGAAAGGTATATAGAGAATTGAATAGAAGAGGATGAACAAGAAGGTTGTTCTTGATTTACCTTGTTGATGTTTTTGAGACCTTCAAGGAAAAAGCTGATTTTGATCCGATTGAAAATTCTTGTTGGCGTGGTTTTGTGTTATAAATACTAGAAATGAAGTCTAGGGATTAAATAGAAGTGATCTGGAGTATTTGAGAGTGATTGGAGATGTTTAGAGTAGTTTTAGGCTTGAAGAAGTTTAGTGTGTGTTCTTGGTGTTCTTGGTGAAAATGGAGAGAGTGTGAGAGAAATGCTGCACGAAATCTGGTAGGGTGCTGGCCGAATGGTCTAGGATGAAGGGGAGTTTCGGATTTCAGCTTGTGGGAGAGAGTGTGATAAGATTTTTTTTTAAAATTTAAATGGAGAAAGTTGTGGAGTTGTTTAAGGTAGGTGGTTAGCTATGGTGTTTGATCAAGGAAGGTGTTTAAGCTCTTCAATGGTGCCGGCTGAACAAGGTGGTTTTGATGAAATGAATGGAGGTCAATATTGCTCCAAGGTTGGCCGAAATTTAGTCTTAAATGGTAGAGAAAATTCTAGTTCATTAGCTTGATACAAGAGTGTTTCCATGGAGTAAAATTCTGAAAGTAGTTTGAAGTTCAAAAAAAAGTTTGAATGGAGTGATCTTAGGAGGGTTTTGAGGTGTGGTTATGGAGTCCATGTATTCAAGGTAAGTGTGAAGGTCAATGATGTTTAGTCCATGGCTGAACAAGGCTCAATGTTACAGAAGTTGAAGGGTGATTTTCGGCCTAGGCTTGAAGGAAGCAAAGCTGGTAAAATTCTGGTTTCAAGTTGTTCAAAGCTTCGAAGATTTGTGCAGAATTTTTGTGCAGAATTTCTGCGCTTCTTTAGCCCAATTTGCAGCTGATTCTTGAGGGTTTTGAAGGTCTTTCAAAGGTGGTTTTCCAGCCTTCTTCCTGGAGAAATACAGAGGAGTTTTGCTGGCTTGAAGATGGACTAAAACAGCTTCATTTTCTTGATTGAAAACTGCGAAATGTCCAGAATTTTTCCTGGTTTTGCACAGTTTGTGCAGTCCGAAAATTGTACAGATTTTCCAGCCTTCAAGCCACATGAAATGACCATTTTTCTGGTAGCAAATGAGTGGGTTTACTGGCTGAATTTTTTGAAGAGATGGTCTGCAAAAATTCTTGAAAATTTCCAGATTTTCCTTCACCAAAATATGAACAACATGAAGGTGAATTTGAAGGTTCTCTCATGGTGATTGATTTCTCTTGGAACCCTTCCTATTTCCCCTCCTATTTTCGGCCAACCTCCCTCCTCCAAGATTTATTTTCGAAATTCAAGGATGAGAAATTATCACAGAATTTTTTTTTTTTTGGAATTTAAAAGAAAGACTTGATGGGTTTTGGTTCATTTGAATTATGGAAATGCTAGGACAAAGCTAGAGGTAATAAATAGAACAAGAATTCCTATAGAATTCTTTTTAGGACACAATGATAAGATTTAGAACATTCTCCTCATGTCTCCCCTAAGACAACATTCCTATTTCTAAGGAATGCAAGAAACAAAAATTCAAACTTAATTAAAATAATCTTGATAAAACTTAAATGATGGGATTTGAACTCATGACTTTAGAGATTAATTCCAAAACTCTAACCACTAAACCATATTAACTCTTGTTCTTATTTTTTCACCCACATATTTTTCTTATTTAATCCTCAAGTTGTCTTCCTATTCGGACCTCAAGCAAAATTACCATTTTACCCCTCATACTCAATAAGCATAACTAAGCATTTTAACCTATAATCCGCAATTCTAAAGCACATAAAATCATTCAAAAACATATATATATTCATGGAAAATAAAATGATATGCATCCCGACCCCCTTACTCTAGGGTTGGTTTTAGGTGGGGTTTCACAAGTGTTGTCCTAGGGGAGACATGAAAAGAATGTCCTAATCCTACTCTTGTACCCTACAAAAAACTCTTAAGGGATTCATACCCTTTTTACGCTCTAGCTTACCTTAATTCTTTATTAATTAAGTTGCTCAATTTATTCAAGCTATTTTATTTCCAAAAAATTCTAGCAAGCTTCCTTGATGTTGGAGTTTCGAAAATGTCTATGTGAGGATAGAATATTGATTGAAAATGGGGAAGGGGTTATGGAAGGATCCCAAGAGAATTAATCTCCATGGTTGAACCTTCAAACTCCACCCTATAAGTGATCATCTTCTTCATGTAGCAAATCTGGAAAATTTTTCCAGCTTTTTGGTTAGTCCAATTTTCAAAATCTTCAGCCACCTTCTCACTCAAATATTGCCAGAAAAATAGCCAATTCACCCAGCTTGAAGACTGAAATCTTTGGCTAAAATTCGGACTACACAAAGCTGTGCAAACCAGAGAAATTCTGGGTAGAATTCGCAGCATAACAGTCCAAAAACTAAGCTGTTTCTTCTAGCCTTCAAACCAGTAATTCATCTCTGTCTTTCCTCCATAAAGAAGGTTGGAAACCAACCTTACAGTACCCTCCAATACCCCTTCAAACCTGCAGCAAGTCGGTTGGAGCATGGTAGAAGAAACTGCACGAAATTCCAGCAAATCGTTCGAGTGATCAACTAGAAATTCTAGCTTTTTTTCCTCTTTACCCTTGTCCGAAACTCACTCCAATTTTCTGTAAAACCAACCCTAATCAGCCATGAACTGAACTTCATCATCTCCTCCATTGGTCTGTATGAATGAAGCTCCTTGGCTACCTCTTAAATTACTCCATCAATCACTACAATCAAGCCTTTCATTGGAATTCAAAATTCTAGTAAATTACTCCATGAAAACCTCCATGGTTTAAGCTTCAAACAACCAGAAAATCTTCCACCCTTACACTCTAAATTTCGTCCATTCTATAACCCATTCAAACATCATTCATCTCAGCAAAATCCTAGCCAAACCAGTTGGCCTTTGAAGCTCTCAAAGACCTCCATCAACCAAGCTATTCTTACCATATTTGCTATCTTAATTCACTCTCTAAATTATTCCTTTTGAATTTCAAACAACCAGCTTGCCTTCTTCTACCTAATCTGAAAATTCAATCACCAAAATTTCCATAGCCATTTGGCTAACCCTTTCCAAGCAATTTTCATCCAGCTTCTCTCCATTCTCTCTATTTCTCCAAGAACACCAAGAACACACACCACCATTTTCTAAGCCTAAGACCACTTTAAACACCTTCAATCTTCTCCAAAAACTCCAAATCACATCTACTCATCCTTTAGAATCCATTTTTTCAATTTATAACATCAAACGCTGAAATCAAGGTTTTACTTTCGGATAAAAAAACCAGAATTTTCTTGAAGACTCAAGAATACTCTCAAGGTAAATATGAACGATTATCTCCATCTTCTTTCCTCTTCGACCTTTAATGAAATATATGAATAATCTCTCTCTTCTCTTCTCTCTCTCTCTCTCTCTCTCTCTCTCTCCTCTTTCTCTCGGCCAAAATGGTTACTCCAACCATGGCCATTTTTTCTTCTTCCTTCTTGGTCAGATCAAGTCTTCCAAGCATGTGGACTCTCTTGAGACTTCATCAAGGTAGTCATCATTCGAGTATGTCTCTTTAACCTCTCATTAATTCTAAAATCATGCCTTTTAGATGTTATTGGGAAAAAGATGGAATATAACTGGAGATTGAGTATGTGTTTATATGATGGAGTTGGGATTGAAGCATGAGGATGATTTGTCTTGGTTGAGTTTTATGATGTTTTAAGGTTTGTTGCATGCTCTTCATGTCGTGAGTTAGTGTGGATGATTAAGCAAGATAGATATTATGTCATCTTTGGTGAATAGGGTTTTATGTTCTTGTATTCTTGTTGAAGCCTTGAATATGACTATGTTTAGTGAAGTTTAGATCATGTGTTGGTAGATATGAATCTATGCTTTTATTCATGATTTGGATGGTTTGTTGATTGGTGTAGAGTTTATGTTCATAATTATGGTTAGCAATAGGAAAATTATGATCATGATCTTGTTGATCCTAAACTATTTAAGTTAGCCAATTTTAATATATTAATAAAAATTAATACTATATTTTCTTCTAATGATTTCGAAACCCTAGGAAGATTTGGGTTTGGGCTAATATATGAAATAATGATATTTTAGCCAAATACATGATATATTTTATTAAAAATAAAATATATAAATATTATATATAATAATAATATTAAATAAAGCCTTTTATATAAATAATCATAATAGGTAAAATATTAATCTTGTAAGTCATATATTCATAAATACTAATAGAATTTATCTATTATCCTTTTAATCAAAACATATTAACATTTACTTATTATTAATTTTATTTACCAATTATTTTCTAACTAATAATTATTAATAGATTATTATTTTAAATAATATCATCTAGGACCTAGGACACTTCATCAAATAAACCCTAGTTTATTTATAACAAGATTTAAACCTACAACTTATTAGTAACTATTTCACAAACCCTAGTTATTTTATTTTCAAGCTAGATTTATTTTATGAAATCCTTTTTGATTATCTAGCCTTAATGTTTGGTACACTAGGGTCATGATTGTAGTAAGTTGAACTAGGATTATTTATGGAAGCAAATTTGGTTTGAGTTTAATTATGGCTTGTGTTTACCCAAGGCGGGGTTAGGTCAGCTTTGGAAGATCTTTGATTTAGCTCAAGTAAAGGATCAGGTAAGCTCCTACATAAAACCTATTTGATGTAAAAAGGTCGCTATGGCAAGCCAAATGTGAAGTGTGTGAACACTCATTTTTGTAAATTCAATTGAGGACTATTCCCTTTCTTATTTCAGTCATATAAATTATTTGAAAACCAACAAGCAATTTTTCTCAAACACTAAACTCTTTCTAAAACCAATTTTGACACAAACTTTGGAAACCCTTGATTGCCATTTTCAAGTAAAGCAATGTTTTATTAATTTTGTCCCAAGTGGGATAAATAAGGTTGAGTACTCAATAAGGGTAGGCTAGTGGTACTAGTTTTGAAGAGCAAGAGCGAGCCTTCTGGCAGGAGGCCACCTTCAGAAGATAAACTCAACTTGGAAAAGCGACAGTACTACTTGGTCATGCTGGTCCGAGCTAGCAAGTTTCAGTCATATGGACTGTGTGTTGCCGAAATGGACAACCGGTTTTGTTTGGGCGTAGAGAAGGAGAAGTATCTTACCCGGTAGGCCGTACACCTACCTTTTTGTTAGTCTGCACAAAGTGTGGCATTCTGACCGTTGTATGGTTATGGGGCCCAACGTGTGGTAACCCATGGCCGCTCTTTTGAGTGGTTGTGTTTATTGCGCACTTGTATGGTTTGAAAAGAAGAAAACGTCAGTCTTGGTTTTTAACATTGTTTAATGCTTGCCAGTACTTTTCCTTATGAAGTTCTACAACTTGCATTCATGAACTGTTTTATCTGGACACTCAAAGTACACGCGGACTTACTGAGATTTTTATCTCATCACCCTTTTTATCATGATTTCAGGTCGAGCCTACTATGAGGATGAGTAGCTAGTTGTTGCCTGCTTGGAAGATATTGTGTTATTTACTTTATGTAATGATTTGAGAGATGATAGTGAACAATTTATTTTTGGATTTGTTCTTGAATTTTTGAGTTGTAATAAGTTTTTAATTTCAATGTATTGTTTTATTTTTGTTGTGTGACCTGGTTATAAAGACCCCTTGTCCTTTGGATGGGGCGATATCCTCGGCCCTATTGGGCCTAGGTAGTAGGGTATTATAGAGACATCCAAATTACTCAATCTAAAATTCTGAAGACTTAATACTTTGAAGTCTTTTTGCTTATGTGCTTCAAGATAAAAATAAACTATATCATAAGGTAAGGAAGACATAGGAATTTACACAAAATAACTTAACAAATGATTCCTAGTCTAAAGTTCTTTTTTAAGGACTTCAAGATCTTGTGAGCTCTTAGATTGAGGTTATTCTTGATCAATCACTACTTTGGATTCTATTTCCTCAAGAGCTTTTTAGCAATCTTATTTGCATGCCTTGAAAGAACTGAGTCAAACATATCCTATTATATATAGATCACACAAGTTTATCCTCATCAATATTTGTCTTAAGTCAAAATACAGGAGAATGCCCTTAGGGTTAACAATTGTTATTTTTTTTATGTTATTATTATTGTTGTTGTTACTTCTCTTTGCTTATTATTCACTTTACAAGAAAAAAAATATATGATCTTTTTTCTTAATTTTTAACATGTTAACATTCCTAACATGTTGCTCCAAGAATAATTTTCTCTTTTTTTATTTTCTTCATCATCTTTAATTGGAGGAAGGAGGCAGAAAATAAAGAAGATAAAGGAAATGCATGTTGAGCATTAGTAATTATACTAGTAGATTAAAATCTTAACATATATTCTTAGAAATAACTTGTAAACTTGCAAGATAGTATCCAAACTTGGTTTGATAGTTTTATTTTATTTTTTTTATTACAAGTCCCTACCAAATAGAGGGAGAGGAATTATGTAGTTGTAGGATGGAATATCTTAGAGAAATACTCCTTCATTATAATTTAGAATGACTATATTTTTATTTCAAGATTTTCAAATCTAACATATTTTCTTAAAATAAATATTTTTTTCCAGTCTAAAAGGGCACAACTTCTACTTTGGTTAAATGTTTCCTGAACCCTTGTTTCAAGCCAAAATTAGACCTGGAATTATTGAAAATTGCAGACTAACGAAGTACTTATACAGACTTGGTTTTAATGGGCAACAACACAAAAGACATATACCCTTCTAGAATGCACAACATGGAATATATGAGAATAACATGCAATATCAACAATGCAATTTCAATTTCCTATCATATAAACTATGGCAGTTTGGAGAATGGTAAAAATACAAACAATTGTTCTCTTTATTTAACTTTAATAAGGCTGAATAAAGTGAAAATGTATTGTGGTGACTGTAATTACCACACCAACGTAGATAGAAATGTAATAAAATTCTCTTTTAGACATGAAAATTTAAGCATGTATCCAATAGGGAGGAATGCTTTGTTCAAACTTAAAGAAATTTCGAGGGTCAACCATCATCTTCAACATCACCGTTCTATCAAAGTTATTCAATATTGAGTGCCACAAACTCTTGCCTCTTCAACACAGGTATACCCTTTTTTGTTGTTTGTCCCTAAGTCAAGATCCCGGTAATTAGCATATTCACTCCTTTAATTATTAGGTACATACTTACCAATAACTCGATAAAATTATTTCGTCCAATTTACACCTTCTTGAGCCAATGTTTTGTTTTTACCGTTCCATAATGCTACTTCAATTGCCAAGAATAAATTTCCAGCCCTATATAGGAAGGGAATATTTGATTCTGATATTTCATCCATAATGCTACCTCTAAAAGGGTTCCAATCCATTGTTGCTTCCCTTGGATTTCTTTTGGTAAACAAATAAAAAATCTCAATGAGTTCAGCTTTTGGAATAGGCTACTAGATTAAGTCTTACTTGGCTTTGTGGTAGCTGAGATTGGGATTAGTTCTATCTTGCAAAAACTCACATGTTGATTCCAATGGGACACCATATTGGATGGCAAAATTGTCCACCCAACGTATTTCAATAGAGCCTTATTAGGATACACCTAACTTTGGAAAGTATTCTTCCATTAAGGAAACTAGGCCATCAATTTCACCCAAGAAAAATGAGAAAAAGATTACTTCTACATTACTCTTACCTATTTGATTTGAACTCACTGTAATGAGCCTGAGAAAAACACTGAGGTTATTTGGCATCCTGCAGGCAACAAATTTCCACCTGTGGATGAGTTCCACAGTATTCTGATTAAGAGTCCTTGTTACAGTAGATGTTGTGATATTAGGATAGATCTCAAGTAAGTTTGCTTTGCATGATAGAATAACTCCAAAGATTACACCGGTTCTGCCTCTAATGGCCTAAAAGAAATCCTCACCTATGGATTTTCGATTTAGAACTCTTCCATTAGCATCAATCACTCAAGCATCAATGACATGGTCAGTGGCAACACCATATTTCCTAGAAAAAAATACCATACCCTCCTCCACTTTTGTGTCCTCCAACACCTACAGCTGGGGAAGAGCCTGCAGAAAGGTAAAAGAAGTCATTGATTTAGTTAATGGTGTAGTAGAATTCCCCAAGGGTCACTCCAACTCTGACCCATGCAGTTTGACTTTGAGCAATTTCTACAACTAAACTTGCATTTTTTGTTTTTCTAAAAGATGATGGGTAAAGCCTATTACCTTGGCATTTGTATTGGTCTTTGCCGAAACCTTATGAAGATCAAGAAAAGTATATTTGAAGCTATTGTTAGAGATTTTAGCATAAAATGCTAATTCAATTCATAAAGACATCCTATGGCATTGTGAAATATGCTACAAAGAACAATATTGTTATGCAAGATAAGGTAGTGCTCACATTTTTTAAATCCCCAATTTTAAATACCTAAATTGTAAAAAATAGCCAAGTTTGAATAGAAATATTCAAATAATTTGAATATAACAATTATAAAAAGTTATATTTGTAATGCAATTTATATATGTCTCCATCTTAAAACAAGATGTTAACTAGTGTTATTTTTATTTTTATCTCATTTCTTAGCTAGAGTGAATAATTTTGTCCTTCTCTTTTTTAAATTATGAATATAAAATGCACTTCTCTGTCTTTCAAATATTAGATACACCACAAACGTTAATTTATAATAATTTGTCAAATTCAATACATAAAGTAGCATAAAAAATTTATACTTCAATGAACCCTGAAAAAAATAATTAATAACAGTGGTTTCGTTCCCTAGAATTATGATAATCTATGATGGGAGATGTTCCTTTTCTTTTCCTTCTAATGATGTATGTTTGTCAATAATATTTTATATGATGGATGAATATCATATGTTGTGATATTTTCTTAATAAGAACCTCATATAAACTTGTGAACCTTAATGAAAATTTTCAAATTGCATGGAACTACACGATTCAAGTGATAGGAATGTCCCCCATCGTGCAATGAGAATTTGGTAAACGATATTTCTATTTAGTTGAGCTACTATCCCATTGTGATGATTTTGTTTTATTGAACTTGGTTAAACAGGAGGGGAAATGAGAGATATATTTTGCCTTGAAATATATTTTATTTTATGTTGTTTGGTACTCAAAAGGGAAGGAAAGCGAAAATGAGATGAAAATGGTAAAATAGTTATCTTTCAAATTTTTTTTTCCCGTTAAAATGTAAGTTATCTTAGGAACTTATGAAAGTGCTAGTGTTATTATTATTTTTATCTTAACTAGATTTACTTTAAGTCATCTTATAAATCAAATAAAATATGGAGAGGAAAAGTATAACGAAAGTTTAATAAATAGAGATTTTTTTACTCTAGCTACCGTGATAGATTTTATGAAAGAGAATATAGTTTTTGTGAGAGAAGAATGGGGAGAAGTTAGAGAAAGAGGAAAAGAGAGGAGGGAGACAATAAAGATTGAATGATCCTATTTAGATTGTTGATGGATAAAATGAGAGTAATAAAAATACTAATCTATATATTTCTCCTCCTTTTGGCTTTGTGTATGCATCATATGATAATCATACTTTAGTTAATAAAAAAATTCATTAAGAAGTAGATGAAAACTAAGTTGACTTTTTAATTAAACTCAATTCTTTCATTTATCTCATGTTTCAATTCTTTGCCTTAAGATACCATGCAATTACAAGAACAATTTTTCAAGGTGCTGTTGGTGCTGTGCTTGTCTAGGAAGGTAAACAGGCTTCTACTTTCTTAGGTAATGGACAATTATCCTTAAGTTGGTTTTATGCTATATTTCATTTCATGGTCTATTCTTGTTGTTTACATTCAATGACTGCGAAACCTTGAGATGGCCTAGTGCCAGGAAAATAGTTAATTTATAGGGGAGACTCTATTAAATTTGTTTTCAAAACTATAAGTCTATTGGAGGAAATAAGGTAGTTTTACAAATGAATCTTTCTTTCTCTCAACACAAAAGAATAGGAGTCAAAATTTTAGAATCATACTTTAAGAAGAGACTTAAAATTTATTGCTTGGTCCATACCTGTCGTTATCCTACTGCCTCTCTTCCTAAATAATAAACACCTATGGGATGAATTATGCACATAATAAAAAAATCATTATGTAGTAATTTTTGATGAAGTTAAAAGGCTACAATACCCCTTTACTAGATGAATCAAAGTTATTAATGTATAGTAATCTCTCTCGCCCCCTCCCCCCCCCCATTAATTAAGGAAATAATAGTAAATAATGTTAAGACTAGAAGCAATAGTATTAAACCCCCTTAGTTTCCTAAGCAAGCTAGTACTTTGGAGGAAAAAATTTTAAAAGTGACCACTATTTAGGGATGGTGGTATTACTGGATACCATATCAGGATGAGAATGCAAATCAAACTTAGAAATTCTTGCCTTGTAAGGAGCATTTTTTTTATACCCAACTGCTCTACTACTTTGCCACTACTAAATGCTCTTTTTGGTCTAATTTAACTTTCTTTATTTTATACTTTATATATTCTCTTATTTCAAATTATTTTTCACTTGGAAAAACTAAGAAAGTATCTATTACATCTTCCATTAAATTTGTAGTTGAACATTCAAAAGTTTGCTTGGTAAGACATTAGTGAGAGTGGAAATCAAGTTCTTAATCTTCTCTCCTCTATAGATTCCTACCCAAATATGCATCCAAATTTGCAAATAGTAAACCTACTTGTTCTTTTTTGTGTAAGATTCCTATCCTCAGTGTGATTTGTTTAGGGATAGCACTGTTGGTTTGTATTATTTTTATGATATTTCACTAAATCGCAATAAAAAAATGTAGATGGAGGATCATGCTTGGATGTATAGAATGTGTATGCTGGCAACAAGGGGACTTTCTAAAGAATTCATTAGTGGTGCTGAATGTTTGATGCTTGCACATTTAGAATGGCCTAATACTTAGAAAATTAGATGTCCTTGTTCTAAGTGTAAGGAGCAGAAGTTTCAAATTTCTAATATGGCAAGGGTTCATTTGTATAGCAAAGGTTTTGTGAAAGGTTATTATAATTAGACTTGTTATCACAAACTTTTTATTTCAATCAGGGTCAAAGTTCATGGTCAAGTAATCCCTTCATGATATAGTTGTAGATGTGGTAGGCACCAACTTTCCCTTCAATCCAAACCACAAAATATTGAGGAACTACATAATCCCAATGCACAGAGATTTTATGATTTGTTGACTGTTGCAAGTACTCTTTTGTGGGATAGATGTACAAATCATTCAGAATTTTCTGTGGTGGCTCAATTGTTAAATTTTAAGTTTGAAAATAACATGTCAAAAAATGCTTTAATAAAGTAGTACAAGTAATGAAAGAAGTTATGCCAACTGGTAACAAGATGTGGTCATCCCTAGTATGCTCATAAAGTGAAAATAGGGAAGAATAAACAGTTGAAGGAGATTGCTTTGAACAAGATGTGCTATTTTTCACTCACTCAAAGTTTGCAAAGGCTTTATGCAGCCAATACAACTATTAAGCTCATGAGATGGCACACAGAGATTTAAACCGAAGATGGGATAACGAATCATCCATGGAGTGGTAAGGCATGACAACATTTCAATCAAACATGTACGAATTTCACAACAGAGCTATGACATGTTAAACTTGGATTGTGTACAGATGGTTTCTTGCTATTTGGGTCGTCAGAGAAGTAGTATGTTTATTGTTCAATCATAGCTACTCCATATAATCAACTACCCCATATGTGTAGGAAAAATATTATGATGTGCTTAATGGTTATAACTCCTGGTCCAATGAATCCAAAACAAAAGATAGATGTATTTTTGCACCTGCTTATAGATAAGCTTTCGACATTGTGGACAAAGGGTGTCTTTACATACGATATTTCTAAGGAACAAAATTTTATGTTGCGATCTGCATTCCAGTGGACTAATATTGACTTTCTTGCATATAGAATGCTAAGTGGGTGGAGTACATTGGGGAATATTTTGGCATATCTACACTGTATAGAATGTACAAAGTTGTTCCAGTTTCCTTCTGACGGTAAACAATTGTGATTTTGACTACAGTTGATAGTTCCTTCCATCTAGATATAATTTTCCAAGAGATTGTAAATCTTTTAGAACAAATAGAGGTGTTGAATAGTCATTACCTTCCTCGCCCCTATTAGGGTTCAAATGTGGAATATGGTGCAATTTCTTCCAAAAATCTTGGGAATTGCATCCAAACTTACATAGGTAGATAGTAAAGGTGCATACCATAAATGGGCAAAACGAAACCATTTTGTGGTCTGTATTACTCCTTCCGACACATCTAACCTTAAGTGTTAGATATATGATTCGTAAAGTTTTTTGTATGTAATTAAATGTAAAGTATCACTTACATTTGTTTTAACTTTCAAGTCTATCAGATATTGTATTTATTCACATTAAACTTAATTTTTTATGTTAAAAATCATAGAGACACTTCAGATAGGATTCACAATATGATGGCATCATTTGGAGGGTAAGGAAGTTCAGGTATGTGAAGTGGCTAATAGACACTATATTCAATATTTGAATGAGTGGGAAAAGGCCAGCTAGGATAGTTGAGATAGTTTATGACCATGTTATGCAGAGTTGGAGGTCTAAAGGTTTCCTGGAGAGGTCTAGATAAGCTATGGAGAATCATGGCAGTTCTCGTAATGGCTTAAAGCTAAGATGGTAAATAACTTCTCAATTCATACATATATCTAAATCGATATATTATTTGTTGTCTACATGATTTCTATTGAACTATACAATTATGTACAGCGCCAAGAGTTGAGAGACAAAATTTAGTGGCATGCCATGAGCACTAGTAGCTTGGGCCTGAAATAGGCAAATTCACATACCCTTGAGCACAGCAAACTTTAGTATGTTCTAAATATTAATTTAATCTATTCATATCAATATTTTACTTGCACTTACTTTAACTTATATAAAAAAAATTATGAGAAATTTAGTGAATTACTATCACAAGTTTCTTACAACAAAGCTTTACTAGTGGTGGGGGTGCTACATGATGATATGCCATTACTTGTGCTAGCTACTAGAGGCTTCTGGAAGGGCCAGGTTTATAGGTAGTATGTAGAGTCTTCTCATCTCAGACAAGAATTCACTAGGAGTAGATACTAGCATGTTGAGTTTTCAAGTGCTTAAGCCTAAGCTTAAGCTAAAGTGGAGAAAGTTAAACAATATGAAATAGAGAAAGCAAAAGAAAGATTCGTATATTATTCAGTTGCACAAATTCATAGAAGGCATTTTTTTGTATCTTAGATTACCACCATAGGCACAACCAGCAACTATTGATGGTGATGATGATACCCATAGTAATATTGGTGGTGATGCATGCTCTTAATCATATTGCTCACACACACACACACGCGCGCACACACACACACACACATGCATATACTTTAAATTTTGTTGTAGTTTTCATACTTATAGATTTGTTCATATAATTTCATTTCATTAAAAGTCTTTGAAGTTGTTTTATAATTTCGTTCAATAGCATATGTTTTAGTTGTGAAAAAGATACCATGCCAAAATTAGTACAGAAAATTAATTTTTCTTTAAAAAAATCAGAGGAAATAGCGATCAACAAAAGTCAGTTGCTGATAGACAACATTAGTGATCAAAGAATTTATTCGCTAAATACATAAATTAGTGACCGACAGATATAATCGGTAGGTAATTAGCGACAAACTTGTAACATCCCTCCCTTTCGTAACTTAATGGCCAACTACCTTGTACTAATTAAGTATTTGTATGAATGACCAGAACAAGAAATGATTGATTTAATGAGATGAGCATTTTGGTGTAAGAAAAATTTTTGGGGGTATTGTTGGAATTTTGATTACAAATTGAGAAAAATTGAGAAAGAATTTGGGAAATTTGAAACCTACCATTAACTTCAGTTTAATGTGTAGATTGAATTGGTTAAATAAAAATTTTTCCTAATTGGAATAAATAATGACTTGAATTATGGTTCTTTTCTGAGAAAAACGATGAATTATGATTAAAATAGAACAAGTGGTGATTTGTTACTCGTTAGTGAAACTAGGTGCCATTCTGTGATTGGTTGTAGGAGAATTCATGCTTGGCTTTTAGGCTTTTTCAAGCTTGCAAGAGATGCTACAAAAATGACTAAGTATTTATTAACCATTAAGAAACCACCTAGTCACCATACATCATTTAATGCACCATTTGAACGCATGGTGTAATTTGCCTATATAAGAGAGGGAATGGCAGTGGGTGGCTATTTTAGTAGGTGGAAATTAGTAGCTACAAGAGAGAAAAGGAAAAGAAAAGAAAAAGGGAAGAAAAAGAAAGAAAAATGGAGAGAAAATTGTGAGAAGAGAGAGAAAGGAAGGGAGTAGGAAGCTTGGGCAAATTCAAGACAATAAAGTGTTCTACACAAGGTAAAAAGCTTTGCCTCATGAATTAAAGATGTTCTATAACTTGTAACGATTATTTTGATTTTGTATTTTTCATGGAAAATGGCATGAATTATGAAGAATGCTTGGTGAAGGACTATTGTTTAGATGTTGTTTGGTTATGGTTGTGTGGTGGTGACTTTGTGGACTGCTTTGTTGTGAAGTTTGTGTTGTATGATGGTGTTTTGAAGGAATTATGGAAGGTTGATTATGGCTGTAATCATGGAAGAAAATAATATAAGAGAAAAATGAAAAAGAGAAGTAGTATTTGTGAGGAAAAATGAAAGAGTAATATGTTCATTCGAGGCTATCATTTTTGTTGTTTTGTAAATATGGAATTTCTGCTTTCTTCATGACTAAAATCAAACAAATTTTGTGATATTAATATGAAGGATGATATGGATTAGGTGTTGGTTATGTGCTAAAACAAGAATAGAACATACGGAAGAAGACTTGGCAAGAAATAGTAAGAATTTCTGGGCAAATAGTAAGCTTTAGCTTGTAGAATTTCTATGTAGGTTTCAAGTCTGACTGAAAGGAGTTCATATAATTTTAGCTAAAGGTCTTAGGAACATTTTGGCACAAATTTGAAATCATTTGGACCTATGAATAGAAAATTATGGTGAAAATACTAAAGAATAGCAAGCAGTGATGATATTTGGATGCTGGAGTTTTGTAACCAGAACTGAACAAAAGTCACTAAGTTACGATTGCAACTATTAGTAGAACATTAAATATTTAGCAGCCACCTATTTTGTGGCCGCAACATTTCAGTCACTAAGTGGTCGGGTGAATATTAATCAATGACTAATTTGCGACCAAATTGTCAGTTGGAAAAATGGTAGTTCCTTGCAGTTTTTGTGATCACATTTGTACTTGTATGTCGCAATTTTGAACTAATTGTATTATTGGTGTTGTTGTTGTTGCTGTTGTTATTACTTTTATTTGCTTATTATTCTCTTTAAAAGAAAAAAAAATAGCATATGATCTTTTTCTAAATTTTTAACGTGTTAACATCCCTAACATGTTGCTACAGGATTATTTTTCTCCTTTTTTAATAACTTCATCATCTTTAATTGGAGGAAGGAGACAAAATAAAGAAGATAGAGGGAATGCATGTTAAGCATTAGTAATTATACTTGACTTGGTATTAATGGGCAACAACACAAAAGACATATACCATTCGAGAATGCACAACATGGAATATATGAGAATAACATGCAATATCAACAGTGCAATTGGAATTTCCTATCATATAAACAATGACAATTTGGAGAATGTTAAAAGTACAAACAATTGTTCTCTTTATTTAACTTTAATAATACTGAATATAGTGAAAATGTATTGTGGCGACTGTAATTACCACAACAATGCAGACAGAAATGTAACAAAATTCTATTATAAACAATGCAGATAGGGATGAATACTTTGTTCAAACTTAAAGAAATTTCATGGGTCAACCATCGTCTTTATCCTCACCAGTCTATTGAAGTTATTCTTGTAATATTGACCTCATCAACATTGGTATATCCATTTTTCTTGTTTGTCCCCAAGTCAAGATCCCGGTAATTAGCGTATGCACTCATTTGATTATTAGGTACATACTTACCAATAACTCGATAAAGTTGTTTCGTCCAATTTGCACCTTCTTGAGCCAATGTTTTGTTTTTGCCATTCCACAATGCTACTTCAACTGCCAAGAATAAAGTTCCAGCCCTGTATGGGAAGGGAATATTTGATTCGGGTATTTCATCCATTCTACCTCCAAAAGGGTTCCAGTCCATTACTCCTTCCCCTGGATTTCTTTGGGTAAACAAATTGAAAATCTCTATGAGTCCAGCTTTGGGAATAGACTGTTAGATTAAGTCTGACTTGTCTTTGTGGTAACTGAGATTGGGATTAGTTCTATTTTGCAAAAACTCACGTGCTAGTCAATTCAAGAAGCAAATTCAAGAAGTAAACTCAAGTGCAAAAATTAAGCATGCAAAGACTCACGTGCTAATCAAAGCACTTGACTTTTTTATTTTTCATTTTTTTTCTTTTAGCAGTCAATTCAAGAAGTAGCACTAGTTATTTTCATTTAAAACAAGGAGAAATTCTTACACGGAACATAGGCCCATGGATTACATGCATTGAGAAATTGTACTGTATAACTTTTACTGTATGAAATACAACCTTTCAATGCATGTAATCTACATAAATCGGGTCTATGCTAGAATTCCCGTAAAAGAAAACCCATTAGAAGTTATATAAAAAATTATAATAGTAATAATAAAAATGTTATGTCCTGTATCTGCGAGCTCGAAAATGTGACAATAAGTTGGACATTACTTACAATTAACTTTTTAGACATCACATTTATTTACTCTAATATCAAATATCACATTCCGTGACTGTGAACTTAAAAATGTGATAATAAGTTTGATAATACCCACGATCAACTTTGTAGTCGTCATCCTCATTGAAACAAAATGATTTTCCCATGGTGACAAATTGCATTTTCAATGTGTTACCGATGAGGGCAGTTTAATGAGATTTTCAAAGTCTTGGGACATTCCAACATATTTTCCTCAAACAATACATTTTATAATCCAAATGAGTTTTTTTTCCATTGACAGATACAAAGTCCTGCGGATATGGACATATTTGGATGAATTATATCATAGTTTGATGTGCCACAACATGCAATATCGACTTACATATTTAATATATATAATGATAAATAAAAGCAATTCAAATTTTTTCTCTTATGTGAATTACGTAGAAGTACTATTTATTTGTCGATTAAAAGTAATATTTGTTTGTGGATTAAATTTTTTATCTTCTAAATTAAGAGACAAAAACTTAACCGTTAGACATGTCATAAATATAATGAGACATTTTTTTAATAAGAGTTATATTTCACAAAATATTTATCTAAGTTAATTATGTTACAAATCTATGTTTTTGAGGAAAAAAAAATATATGTATATACTAGAAGTGATGGGTATATTTTTGTTTCCTTTCTTACTATTTTTATTATTTTGGTTATACGTACAACACTTGACACAAAAGAAGACCCATTTCCCATGGAAGCTGAAGTTTTCACCAACAAACATAAATCCATTGTCAACACTGTTAATTTATTAGCCAATTGGGTCTCAATTTGATTTTTCTTTTTCGTATTCCTTTATTTTAAAAAATAGCTGGGTCTATTTCTCTCCCGTCATCTAATTTTTTTTTTCCCCTTTCTTTCTTAGTTTTTAAATTGAGGTGATAAATAGTGAAAGAACTTGACTTCTTATTTTTTTTTGTTTTTTTCCTTTTAACATCCAATTAAGGTAGTATCAACATTTTACATTTTTTTTAATTAAACAACCAATAGGTTTTATTGAAATTTTATTCAAATAAATAAATAAATACAATATATGCAATTTGTTTAGTTATATTTCTTAATGCGAAATCTCCTTGTATTTTGCCATGTGATCATTGCATAAGGATATGGAGATTGCTTCTACAATCGATGCTTCTAGCCTTTTCATGAACTAAGAAAAATTTCCAGATGATAAAACCCTAGTGTAATCCATACAGTCTACGTATAAATTCGAAATAGAAGCAACTTGATTCTTCTTCTCCTGAAAATATTAAAAAACGAATGCTTGCTTATAGGTCTTTGATGATCAATATTCTATTGAAAATATTTGTCAGCTGTTAATTATTTTTCTTGAAGAATATGATTTAGTGAATTATTTTTTTTTTTCAATTTCATTTGATAATGCTTGTGCAAATACTGTCTCAATTATGAGTTTTAAAATTTTAATTGAGCTAACTTTTGGAGGTCAATTTTTTTCTATTAGATGTACTTGTCATATATTTTATATTTTCGTGTACTTGATGATTTAGAAAGTCTTCAATTTTATATTAAACCAATAAAAGCCACTTTTACCTATTTAGGGCTTAACTTGCAATTAAAAAAGAATGGAGCCAATTTTGTAGACGTAATGGTATGAAACGAAAATAATTTCCAAAAGATGTCGTAATTAGATGGAATTCAACATATGAATTAATAAATGAATCTTTTCCATATAAAAAAACTTAGTTGTGCTTTTTTTCACAAATATTGGTGTTGGAATACATTTATTTTCTCAACCATGGAATATTTGCGAATGTATTTTAAATATTTTAAAAATATTTAATGATACTACTTATAATTTATCTTGTATTTATTATCCTATTGTACATTTAGTTGTTCAAGAATGTGTTAATGTTAATATTGTCTTTAATGGATATTGAAGTGATGCTCGTTTGCCTCATAGTATTAATGCTATTAAAATTAAATGGTTAAAATATTATTTGGAAATACATGATGTCAATTTAGTTGCCAGTGCCCTTTATCCACGTATAAGAATTGATGGTATCCTACTTGTTATTATGATTCTTTATTTTCAAAAGATAAGAACAACAATAATAATGGTGGTGATGATGATGATGGTGATAGTAGTACTCAGGATCTTACATCCCATGTATAATAGTGAATGAAAGGATTATTTTTTTGACTTATATAATGAATATTCTAGAAGGTATGGCTTAGCTATTCAAACAACTCAAAATATTAAAATTCTGGCTTGCAAATTAGAAAGGATTAACAAAGTAAGATTTATTATGTTAGAAAGGTCAAAATGTACAAAGGGATCTTCAAGTTTAACTGTGGAACTTAAATTATATCTAATTTATGATTGCAAGTGGACATATATAAGTGAAAGATTTGATATCTTGAAGTGGTGAGCTGAAAATAGGAATAAATCCCCAGCTGTTGAACTAATGGCTAAGGAAATTCTTCTTTTTCTTATATCAATCATTGCAGTATAACAAGCCTTGAGTGCTGGAGAAAACATTTTTAGTGAAACTCACTCAAGAATGGCTTAGAGTTGTTGAAGTTCAATCATGTTTAAATGACTGGATTAGAATTCGAGATAGCCAACAAGAAAATGTGTAGTTGGGCCTCAATAAATTTTTAAATGTAGACATTGAAGGAACGACAGGTACAACTAAGAGTAAGAACCATGAAAGGTAAGAAATGGTTAAAAGGTAAGAGAACTATGAGGCTTTAATTCCTTGCGCCCTAAGAGGATATGTAGGAAAACTTAATTTGATTAAACTAAAACTAAGTTCAAACTCTTTTTTATATCTTCTATTTCAACTATTTTAAAATCATTTTAAAACTTTTTACATACTAAAAACTTCTTAAACACACACACACACACACACACACACACACACAAAACAACACCGCCATACGAGTGGTTGGTCAACCACAACCGCCGGTAGGGTCAACTGCCAAATTGGGATTGGGGGGTTAAGGTTAAGGTTGGCCAAAAAGGCCAACCTTCAACCGACAAAGATTAGCCTACTGAGGCCACTTGTATCTTTACATATTATTTAGCCAACAAATTGTATTATCTAGAAGTGTTTTGCCTCGTTCCTCTCTTTATACAATTTTATTTTATTTAATAAATGGGCAACCAAACCCCTTACCATCAAGGTGGATTATTATTAATATTTTGAACAAAACCAATAGTTGGGAATTGTAAATTCTAACAAAAAATATGGTTTTCATTATTTGTCTCCAACTACTAATTTAAGAAACTAATCTAGGCAATTCAGGTATTAGAGGAGTGACCAACACTAGTATTGGTAAATTTCTACTTGCTTTTAAAATTTTATTTCTACATGGACAAATAGGGTAGCTAAAGCAAGAACACTCATTGAAGGCATGCATTATTACCTAAATACTTGGAATTAAGAAGAATACAATTAAGACAGTTTCATTGACAGTGATGAACAAGATTGAGGGAATCTTCACATTCATATGGTAATCCCATAATCCTTTCTAGACACTCAATCAATTTGACAACAAATTTGAATAAAATACTAGTTTACATGTCTTTAGAGAAGGCAATAAAGTTGTAGATTTTCTAGCTAATTTTTGTTGCAATTCCCATGCTTCTAATAGGCTCTCATCTTTTGGGGCTCTCAATGGATGCACCAAAGCCTGTGTAATTTAGATCAGCTCCAAACTCCTACCTTACACAATGTTCAGCTAATGATTTTTTTTTTTTTATCTGGAAGTGTTTTGCATAGTTCCTTTCTTTGTACAATTTATTTTATTTAATAAATGTGCAACCTAACCCTTCATCGCCATGGTGGTTTATTAATTTTTTTTAAACAAAACCTAAAGTTAGGAATTCTAATAAAAATTATAGATTTCACTATTGTTCTAAAACAACTAATATAAGGAAGTATTACCATTGCATTGATATAACCAAATAGCTATAAACGTTGGTTGAAATTTGTTGTCATAGTGAACTCTATCATTCTCACTTCTAAGTTCAAACTAAACCCCTACCTCATTTCTAAGCCATATTTTCTCCCAAAAATGTAAATTTTTTGGGTATATTTCAGCGAACATTAATGTTTCTTTCAATACCCATAGTCCCTTTGGTGGCATCTAATAAAATAATACAGAGAAGATTAATATGCCCTATATGAAAAGATGACCACACAAATCGATAAATAGTTCTAGAATAATTTTTATTTAATCATGCTTATCTATCTCTCTCATATTAATGAATAGCCCAATTTCCAAGTAAGTTTGACTTTGTCATTTTACTATTTTGCCCAGTAAAGTCCATTGTCTTAATATACTAGTATAACATCGCTAATCTAAACCCCTATTCACCAAAGAAAGCCAAAGCAATCGCATCAAATAAGGAGACCAACTTTTGGTGGTGTGAAATAGAATAGTGGCTACACATGGTAATAGAAAAAAAAAGCTAAATGACAAAATGATTATTCTGAAGTTTCCAAACTTCCTGTATTCATCTACTTGTGAAATATTATGGATTATGGTGAAGGATGATATTAGGTAATAATTGCACAGAAGATAATATATAGAAATAATTGGACATAACCATACTTCAGCTTCATGCACCAAAGGACTTGTAAAAAAACACTAAATCAGTGCTACTTTATATGCGCACGTTGCATTTGACAATCTTGAGCTCTCAATTTGTTTCAATTCAGCAGAAGTTTCTTGGAAAGAAGATACAAAGTGAGAGAAAGTTTTACCAAAATAGTCGTCTCTATCAAATTCTTCCTTTGTTGTGCATATGAAACATGACAAACTAATCCAAACACTTCAATCCCTCATCCCTTTTAGTTTTTCCACCTCTTCATCCGCATTTTTCTGCAAACCAATTAGGCAAAAAACAAAGTATTTAACCCATTAAAATAACCATGGTACATCAAAACAAAATGAAGAAAAATTCAATCACGAAGAAACAAAGATCTACAAATATAAAAAATTTTAAAATATACAATTCAAACAAAGATCAACCAGTAAAATTGAACTATTGCACAAAAATAATCAAACATTTACTCAAAGCAGATAAATTCTTTTTAAAAGAATGAAATGAATTAGATAATATGTTCTTGGAATTAAAGAGAGAAATTAAAGCAAGTCCAGCCTGTTTCCAAAAAGAAATGATGATAGAAGCACCTTCCAAACCGAGGCGCTCAGTGGTGCTGAAGCCAATTCCTTAAGTTGAAGTTTAACAATAGCTAATTTCCTTTGAAATATTTTTCCTTTCTTTTCTATGATTAAAACAAAACAGGGAGTAAAAAATTGGAGGCTAAGATCAAATCCCTAATGGAAACAAACATCATGACTACAACCATGAATGAACACACAATTCTCAAACCAATCAAAACAAAGAAGACAGTCACTACCTTTAATCCAAGATAATCAAGAAATGCCATTGGATCCTTGAGATACTCAACATCTGGTATGAAAAAACCACACAATTTTCTATTGTATCATAAAGTAGTAAGATGGATCTAATGAGTCATCATTGTCATCATCCTCCTCCTCCTTTTCTTCCTCTAAAGGAGTATGTTAATTTACCATCAATTGCATCCAGGAATTTGTAGCCTCATCAACCAAGTCTTCCTCGAGATCAACCTTCTCCCACTCATTTTCTTCAGTCTCAGGCCCATTTTCCTAAGAAGGCCTATTGATAACATGCTTTAGAAGTGATTACTCCCCACTTCTTGATTGCCCGCTCCTTGTCAAGGTCACAGCAAGTGACTTTTTGAAGTTAGGTGTTGAGCATGAGCCTTGGAACTTCTATACTCCTCCAAAAATACCACAACTATAAAGCATTGGAGTTTCATTCAACTTTTTCTCTCCTCTGTAAGTGCAAACTATCGAGCTAGAAATAGAGCTTCCATCACACAAGGAACTCCAGCAACCTAAAATGAGATAGAATGTGCAAATACCACAATCAACACTTCATTAGAGACGCAACTTTCATCTTTAATCCATCGCTAATTTGGAGATGGATATGAACAATTTGTCTCTAACATAGAAACAGCATTTTTGTTACAATTTTGACTCAATTTTGAGACAAATTTTTAGACAATCGAAAATAATTTTAGTCTCTATTTAGAAATAAAAATTAGCGACTAATTTATCCGTCTCTAATTAGAGATGGACATAAAAAATTTTGTCTCTAACATGGAAACAAATTTTTGTCACTATTTTTTGACTCGATTTGGAGACATATTTTTTAGGCCAGTCAAAATAATCTTTTGTCTCCATTTAGAAACAAAAATTGGAAACCAGTTTGTCCATCATCATATTGGAGACTATTTTTTTGTCTCAACTCTACTCTACTTTGATAGACCATAGAGATAAAAATTAGATATGAAAATATGTGATTCTATTTTAGACACAAAAATAATAGTATTTTCAATAATTCTAATATCATATTCACCATATGAATGCTAAACAAATAAAATGTATAATAGTATTAAATATTACAAAAAAATTTCAATAAAGTATAGCAACAAACATTATAATGTATAATATTACAAAACATTAGAAATAAATTCTAGTACCAAAATGGTTTACAAAAAAAATTACAGAGATATTATTTTAATCTCTATTTACTCATCATCTTTAGGTTTACCAAAAAATCATCTCTTTGGTGTTACCTCTTGAGACTCTTGAGAATCCCTTCTTTGTTCATGTACATCATCAAGAAATCATCCCTTAGAATATTAAAAAAAAGCACACAATAAGAGTGACCATAAATTGCATCCAAGATAACCTAAATCAATTAGCAATTCAAGAGCATATTATTTTAGCAAAGACCAATGTCATTAACATTTTGTGCAATCTCAATGCCAATGAATATAACGAAGCCATGTAAGATTCTTAATGCAAAATTTATCATACAAATATTAAGATCATTACTGACCAAAGATCACATCATCAACATAGATGAGCAAAGCAATAAACAAGGACTCTAGATTTTTGTAAAATAAGTTGTATGTAATTGCTTTTGGACTAAATGAAACCATAAGCTCAAACAAAGATTGTATTAACTTGGCATTCCATTTTTTGCTGGCTTTTATGAGACCATAAAATAATTTATTAAGTTTGTAGACAAGTTATGAATTCAAAGAATGAAAACCAGAAGGCAAATGCATGTAAACTTCTTTTTCAAGCTCACTATGTAAAAATGCGTTCTTGATATCCAAGTAATGTACATGCCAACTTCGTACAACAACTAAAGACAAAAGAAGAGAATACAGGTAGTATCCTTACTTACACCTGTCGTATTCTTCCAAATTATAAAACTACCTAAGAAAACATCCAAGGATCTACCCCAGAATAACGACTCATATTTATCTCAAGAACTAATCGAAAACCATGCTGACATTATCACCACAAATATATCAATATACATTTATATATATATATATATATATATATATATATATATATATATATAAACCTTAATGATGCATGTAAACAGCATGAAATGCCAACAAAATCTACATTTTAAATTTGATCCGTGCCATCTATTTTCAACAGTAGCTAAACAATAACAAAACTAATGGGCAAACCACTCTGACAAGACATAAGCAAAGATCTACTGTTCTCTATTGGAAAAAAAAGGAAAAAAGAAAACAAAAATTGATAACATGAAAAGATAAATCACAAATAGATATAACTACATACAAAAGATAATCAATGAGTCATCTTTAGTTAAGTGCATAGGAATAACAACAAACTTAAATGCAAATAGTATGCTCTGACTTAACTTTGATATCACCCTACTCTAAAATCTAAATACAGGTAGTCAATGCATCTCAACATTTTCCAAGCAAAATAATCTGTTTGGAAGCCTGACAACACAAGAAGTTCATTTTTTATTTGCAACGTACAAAATGTGGAGACCTACCTATTGGATGCAAGATTTTGGACTATCTCAATATAAAAGTCCTCAAAAAGATAGATCACTTTGGACATCGAAGGATAAAAATTATAGAATGAAAAAAATTTTTATTAAACCAATTGCCAAAATGCAAAAACATCAAATTAAGACTTGCGAGTTAATTCACTAAGCACATTTTGAAACACTATAGCTGTAATATCCCTCCCATTTTGTATGTAAATAGGTACTCCTTTGTACTGAAGCAAAATATGTATGGATGTGCAGAATAATAAATGCTCAGTTTTATCAAATGAATATTTCGGGGCAATAAAAATTTTAAGGGGCGACAAAGGATTTTTTGATCGCGAATTAAGAAAAACTAGGAAAGAATTTGGGAATTTCAAGAGACATCATTGTGTTCAATTTAATGAGTAGATTTCATTGGCAAAAGAAAAAATTTTCCCGACTGAATAAATAATGGACTGAATTATGAGTATCTCTTGAGGAAAAATAGCAGATTTTGGTAAAAAGTAAAATAAATCCCTTTTATGTGATTGGTTGAAAAATGCTAGGTGTTACTTGTACTTAATGGACAAGCCATATGTTAGGAAATGGTTGAATGAGAAAAAACTTAGTCATTCCTCTGTAAACTTCTAAGGACACCTAAGCATGCCATCTAAGTGTAATTTGGACCAATGAAAGATAACCAAGCCATGAACCCTTTTTATACAACAAGAAAGGGTGATGACAGTAGAGAGGCAGTAAGGCAGCCAACCAAGGAGAGAAGAAGAAGGAAAAGAAGAAGAAAAGGAAAAGTAGGAAGAATTATAGCTATAGTAATTTCGTTCACAGAAATATTTGATTGGTTGCATGTGAAGTTGGGTGGAACTTGAAGATTGGTTGCAAGAGCACTATGTGGCAATATTTGATTGGTTATATGAACAATCACGCAAGAGTTCTAGGAAATTCTATCATTTTCTCAAATGCCACTTAACTAGTTACTTGGACCAATCACAACTTCCAAGTGAATTGAGATCAGTTGAAGCTTGTTTGACAAGACGACTAAAGTTTGCTATACATAACAAGGGAGAACCATTTGAAGGGGTTTTAGACAACTAGAAATCAGCCACAAAGAAGGATAAATAAGGAAGAGAAAAGAAAAGAAAATAGAGAGATAAGAGAGAGAGAAATCCCAGAGAAAGAAAAGAAATGAGAGGAAAGGAAAGCTTGGTCTTTTCTTGAAAACAAATCAACATGCACAAGGTAAAAAGCTATATTCTTGGAAGTAAAGTTGATATATAGTTCATGGAGATTAATTTGGCGTACTTATTTCAAGAAAACTATGCATGGATTATGGAATTTGTTTAGTAAAATATCATATTGTGGACTGTTTTGTGGAAGTTGTATGGCGGTTGAAAACAAAGAATATTTTCTGTGTTTATATGAAATTTAGAAGTGATTTAAAGGTGTTAAAATTAGGGCTGATTATATAAAAGAAAGGAAGGAAGAAAGAAACAAAATGATGTTATGTGAATTGTTAAGAAAATTGTGATGATTATGTGATAAATGCAAGCTGCCGGTTTTGTTATGGTTTGGTTTGTGAAAGTACAGCTTTGTTCATGGCTGGAAATTGTGTGAACAATTGATGTTTAAGAGAAATGGAATGAACTAAGTGATATTTATGTGCTATGGAAGAAGAACAAAGATGTAATAGGTTTTGCTGAAAAAATGAAGAAATCCCAGAAAATTCTGGGAGGGTTTTCGTGCAGTAGTTCTGTAACATTTCTGGACTTGAACAAAGTAAGCTTATAACTTTGTCGCTAATGATCGTAGGAGCATTTTGGCACAAGTTTGAAGTTAAACGGATTTACGGATTAAAAGTTATGACGAAAATAATAAAAGATTCCAAATTAGTGACGGGATTTAGCTACTGCAAACTTGTGTTCAAAACTAAACAAAATGAACAAGAGAATTGGTATTCCATGCATTGGAAACTATGAAGGAATATCTTGAGGTTATTTTAAAACTGGTTTGACATCATTTGGACTCGTGGATTGAATGCTCTGAGTAAAACAAGATGATGTGCCAAAAGCTAGAAATAGCAGAATTTCCATTTAAGAAAAAATGAATTCATGAAGTGATTTTATTTATGTTTATGGATGACTAAGAAGGTAATTGTGTATATGAAGACCTTGTATTCTTGTGAAGAATATGAAAAATGGAAATGAATTACAAGTATACAAGGATTATATTTCATTTCAAGTATGAAATGAAATATGAAAGGAAGTGATTGATACCTTTAGATGACCATATGTTTAGCTATATGCCTGCATTGTCATCGAGGCGTAGAATATAATTGTGTTATGAATGGTTATCATTGTAAGCCATTCATTGCAAAGATTTGGTGATGACTTACTAAATACTTACCTTGGTAAGCAATAGTGATTCGATGTGAGTCCCTTAATTTTTAAATCCCAGTTTGGCTAAGTGTTTCTGAAACAATATGATTGTGAAATTCCTAAGTTTTTGAAATACACGGATTGTTAATTCCTTTTAGATGATGAAGTATTTTCGGTATAATAAAATGCTTTTGGATATAGAAATCTGTTACCTTGAAATATTTAATACAAAGCTTTAGTGATTAACATTCCTTGGACAACTACAGAGTTGAAAAGAGTAGAAAAGAGTATTAGCATGTATGGCACCCACAAGTTACAATGTTGCAGTAGAGATGGCTTCCAGGACAAAAATAGCTAACATTGAATAGGCGGGTGACAAAAACCGAAGTAGATTTCGGGGTATAAGTTAGAAAACGTCTGGAGGGCCCTGATGGCAGAAGAAAGGGAAGATGCAAAGGAGGGGAGGCCCGACTGGAGAACAACCCTCCTTAAGATGCTTTAATTGTGTGGAGATGGAGCACAAGAGTTTCATTTGCCCCTACCCTCGAAGAATAGGAAGATGGAGTCAACTTGGAGGAAATAATCAAGGATAGAGGTCAGGAGTAGGAAGAAGGAACCTAGGACAAGCTTCTACCTCTAGAGCTAGACCCACCAAACCACAAGTGAATGCTTGGGCGGTTGCTTTAGAGAAAACAGACAATCAGGCTGTTGTAGTGGAAGGTACACTTCTTATTTTTTTTATCATGATGCTAAAGTATTGATAGATCCCTACTCTACGCATTCTTTTGTTGACAATTCATTTCTTGATTCTATAGGAATTAAAGAGGAAGAAACTTTATAGGAAATGATTGTCTGTACCCCATTGAGAAAGTAAATGAATAGTGAGAAAATACATAGGGGTTGTAGGATCTTGGTAGGAAATGAAATGGTGGGAGGAGATTTGATATGTTTGCCCATAGAGGACTATGATGTTATCTTGGGCATGGATTGGCTATCTTAACATCATGCTCAAGTTGATTGTAGACATAAGGTAATACATTTCCATCGGCCTAACAAAACTTATTTTAGAATTTGTAGGTAAGGTTGGAAAGAAAAGTAATGCTTTTATATCAGGATTCTAGGCCCGAAAGATGATTAGGAAAGGGTGTATTGGATACTTGACTTATTTAATTAATAAGTCAGGTGAGGTTAAGAAACCCGGAGAAGTTCCTGTGGTGAATAGGTATCTAGCTGTTTTTCTGGCAGAATTGAAAGAGTTACCACCAGAGAGAGAAGCAGAGTTTTCAATTGATTTAGTACCATCGGTAGAACCAATTTCAAGGACTCCTTATAAAATGGCACCTGCAGAATTACAGGAGCTCAATAAATAACTACAGGAATTAGTGAAGCAAGGATTCATCCGGCTAAGTACTTTACCGTGGGAAGCAATTATATTGTTTATTAAGAAGAAAGATGGGCTGTTATTGATGTGTATAGATTATTGAGAATTGAATGCAGTGATGGTAACAAATAATTATCCGTTACCTATGGTTAACAAACTATTTGACCAGTTATAGGGAATAGGATATTTTTTGAAATTAGACTTGAGGCAATGATTTTACCAAGTTTGAATTCTGGAAAAGGATATGCCAAAAACTGCATTTAACATACGATATGGGCATTTTAAGTTTGTAGTAATGCCCTTTGGTGTCACTAATACCTCTGCTATTTTCATGGACTTGATGCACCGAACATTTTGACCATACTTAGATAGTTTTATGGTTATATTCATACATGATATCCTGGTGTACTCCAAAGATCCTCAAGAGCATGAACAACACCTTTGGAAAGTATTGAGAAAGTTAAGAGAGGTCAAATTATATGCAAAATTCAGTAAGTGTGAGTTTTGGCTATAAGAAGTGGTGTTCTTGGGATATGTGATATCCAAAGAGGATTACAGTAGATCTTGCAAAAGTCGAAGTAGTGACAAATTAGAAATGTCCCGAGACTCCAACTAAAATAAGAAGTTTTCTAGGATTAGCAGGGTATTATCGGAGGTTTATTGTGGGATTTTCTAAGATAGCTTCACCTTTGACTCGACTTACCTAAAATAAAGTTCCTTATGTTTGGACTGAAAAGTGTGAGATAAGTTTTCAAGAACTAAAGAGGAGGCTAAGATTTGCTCCTGTTTTGGCATTACCAAGGATGGACAAACCATATGAGGTGTGCATAGATGCCTCAAAGGAGGGATTGAGAGAAGTATTGATGCAGGAAAGAAAGGTGATAGCTTATATCCCTAGGAAGTTGAAACCCCATGAGAAGAATTACTCTACATATGGACCTGAAGTTGGCGACTGTTGTGTTTGCCCTTAAGAAGTGGAGACATTATTTGTATGGAGCTAAGTTTGAAGTCTTCAATGACCACAAAAGCTTAAAGTATGTTTTTACCCAGAAAGATTTGAATATGAGACAACGTCGGTAGATGGAATTTTTGAATGAATTCTGGTGTCCAATGAAATATCTTCATGGAAAAGCAAACATAGTAGCAGATGCCCTTAGTAAGAAAGAAAATTTATCAGCTCTTCGGATGTTACAAATCCCAGAATTGAAAGCATTTGCAGTAGACAAAGAAATAAGGATGGGTAATACCCCCATTCAACCTACCTTTCTGCAATAGTTGAAGGGAGATCAAGATAAAGATGAAGAGTTGCAAAAGTTGGTGTACAATGAGGTGAATAAAGGACGAGATGAGTTCTAAAAAGGACAATGGTGGAATTATTTATTACCGGGGTCGGTTTTGTATTCCAAAATAGTCTGTGATGAAGTAAGATATTTTAATAGAAGCATATCAGAGTAAGTATACCTTCCATCCAGGAGCCACAAAGATGTATCAAGACTTAAAACGATATTATTGGTGGATAGCTATGAAGAAGGATATTTCAGACTTTGTAACTCGATGCTTAATTTGTCAGCAAGTGAAAGCCGATTAGAAACGGCCTAGAGGCTTACTATAGCCATTACCTACCCCATCGTGGAAATATGATGAAATTATTATGGATTTCATTATAGGATTACCCATGGCAGTAGGACAGCGAGATAATATATGGGTGATAGTGGATCGACTAACTAAATCCGCTCATTTCATCCCCATCAACCAACGGAATTCTTTAGAGAAGTTATGTAAAATCTATATAGAAGAAGTAATTAGACTTCAGGGAATACCCTCTAGTATTGTGTCGGATCCAGATCCTCGATTTACATTAAATTTTCAGACTAAACTGTAGCAGAGATATGGGACGATATTAAAATTCAGTACAATAGTACACCCACAAACAGATGGACAGACTGAACTAGTGAATAGGGTTTTGGAAGACATGTTGTGGGCTTGCGCTTTGAATTTCGGAACTAAGTGGAATGATAATTTAGCGTATAAAGAATTTTCATACAACTATAGTTATCAATCAACAATTGGAATGGCCCCATTTGAAGCTTTATATGGAAGAAAATATCAGTCCCCGTTGTATTGGGAAAGTTTACGACCGCGAACGGGTGAACATGATACTTTCGATCTTGAAAATGTTTGTCAGGCTATGGAGATGATCAAAATCAATTTAGAGGTAGCTCAGAGTAGACAGAAAAGTTATGTAGATCGGCATAGGAGAGATTTGAAATTTGCAGAAGGAGATCGTGTATTCTTGAAGTTGACTCTACAACCACAATTGGGAATCAAATGACAGGGAAAGAAGTCGTCACCTGGGTACGTTGGATCATTCCCTATTTTCGAGAGGATTGGAAAAGTTGTGTATCAATTGGAGTTACCAGTAGAGCTCCAAGGTATTCACAACGTATTCTATGTCTTCCAACTTCGAAAGTATGTAGCTGATCGTGCCAACATTCTGAATGAAGAGCATATTGAGATGACTTCAAGCTTGAAGTATGAGGAAAAGCCTATTAAGATTTTGGAGTATGCTAAAAAGGAATTACGGAATAAGAAAATTCCACTGTAAAAGTGTTGTGAAATCATCATCCAGTGCAAGATGCAGCTTGGGAAATGAAAGCGAAGATGTTGAAAAAGTACCCAGAATTATTCCAGGTGTAAGTCAATTTCGAGAATGGAATTTTTTGTAAGGAGGGGAGAATGTAATACCCTACATTTTTACCTTTGATTGGCTACTACTTGTAAGAAGATGAGAATTTGTATCAATGGTTAGAACAAAAGATAATCGGTGGAAGGAAACAAATATTTTGGTATAATAATATTTTGACGGGACCTAGATGTAATTATTGGATTTGATCTACTCGTTCCCTAAATCTACAGAATGCTACTATTGTAATAAAATAAAAATGGGAGGGTATGCTGAGAATAGAAATTGATCAGTGCAATGAAATGCACATTTTGATGTGAATTATGTTATTCGAGTCACCGGGGGCATTTTCATCATTTTGAACGCGCCCGCGACTTTGACTGTGAATTTGACCAAAGTGAGAAGGAATTGAAGAATTTAAGCATTACCAATAGATTCAATAGAATTTTTGGAGTAAAATGGAATAGTAAAATATTTTTCTGTTTTGGACTCGACTTTGGTCATTTCTGAGAAAAATAGAAAATCACAGTTAAAAATAGTGTGTGACATTTTGTGATTGGTAGCCCTTGAACATGTGTCAACATAAGAGAGGTTACATGAAGAACTCATGCAAAACACATGGAATTAAAGAATTACAAAATAAATAAAGAATAATGAGATTTTTGTGATTAGAACACATCATTTGTGGGTCCTTTTAATTAAGGTCTTGTGCAATGTGATTGGCCACCAATACTTGGACCATGAGAAGGTGGTTGAATGGCTGAAAATTGGCCAAGAAAATTGGCAGCAGTACAAGAGAAATTTTTGAGGAAGAAAAATAAGTGGTTGGTGTGTAAGATTTTCATTGGAACACACCTATGTATAACCATCATATAATTAATAAAAATAATTGACAATTGGCCAAGATTTGATGATGAATAGTAGTGAGAAGAGGTTTTTATACATGCTGAATTTCAGCAGCCATGAAAAAAGAAAAATAAGAAAAAAAAGGAATTAAAAAAGAGAGAGAAAAATGCTAGTGTGTGTTCTTGGTGTTGTATGTGAGTTATTGAGAAATTCTTGGAGCAAATCACCTCAATTATAGTCAAGGTAAAAGCTCACCTTGATAGAATTAAGTAGTTGTTGGGTGAATGATGATTATTTTGATATGAATTTTAACATGAAAACATGATTTTCATGTCTTGATTTTGGATCAAAAGCTAGGGTTTGTAAACTTTGTTGATGAACTTTCTATGTGTCCATATGTGCCGACTGCCTAGGAGGTTTATGGATGATGCCTTGTGTGAAGAAGAACTGAATATTTGTGGTGGTTTGAAGGATTTTTTTCGGTTGAGGAGGTGATGACCAAAATAGAATAAAAATGGAAGTTACTTGGTAGGAAAAATGAATTATACTAGCTTTTGATTAGAAAAGCTAGATTTTGTGTTGAATAAGAGTGGCTCTTGTGAGGCATTGGAATCCAAAAATCACAAAATTAAAGATGATTTGAATGAAAATTGAATGAATTAATGTTTCCAAGGTGTTATAGGCTAAAGGAAAACAAAGAAAGCATGAAGAGTAGAATTGAAGCAAAACTATTGGGGGTATTTTTGCCCTTGTATTATGTCATGAGAACTAGGACATAGAAAAGGGCTTTCAGAGAATTAAATTTAAAAGTCTTATGGTCATTTTGGTATGTCATAGAGCCAAATTGTAGTTGTGGATTGAAAGTTATGTGCAAAACAAAATCGTGTGTCAAAGCAGCAAAATTTCAAGATTTTGCTTGGAAAGTTAATGAACTTAAGGAAGAATAATTATGTGATTTTGGATGAAATAAATGAGAAATATGAAGTAAATCCCTTGTATATGAAGGGAGAAAGGATATGGAAAAAGGTAAACAAAAGAACTGAACAAACGATGAAAAAACAACTTGAACGGAAGTTGAACGTTTTCCATAATTGTCAGCTAACCATCGTCCCCGTCGGCTAACCGTCGGCCCTGATGGCTAACTGTCTGCTAAACATCAGTTGAACTTTGGCTACCCATCGAGAACGTCGGCTAACCATCGTCTATTTTTCGATCAAACACAATTTAATCTGAAAACGATGTTTGGTGTAGGTTTATCGATAAATGGCCAATAGTTCATTGAAAACGGTAAAAGCGGTGGTCAAACGGCCGTAAACAGAAAAAGTTTAGTTAGGACACGAGGTGTGTCCCTTTGATTTCTAAAACATTTTGAAAGCTATGTTTTATTTATCCATGAAATGCTATGTTTTATACCGTTTTGAAAATCTCTGAATATGTTTAAGGTTTATCTGAGCAAGATTTGTTTTAATGCCATTTTGGGCTTGAATGAACTTCATAATTAGCTTGGAAACTATAACGGATGATTAAAGTGTGAATTTGAGAATTTAGTCCTTTTTGGATTAAATACTTGAGATTTTCAAAAAATGGTAATCTTTGGAATCGGGTATTCATAAATTGACTGCATGCCCTTATTAGAACATATTATGCAAATATGTTTTGAAACTTTGAATTTAATCCACTTTTAGGATTAGAATTCTGATTTCTTGAAATGAGTTCTTTTTGGAATCGGGTATTTGAAAAATGATTCAAATGTCCTTATTGAAATGTTTTATGAAATCCTTTGGAATCAGGTATTCAGTAAATGACCGAAATATCCTTATTGGAATTCTTGAGAATACTTTTCAAATTGGATAAGGGTAAATTAACCCGAATACCCTCGGAAAGTCTTTTAGAATCGGATGTGGGTAAAATGACCTAAATGCCTTTGAAAATGACTGTTGTGATTGTGTACGGGTTAAATGACCCGAATACATTTGGAAACTTGTTTTGATGTATGAAAAGAACTCTTTACCCTGTTTTGACATGATTTTAGAAAATGATCTCTCGATATGAGATTGACTTTTGAAAAATGAAATTTTGATCCCAGAAATTGCTTTATTGGCTTAATGTGCCTATGAAATGAATTGATTGGCCCTGCGGAGCCTATGGAATTTATTATTTGACTTGCGAGTCAGTGGAATCAATTTATGAAAAATGATATTTTGCCCTAAAAATGTATGTTTTGAAAATCTCGTGGGAACAAATAACCCACTGGCCTAATCAGTCAGTAGGGATTGGTATTGGTAATGTTGAGTACTCAACAAGGACTTTAATCTTTGTACTAGCTCGTGTTAGAAATAGAAGACTCTAAGTAACCTGATCAGTTCTAGAGTTTATCTTACTCCAAATAGGGCAACAGGATATTGATGTGAGTCATCTTGTCTAACCATTTAGCACCTGGCAATTACCGCGTCTATGGGCGCTTCTTATTTTTGAGTCATTCGCTGGATGCCAGGCGGGGACACTCGGTGCCTTTGACTCCTTGTCACCTTGATGGTGGTTGACGTCAGTATTAGGACCCCTAGCTTACGGTGGCAAGAGTGTGCTGCGGTACACTTGGTATATTGCGGTACACCTATTATTGATTCTCAGTAGTACACTACGGTGTACTTGCTTGATATGCTGCGGTATACCTAGTATTGATTCTTAGTAGTACATTGTGGTGTACTTACTCTTTTGGCAACGCACAGTTGAGTGTTATAGGTTGCGGTCTAAGTATAATGATACATGGCACCGAAGGCGAAGCTTTGTGAGCTTTACATACAGGCTGGCCTTCTGTTGGAGAAGTGCTCATGATTTGAAAATCAGGGCAATAATTTGAAATTGAAATACAATTTTTTAAAAATGATTGAGTTTTGAATAAACTCTTCGTTAGAGAGTTTCGAAATTATTTCTAGTAGGAAAAATGATATGCTATTCCACAAAATTTTTATGTACTCCGTTTCTTTCTTAATATACTAGCACACATGGGACTCATTGGGTGATTTTTTACTCACGCGTATCTTTTACCTTCCCCTTTTTGTAGGACCTGGAGTTGAGCAGACCTATGGATAGATGGACAATACCACAGTGACAACAATATAGATTTGGACAGTTTTCTTTTTTGATTATGTACCACATTATTGATGTAGTATGGGAATTTGCATGTATGAGATGCTCTGTTATATATTTATGACCATTATTGTGGGATGTTTGTATAAATTTGGACTTTGTATACTCTGTTAGTTCTTCATTATAAAGACCCTTTATCTGTACGACTGGACAGGGCGATACCTGGTGTTAAGATGCTTCCGCTGGTATTTTTAGTAGGGGTGTTACAAAGTATTACCTCACCCAAGAGTTTATCTAGAAATAAGAGACTGTGGTCAATCAGATTTCCTCTATCAACAATCTTGCAGATCCTTGTACCAAGCATTCGACAGAAAAAGTGTTTCGTAGACTCTTAGATATCATAAGGGTAAGCACTTGTGGACTTTCTTAGTCTTTATAGTGCAAGTGGGAGATTGTGGGAATGTATACCCTCAAAGATTATGTTTAAGATTCAAGTATGACAAGTCATGGTTGTTAGGTATCTCTCGCATATCATATATGACATAGCAGGAAAATAAGAATGAGATACCACCCTAGGATTCTCATATGTATGGAAAACAAGATATAAAGAGAATAAAGGTAACAACTTTTTACCTTTCTTTGATCTGTGGAAAACAAATTTTCCTTCTTCAAGTCGAGGCATGATCCAGCAATCCTCTTGATCAAACACCACGAAAGTTGAACGTCTAACCACTATAATCATAGTGTGTTATTATCTCTAATAGAAATCCATACAGAGGATACACTCAAGCACGAAGTTTTCTGTGCTAGCAGAAAAAACTAAGTGGCAGCTAGGGTTAGGTTGCAAGAACCATGAGAAAGAGAGAAGAGAGGGTTTTGGATGGAGTTTTTTGTGTGTATCACTCAACTAGGGCTTCGTGTATATTATCTTATAACACGAAAAACCCTACCAAAAACTGAGAATTCTAAAACAATTAGAATTCCTTAATTGTAATTAGAAACATCAAGTTCTCACAATTACAATTTAGACCATAAATTATAACTAATTATAATTTGGTCACAACAACTTCTCTTTCTCACAATTAACCCCACTATGTTATCAAATAACATCTTGAGTATATAATCCTCTATTGTGTATGACCTATTAGGTTTCTCGATCAATTGGTAGCGAATATAAATTAATCCAAACGTCTTTGAGATTAATAATCCTTAATTAATTAGAATTAATCATATTGATTCTAATCAGGATTGGTTTATTAATTCATCAATTAATAAACCCATATCCCAGATCATGAGTAGTATCTAGCAACACATCATGACCACCCAAGAGTCCAGGAATTCTTGGCTCAAGTATTCTCCTCCTCGATCAGATCTTAGAGTCTTAATACTTTTGCCAAGTTGTTTCTCTATTTCATTCTTGAAGTCTTTGAACTTTTCAAATGCCTCAAATTTGTATTTCATTAAATACAAATACCCGTACCGTGAGAAATTATCGATAAAGGTTATGAAATAGTTATAACCTCCTCTTGCTTGTATTGACATTTGGGCCATATACATTAGAATGTATGAGTTCTAATAACTCTTTGGCCCATTCTTCTTTTCCTGAAAAGGGAATTTTAGTCATATTACCTAGCAAACAAGATTCGCATATGCCATGTGATTCATAATCAAATGATCCTAAGTCACCAATCTCATGTAGCTTAGAAACAAGATTTTCGTTTACATGGCTCAAACGACAATGCCATAAGTTAGAGGTGTTAGAGTTATCCATTTTAGGTTTCTTATTATTTATATTGAGAACTGGATTATCCAAGTCTAGAACATATAAACCATTAACCAGAGTTGTTAAACCATAATAAATATCATTCAATGAAAAAGAATAACATTTATTCTTAAATATCAAATGAAATCCATTTAAGTCTAAACACGCCACTGAGATCATATTTTTCATTAAAAATGGTACATAATAACAGTTTTGTAATTCTAGAATTAATCCCGAAGGCAGGTTCAGCTCGTTTGTCCCTACAATAAGTGCAGCAACCTTTGCCCCATTTCTAGTACGTAGGTCCATGTCGCCTTTCTCTAGCCTTCTACTGCTTTTTAGTCCTTGCAAGTTATTGCACAAACGAGATTCACATCCGGTATCTAATACGTATATCTCATTTCTAAAGGCAGTATTTATCTCAATCATAAACATACCCGAAGTAAAAATAGAAGTACTTGTAAGCTTCTCCTTCTGCTTCTTATCCTTAAGGGTCTCCAAGTAGGTTTTGCAGTTGCACTTCCAGTGGCCCATCTTACCACAATGATGGCATGGGCCCTTGGTTGCTGCGTCCTTCTCCTTCACACCACATTTGGGCTCCATGGGAGCCTTCTTCTTCTTTTGAACCTTCTTCTTAGAAAAAGATTATACCATTAAAACTATATTGGAATCCTTCTTCATGGAGGACTCCGCAGTTTTGAGAAGATTGATCAACTCAAGAATGGTGGACTCAATCTTGTTCATCTAATATTTAATCACAAATTGTGGGAAATTATTAGGTAAAGACTGTAGAATTAAGCCAACACTTAAGTCATGATCCATTGCAAACCCGAGAGATCCAAGCTTCTCTATCAAGCCTAGCATTTTTAGCCCATGAGTGGCCACAGAAGAACCCTCTACCATTTTGTAACGGAATAGTTGTTTTGAGATCTCGTATCTCTTAGTTCTGGCTTGAGCATCAAACGGCTCTCGAAGATGTAGTATAATCGATTGAGCATCCATATGCTCATGCTGTTTTTGCAACTCGGGAATCATGGATGCCAGCATAAGACATGATATTGTATTACTATCCTTCTTGTGCCTTTTGTGGACAGCATGCTCATCAGCATGAGCATCTTGAGCTGGTGGTGGCGAAATAGAAGCATCTAGCACGTAGAGCAACTTTTCCAATTTGAGAATGATTCTCAAATTTCTATACCAGTCGAGGTAGTTTAATTCGGTTAACTTGCTGGTTTCCAAGATGCTACGTAGGTTTAAGTTTGTTGACATGATGCAAGTGACCTAGATGTAAAGATAGAGAGGATTAGCTACTTATATATACATATAAAATGCAAATAATTAGGACTTTAATTAAACACATTTTTACTCCACTATTTTACTCAAACCAATAGCCCCCACTACTGATTCGGGAAAGCCCGTTGGAAGCTTTCCTAGTGGACCGATATCCAAATTTCTCAAGAATAACATTGGGTTTACCTAACAAGCCACCCTTAAGTTCATTGGTAGGTATCCAATACCAATTACATAATATGTAATTACCGGATCGTTGGGTGATTAACAACTTTTAATCTTAAAGCCTTTTGGGCTACCCCAACCTTTACTCTAAATTTCTTTATGCTTGAGTTTGCCCAACTGGGATAAAGAATCTAGTTAAACCTGACCTATTAATCAGAAATTTAATTCTATAGCTTGAACATGCCCGATGTCTAGTAAGCTTGGGTTTGCCCAACAACCTGATCTCGAAAAAGGACTCTTGTTTTTACTCTATTAACGGAAGGAATACGGTTTAATATTAATTGAGGAATTTGTTCATTTTAGTGATTTCAATAAATGACATGCATAAAAATCAATAAATCACATAATTAATAATCATGGTAAGAAAGCAATTATATGGTATGGTTATAGACGTTACCCTAAATTAATTTCTTTGAGGCATAAAAGAAATTAATATAGTTAACCTTATGTGTTCATGTATGATTTAAGTAGAAGGTCTTACCTTCTCGCCTTGTTTTGGTTGCCATCTCCAAAATAGAATAATTCTATTCCTACCTAACCTATGTAAACTAATTACATAATTTTCTAAAGCGAGAAAATCTCGAGTTACATTCGAGGGGAGTTAAATAAGAAGAGAATTACACAAGAATTCTAGAGAAGGCAGGACACGCAGACCCCATTTCATAAAAAACCAAAACTATAAAATGCATGAACAAATATAATTGGTTTTAGTGCATAACCATCCACCATGCCATTAATTATGCTTAAACAAAATAAACATATAATTTTTATTATTCGAAAATCACTATTTTGGAAAAAATAAAACGAATTCTAAAATCACCTTTTTAGAAAGATACACTAATTTTAGATATTCAAAATTATTATTTTGAAAAATAAAAATGTTTGTCTCAAAACTAATTTTGAGAAAATGCTTTTGGGTCCCATTTCTCATCAAATGAGATTTTACCCCTTCAAAATTCTATTCCATTTTTTTAAATAGCTAGAACTTGCAAAATAGAGCAGAACCGGTGCCGGTTTGGAAGCCAGAGCCGGCGCCAGCTACGGTCTGATTTTAAAGGAAAAATTTTCCAGAAACGATTTATGGACATTCGCGAAACAACACGGAACCGGCACCGACTAGGAGCCGGTGCCGGGTTGTAGTCAGGAACAAGGTGGCGATTTTTGAAAATTTTCCAGAAACAGTTTCTGGTGCCTTCTTCTTCTACAAAATTTTAGTGAGAACAATTATTAGCCGTATTTTCTATTTTGAAGCTCGAAACAACAACCAGTTTGTTAGTTTAAACAAAACCAAAACAGAAAATTAGAATGAAACGAAGGCAATCAACCATGCTCAAGAAAACGTTTTTCTACAAAAAACTTGCAGCACATAAAGAAAGCATCTTTCAAAATATGCTGTAACTTTTACACAATCATATTGTGCTACAAACCCAACCCACAATGCTCGAAATATTTTCAACTCGAGTGAAAAAGTTTTCACAACGAAGAAAGACAAACATGAATTCATGAAAACAGCTTTTCATGCCAAAAACAATGTCTGCAATCCACACATAGCATGGCTCTGATACCATTGTTGGGTATCTCTCGCATATCATATATCGCGCAGCGAAAAAATAAGAACGCGATACCACCCCAGGATCCACATATGTGTGGAAAACAAGATACAAAGAGAACAAATGTAATAGTTTTTTACCTTTCTTTGATCGTGTGCAAACCAAAATTTTCCTTCTTCAAGTCGAGGCGCGATTCAGCAATCCTCTTGATCAAACACCTCGAGAGTTGAACGTCCAACCATTATAATCACAGTGTGTAATTATCTTTAATAGAAATCCACATAGAGGATACAATCAAGCACGAAGTTTTTTGTGCTAGCAGAAAAACTAAAATGGTGGCTAGGGTTAGGTTGCAAGAACCACGAGAGAGAGAGAGAGAGAGAGAGAGAGAGAGAGAGAGAGAGAGAGAGAGGGTTTTAGATGGATTTTTTCATGTGTGTATCACTCAGCTAGGGTTTCGTGTATATCATCATTTAACACGAAAAAATCCTACCAAAAACTAAGAATTCCCTAATTGTAATTGGAAATATCAAGTTCTTACAATTACAATTTGGACCATAAATTATAACTAATTATAATTTGGTCACAACAACTCTTTCTCATAATTAACCCCACTATGTTATCAAATAACATCTTGAGTATATAATCCTCTATTGTGTATGGCCTATTAGGTTTCCCAGTAAATTGGTAGCGAACATGAATTAATCCAAACGTATTTGAGATTAATAATCCTTAATTAATTAGAATTAATCATATTGATTCTAATCAGGATTGGTTTATTAATTCATCAATTAATAAAGCCATATCCCCAGATCATGAGCGGTATCTAGTAACATATCATGACCAACCAAGAGTCCAAGAAGTCATGTGGCTTGACATGAACCCTTTAATAACAAACTACAGTGCAATTAACTCCTTTCACCATACAATATCTCATTCGATTTGGAGTACGAAATTAGTGCCAACTCCTTCCATAATATATATTAATTTTGGCCCAAATATAATAGTACTTATACCAGGAACCCACTACTCTAGATGTGTATGAATTGGAACTATTTCTAATGCACAGTCGCTTTGGCCAAGGACTTCTCGAGTAGTAATTCCTACAAGTGGCCATGAGATATTCGCCCCTACTATTAGGAATGGTGAATCCTTTATTGACCCTCTCAACTACTTTCGTTTACCTCACAATGTACCCAATATCCATCGCATAGGTGGCCCTCGATCTGGCTCCAGAGATGGAATCAAAGCACAAAGCTCAACGAACAAAGTACCTTGGAGATCTCAAGTCTAAGGATACTCGCACATTTACTATATTGAGATTATATCACTGGCACTAAGTAGTTATCCATGTGATTATCTCATAGCTAGGTCATCCAATGAACTTTTTCCATTAACAAGCATCTATATGTCAACTTTGAGTATCTCAATACTCACGGATATAAGAACCACCACCTGATCAAATCAGGAAGTCTAACACATGCTAGTCTTAACACATTAATGATGTCTTGTCTCATGAATACTACTACTAGGGACTATTTAAGAATAAACACTATACAGTGTAGTAGGAATCTCATATCATGATCTCTATCATGATTTTCTTAACATAGTGTTGTACTAGGGATTTTATCTAACAGTTATTTTACACAAAAATAAACAGAAGAAACTATGAGATAAATAATGCATTTTATTAAAATAAAATGTGTCATATACAATGTACAAGTGATTGCCTCTAGGGCATAACACTAACAATGGTCTATGTGTTGGGTCGTTTTTCACAGTAAAGTATAGACCATGGGTACTTATCATACAAGTAAAAATGAGTTCTTAGTTGTTTGATAGAACTGGGCATTTTATGAAAGTAAGACTATTATTCCATGAGTTCCAATGAGGATTGGTTTACCTTGAATCTATGAGTAGTTCACTCACATTATTGGCATAAGCGTATTTCGAATACATAGAAGTGGACATGTAGTAGTGGTTTCTCTTAAAGAACTATAATTATAGAAAGTAGACTATTACTACTATAGCATGGAGGGATACTTTCATACTTGAGTATGAGTTGGTGGCCTGGCGAAACTAGGGTTTTATACTTTGATATATGTTGAGTTAGATTTCTTTTGTGAGATCAATATCTTTGTTTGTTAGGTGTATTACTCTAGTTAGTAAAGACGGACTCATGCAACAGAGTTTCTATACTTCACTTAGCACTACTAGAAATTGGAGTATCCACCACGGAATTCAGCCACGGAAATCATGCATGACTGATTACCCACACAACACCCTCGACTCAGCAACAGATTAAATTTCGTGGCTGATATGTGGGAGAATCCGAATAACGTTGTCAAGAAAAAATTCGTGGCTGATCTGTATCTGATCACCTACGGATCAGCCACGGATTTTTTCTTGACAACGTTATTCGGATTCCGTACCTATTTTATCCACCTACGGATCAGCCACGGAAATGGTTAAAAAATTTATGAAAATTATTTGTTGATGATCTGTGGCTGATTTGCTACGAATCAGCCATGAATTTTTTTTTTTTGTAATGTAATTATATAATCAAATATTTCCGTGGCCGATATGTTTCTGATCAGCCACGGAAATTTATTCGCTGTTGATTCGCACTTGATTTGATACGAATTAGCAACGGAATATTTTTTACAAATTAAAAAATTTTTGTAAAAAATCCGTGGCTGATTCATAGCAAATCAGCTATGAATCAACTACGACATATTTTGAAAATTTTTTGAATAATGGCGTGGTTGATCCGTGGCTGTATAGCTACAAAATAGGTACGGAAAATTCCCTTGCAGATGTACAAATTATAGCAGATCTCAATTCCATTTCTCTGAACCCATTTCCTCAATTCCATTGGCAAACTCTTCTTCTATTTGCCACACCCATTTCTGCAATTTGCTCCTACACCCTATCGCCGTTAGTTTGGTCCTCGCCATCACCGTTGCGCTAGTCTTCCCCGTTTGCTGCCACAGAGGTGCCTCGCCAAGGGAGTCTGCGAATTAGCTGCTGACTTCTTCAACTCAATGGCTTGAAGTTTTCTATTTTTCTGTTTTTGTGAGTGAGCAATGTGTGTAATGTGTGTTCGAATGGTGTAATTTGGATACACTTCACTGAATTTTTCTCCATTTTTTGAACCCACATTTTGGCAGAAAAAAGCTTGGCTTCCATTAGCTTTTAGAAGGGTGCATTTGGGTGCTCTTCAATCATGCAGTCCAGGTTTGAATTGAGACTGATTTCTCCTTTAGACTGAGTTTACATTGATCAGTGATTCTTTTCTAACAATAAAACAAACGAAAAAAACATTTCTTTTAATTTTTTAAGCAAGTTTAGTTAGTAAATGGAGCTACTACAGAGTCAGGTATACATAGATACAATGCTAAAGCTCTTGATTGCAAAAATAACCTAATTGAACAATTTAATTGATGCTTTTCAGTTTCAATGGTTGTGTATTGTTCAGGATTTGAAGTTCAAATTTGGGTTCTTGTTGAGTCGCTATTCTTGAATTCATATTATTTCAGCTGAATTTTGAATGTTTTGATGAATTCTTTGTTTAAATTTGGGTGCTTGGTTAAATGGCAGTGCATAATTTTGAGCTTTATGATGATTAAACCACATGCATGGTGATCAATTGATGTTTCTCACAAAAAGATTGAATGTGTATTTGATTTCAGGCATTGCGTGATTGATTTTAGTGGTATTTCCTTTTTTTTTGTCCTTTTTCTTTTCCATATAAGAAAAAATTTAATGGGTTTTGAGAATTTTATCTATGTTGTTATGGAAGCTTGAGCTATTTCACAAATTTGCTGGAGAATTTGAAAGCTGAGATTTTTAGAAAAATTATTTTATATATCAATCTTTCTGTGGGTGTAATTTAGCTTCAGTATTAGTGTTTGGATGGCATGGCAATTGCCCCTTGGTGGTATCCTTGTGATCACTATTAAGCTTGAGGAATTTTCGCTTAAGAATTTAATGGGGGGAAAAATTGAAATTCAGGAAGTAGCTAGAATTGGTACTTCAGATTTCTGGTTTCTTCAATCAACTCATTCAGGATAAAAACTCTAAACGCACTATTAGTTTGTTGATAGTTGCTGCTTGTAAAAGGTAGGAAAAATCTATCCCAAATTAAAAGAATTTGTCATTTTGTAGGGGGAAAAAATTTAAAAAAGGACTTTGTCAACCTGAGTTAAAGCTAGCTTGAGAAAGTAGCAGGCCATCCAACGGTGCAATAAATACTTAATAAAAAAAATTCATCAAAAAAATTAGTTGAAAATCAAAGTAAGTTAAAATGTTTTATGTGATATGGTATCCGTTTATGTAAAAGGGGTAAAGCCCATTTTACTGTGTTTATTAGTGTGTTTCTTTGTGTGTTTATGCATGAATATTTTGGAAATTAGTTACAATATTTCTAAGTATCTTAAAATTATTGTCATGTTTGAAAACTAGTTTAATGTTTCCTGTTAAACTACTAAACTTATGGCTACGAAATTTATAAATCATAATCAAATAGGTGGCTTATAGTCTATTAAAATGAATGGAGATAGAAGTTCGATGTATAATCGACTCTTCTCGAGACGTCGAGGCATAACAAAGGAGTTTACACAAGGGCTCGATGAGTGTATCCAGGTTGCATGTGCGCAACCACAATTCATTCGCAGTGCAACGACAAGGTGTCCATGTTCTAGGTGAAAGCTTCTAAAATTCCAAAGTCGTGAAACCTGTCATGTTCACCTTCTAGACAAAGGTTTAATGCTAAATTATTTTACTTGGACGTCCCATGGAGAAGAGTATCAAACCCATGAAGAGGAACTGCCTCATGTAGTATCAGACCATCATGAAACCACAAATAGGTATCTAGAAATGGTACATGATGCCGCGGGTCATTCCTTCAATGATAATTGGGCCGCGGGTCCATCTAATATCGAGGAGGAAGCACCGAATCCCAATACACAACAATTCTATGATCTATTACATAAGGCAGATGAGACACTATTTCAAGGTTGTGTACGACATTCAAAGTTGTCAGTTGTGTCACGAATGTTGCATTTGAAGTTAGAGCAGAAAATGCCAGATATTCATTTTGACCATTGGGCCAGTCTTATTAATGAAATTCTACCAGATGATGGGAACAAAGTGCCAGATGATTTCTACAAGACTAAGAAGTTTGTGAAAGCTCTTGGGTTGCCAGTTGAGAAGATTCATGTATGTGTCAATGGATGTATTCTCTTTTGGAAAGATGATGAGGAGTTAATGAACTGCAAATTCTGCAATCATCCCCGATACAAGCTAAGAATTTTGAAAAAATCCAAACCTATTCCATATTAGAAGATGCATTACCTACCCATTACTCCGAGGCTTCAGAGGCTTTATGCATCAAAAGAAACAGCCGAGTATATGACATGGCACAAAGACTATACGCAACAGGGCGATGAAATGAATCACCCATCAGATGGCGAAGCATGGAAGGATTTTGACCTAAAACATCCACACATTGCACATGAACCACGCAATGTAAGATTGGCATTATGTGCAGATGGGTTTGCACCTTTTGGTATGTCTGGCAGATCATATTCTTGTTGGCTTGTCATTATCACCCCTTATAATTTGCCACCTTGGATGTGCATGAAGACCCCTTACATGTTTCTAGCAACAGTAATCCCGAGACCAAGAGATCCTAGGAAGATGATTGATGTGTATCTCCAACCACTTATTCAGGAGCTTAAATCACTTTGGCGTGTGGGTATTCAGACGTATGATATTTTTAGAAAGCGTAATTTTAATATGCGAGCTACGCTTATGTGGACATAGGAGACTTTCCTGCATATGGGATGTTATCCTGGTGGACAACTTCCGAGCACATGGCTTGCCCAATTTGTATGGAAAAGAGTAAGGTATTTCAACTTTAGCATGGAAGAAAAACATGTTTCTTTGATGTTCACAGCTAATTTCTCCCACAGGATCACCCGTATAGAAGAAACAAGACCAACTTTTTGAAAAATCGTGTCGAAAATGATCGCCACCACCTAGGCTCACGGGTGAAGAAATTTGGCAACGAGTTTAGAATATACCCCAGGTTACTGATACCGGTGGTGACAGCACCCCCGAAAGGTATCTCAGTAGTCACAATTGGACCAAACAAAGCATATTTTGGGAACTCCCTTATTAGTCTTCATTGCTTGTCCAACACAACTTAGATGTCATGCATATAGTTAAAAATTATTTTGATAATGTTTTTAACACAGTAATGGATGTAAAAGGTAAAACAAAAGATACCCTAAATGCTCGTTATGACATCAGAGAACTATGCCGAAGAGAGGAATTAGCATTGCACCCCGGAGAGAGCATTAGATCAAAGGCAACTTATTGTCTTTCCAAACAAGAACAACGCATTTTGTTTGAGTGGATAAAGGATCTAAAATTTCCTAATGGCTATGCATCGAACCTATCTAGATGTGTTGATATTAGGGACTCTAATTTGATAAACACTAAGAGTCATAATTGCCATGTTTTCCTGTTGCATTTGTTGCCTAGTGCTTTCAGACAAATGCTGCTAAAGTCGAATTGAAATGCTTTAACTGAGTTTAGCATATTTTTTAACGACTTATGTGCCACTAAGTTAACTGTGGGTAAGATGAGAGAGTTGAAAGAAAATATTTCTGTTATATTTTGTAAGTTGGAGAGAATATTTCCACCCACATTCTTCAACTTAATAGAGCATCTTCCAGTTCATTTACCATATAAAGCTCGTGTGTGTGGTCCAGTTTAATACCGTTGGATGTTTCCTTTTGAAAGGTAGTACATAAGGTACTGTTGTCTAAAAAGTTTATATTCTAATTCTATCTCTTCATATTATAGTCAATGCTCAAATTAATTTTACCATATGTAGATACCTCTACCATTTGAAAAAAAAGATTAGAAATAATGCAAGAGTTGAAGTGTCTATAGTCAATGCTTACTCGGTTGAAGAGGCTTCTAACTTTACAGCATACTATTTTGAGCCGCATGTCGTAACAAGAAGTAGGTGTCTAAGTCGACATGACGATGGCGGTGACATAAGCCATTCTATAAATAATTTATCGATTTTCAGTTTACCGTGACGGTCAGCAAGTAGATCTTATATGCGGCGGCTTACTGATGAGGAATACAAAGCTGCCCATCTTTATGTGTTGCTGAACAGTTCGAAGGTGGAACCGTTTATCAGGTTCATTAAAAGCTAAGTTTATAGATGATTTCTCTAATTTACTAAAGATTAACTCTGTAGTGCGATAATAATATATACTAAGTTACTCCTTTATGCTATCACTTCAGTATGTTTATTGGTCAATTGCACACCCATCATCCACAAATCGGACATCGTGACATTAACAAGGAGATCGAGACCCACTTTGCTAACTGGTTCTGTAGCCATGTATGTAATTTCATATTTGTGAAAATTATCATGTCTCTACTCTTTATTGTACTAATATTAAATTATTTGACTAGGTTTTGGATACTGAGAATAATATTGACAATCATCTTTTAAAGGACCTCTCAAGAGGCCCTTTAATGGCAGTTGAAGCATATTCCATTTACTATATTAATGGATATTATTTTCACACTATGAGACATGGAGAAGGAAGATCAACAATGAATTATGGGGTGTGCATTTGAGGCACAACTTATGCTCAATCAACAACTGAATGAGGTTATTACGGATTAATACAAGAAATACTTTATGTGCAATATCCGGGCTTGCCAAAGAAGAGCACTGTATTGTTTAAATGTGAATGGTTTGATCCACGATCTCATGGCAGTATGAAAGTTCATCCAAGGTACAGTTTAGTGGAAATAAATCATAGAAAAAGATGGCCAAAATACGAACCATTTGTGCTAGCCCATCAAGCAATTCAGGTATACTACGCTCCATATCCAAGTACAAGACGTGATATGCATGATTGGTGGGCTATTTTTCAGGTTAAAGCGAGAGAGATTTTTGATGTTCCACAAGTTGAACGCGCTTATCAAAATAACCATTCTATTTGCACACCATTACAAATTCAAGATGATCAACTTGATCCTCTATGTGATTGGGATGCTACAGGAGAAGAGGATGTCATTGGGAGTGATGGTAATGATGCCACCATTGATGAAGAGATTGAATATGAGTCTAAAAATAAGGGAGATGATGCCAATGAATCGATTGAAATTGAGGACGAGTAAAATATTCCTTTTTACATCTTCATATCTTTTACTTTTCTTACATATATTATTGTATATTATTTTTTAATTTGCAAACTAAAAAATCTTTTACTTTGCAAATATGCCTCAGAGTAGTTCATATTAGCATTCTCAGCACCCCGCCCCATCTACCTCCAATGTTCCAGCGTCACAGACTCCACAGAATCCTTCATCAGATGGGAGCATTGCTGCTGGTGATAATGCTACTACTTCTGTTGTCCCTTGCTCTATTCCTTCTTCGTCGTAGCGACCCATGATACACATTCTTCTGGGGAGTGACAATGTGTAAGTATACTATATATGTTTACAAAGAATATAAAGTTTTACCCATAATTCAAACTATATTTTCAATACTTTTTATTGAATAACTCTAAGTTTTGATCAATGTCTTTGTGTTACATTTGGACCCATAAAGATTCAATATAAAATTCATAACTGCATCTCAGACTGCATCAAGCTCAAATTTGATGCCCCACAAAATAGGTGGTTGCATGTGGAATTTGATACGAAGAATACTTGGTTTCAAGAATTTGAGGCAAGTGTTTAATAATTAAATGTTATGTGTCTTGTTGCTCTCTTATAAAGATTCGAGTTGAAGTATCTTACTTTATTTCTTTTTATTGTAGAAATGATATAGATGGAGGGCAGAGGATAGTGAAATAATTTGAAAAGCTTGGAACTCCAAGGTAGGGTAGCTATTCCGAGGGATTATTGCTTCAGCCAAAAAGGCATGGTTGAAAGATAGAGTTAAACTTTCATGAATGCCTGAGGATGTGTTTGATGCAATGGTAGCATATTGGCAGAGGCTAGAGACATTGGCACGATCAGAGCAAAATTCTCGTAATCATCGCAACTAGGGAGAGAATGCCTCATGTATGCACACGGGCGGACCTATTCCACATCTCGCATATGCATATCGCATTGTAAGTATCGAATAAATTTTAGGTATATGAATACTTAGTAAGTTAAATCATAAAGAAATTAATACCATACAAATTTTTTACAGGCAGCAAAGAATGGTGGTGTTTTACCAAATACTCTTGCGCTTCACAGAGAGTTACATCAACACGAGGTTGAAGGGAGGACGGAATTCATCACACCATATCATCGAGATCTTCATGTAAGTTATTATTATAGTATATTTCACTTAATAATTTTCATTAAATTCTTATTGATTCTTTGAAAAATCTTAACTCAATTTTTAGGAACAAGCTACTAGGATGGTTGAGGAGATAGAGACACAAGTCTCCTCTACAGCCTCAACATCTGTTGAACCTAGTACTGCTACTGAGTCTCCGGTGGTTGTTTATGATAGCATTATGCTTACAGCAGCTGGGGGTTTACGGAAAAGACGTGTCCTTGGACTTGGTTCAGCATGTCACCTATCCTGAGTTCAAGGTCTGGGTGTAGCACATCTGCAAGTACTAGCTATGTTGATCATAGAGCCCTTCACGAGCTGCATGAGGATTACGGTCGCAAAATGCAAGAGATGCAAGCAAATCATGCTGAGGAGATGTTACGTCAGGAGCAACTCATTCTTGAGACTCATCGTCAAATGGATGAGATGATGGCCACGATGCGGGTGCACTTAGAATCGTGCTCATCTAGAGGAGCCACAAACAATGAGAGGACTCATGATGATGCATGATTGTAGATTTGGAAAACTCATCTATATAATAGATTAGTTTTTATCGACTGTCACAACATACTTATTACTATTCTATGGTGGAGACCATTTTGTGATGCCTTATAATTTGCTTATGGGAGTTGGATATTATTAGACTTTATTTTGTTTGTTGATCTATTCTATTTTGTACTTTGTGGCCTGGGTGTTTGTTGATATGTTAGGTTGTCGATTACAGGAGTTTAGTTTTTGTTATGATGGGTATATGGTTACAAGAGTTTGATTGTTGATATGTTGGGTATATGTTTATAGGATTTTGGTAAGCTTAGCCTTGATATGTGCATATTCTGTATATAGGATTAAAAATCTGACAGGGAACAACCACGAAAGTTCCGTGACTGATTGTTTGGAAATTCTGCCACATAAACAGCCACAAAATTCCATGGTTGATTTCCAAATTCTGCCACGGAATATTTCGTGGCTGATAACCAAATTCAGCAACGGAATATTTCCGTGGCTGATCACTTTTTTTAAATTAAACAAATTGTTATTATTATTTATTAAATAAGCCACGAAATTTTATTTATCAATACGACAATTTTAGTGGCTCACCCACAGAATTGTATTCCGTTGCTAATTTCTAATTTTTGAATTAAATAATTTTTATTTATTTTGAATTAATCAGCTACAAAATTTATTTTATCAACCACAAAAGATACCGTGGCTAATTACCCACAGAAATATTTTCCATGGCTGAGTTCAATCAGCCACGGATTTCGTCTGATCAGCCACGGAATTTGTTGTGGCTGATAAGCCAGTTTCCAATGGTGTAGTGAAGTTAAATCACCCCCTTGTGATTGTCCATTGTAATCTAATAATCCAATGCCCTGGAAACGTAACTCTAGAATGTGTACTTTTGGGTAACTTCCAATGATGAGTAAGTATATTCGAGTGAGTCATGGATTATCAGACTAAGGATCTAAGGATGATAGATATCTTTGAAATGGGTGTTAGTACATTTATCATGTCTCATTGATGGGAGTTACATAGAGGGGTATTTCTGTCATTTCACCAATATTATTCTTGGGGTTAATATTTCCATATGCTGGTAAATGGAAATATTTAAAATGGTAAAATGCAACTGTTTAATAGTAAGGGCATTTTGGCTATTTTAGTAGCCATAAATAGTATGTCTTTTAGTCGCCGCAGTAGCTCAAGTTACCTTGGTATTGTTTAGACACAATCTGGGCTTAATAGATAATTATTTGGAAGAGAATTAAATTTATTCTAAGAGTTTAATTAGAATTAATTAATGAGTCTTGGGTTTTGATAAGGCCCAGAAGAGATAATTAATTAATTAAGATTATTGGGCTGTAATAAATTAATTATTTGGCTTGATATATGTTAACATATATTAAAAGTCTAATTATAATTAATTAATTTGTCTTAGGTATTTAATGAAGCCCAGAAAAGATAATTAATTAATTAAGAGAATTTGGTTAGTCTTGGATTGGTTTTAGAGCATAGCACCAAGCCCATTTGGGCATAATGTTTTCAGTCATTAGGGCTTAATCAAGCCCTAAGGCTAGCTGAAAATAAGTGTGTAAGAGAGGGAGAAAAATAATGTGGTTTTTCTGAGTTCTCTTTCTTAAGTGTGCCATCTCTCCCTTTCTCTCTGGTTGATGTTTTTTTTTTTTTTTTTCTCTTCCTCCTCTCTAGAAGTAGAGTATCTTGATTATCCAAAGAAGGAGCTTTCACCAAGCTAACTCAAGAGCAAGGTAGAGTCATACTTCAGAAGACGAAGAGAGAAAGCTTGAAAACACTTGATGTGTAGGAGTAGAAGATTGGCAAGAATACTAGTCGAACTGCAAGCGCTGTCTTCTCCCCTTCCAACGCAAGTTCCAATGCAACTCAGCCCCTCATTGGTTAATTCGCGACCAATCAAGAAAAGTAAGTGCTCTCCCTTGAGTAAGAAATTAATACAAGAATAAAGATGGGTTCGTGAGAATCATAAAGATTTCTTTTGAATGATTGAAAACATTTGAGTAAGAAAGTTCGCAACCTGTCAAAATTAAATACAAAAAGAATGAACACGAGATTTATAGTGGTTCGATCTACCAAGATCTACATCCACTACCTTAAGCTCACACTTAGGATTTTAAACTTGATTTTTTTAAACTTAGCCAACTCAATGGTGTCTATTTACACCAATTACAAAAGAGAATCACCACACATAATTTTATTGAAACATCTCAATCAACAACAAATCAAGGCTCATCCTAAATGGATTTTACACCACAACCTTGATGTTCAACAAGGATTATAGAAATGTAATAGAGATAACTCACACTTTTGAGCAAATGTGCAAATAAATGAGAACCAACAACTTTTACCCTTTTGAAGCAATTTTATTTCACTTTGAAGCACTATTAAAAAGGTAGATTTTTGTTTTCTAGAGAATAAGAGTGTTTCTTAGAAAGATAGGACAAAAATCTACTTTAAAATCGAGTTTCGATACATTTTATAGAGGCAAAAAGTAAAGCCCCAATGGCTAGAAACGATTAGTTTCACGTAGTCAGATTTTTTAGAGTTTTGGACTCCAGGATCGGACGAAGGGAGTCCAAATGGTGGTCCAAAATGGCACTTTTCTAAGTAGAAACATTTTGATACTGTTCACAGAGTTTTGAACGAAACTTTTGGATGCAGAGCCATCCAAATTTCTCAATTCAAATTGTTGAAGATTTAATACTTTAAAACCTTTTTCCTTTTGTACTTCAAGGTAGAGATAAACTGAATCATAAAGTAAGGAAGACATAGGAATTTACACAAAATACCTTAACAAAATGATTCCTAATCTAAAATTCTTTCTCAAGGACTTCATGATCTTGTGAGCTCTTAGGTTTAGATTGTTCTTGATCCATCACCACTTTGGAATCCATTTCCTCAAAAGCTGCTTAGCAATCTTATTTGCATACCTTGAAAGAACTGAGTCAAACATATCTTATCACATATAAATCACACAAGTTTATCTTCATCAATATTTGTCATAAGTCAAAACATAGGAGAGTGCCCTTAAGGCTAACTCAAGGTTCTTACCCCTAACCCTTGAAATGTACCACCGGACAATAAAATCCCGTCTAGTCTCTTCTAATCGGCTTTTTCTCAAATTAGCATAAAATTCCTGTACTAGTGTAGTAAACGACTTTTTATCAACAAATAACAGGGCTTCCCACCCAAAAGACTCAAACATATTTATCACATTTGTAAAATTCAGAAAAGACTCTGGATTTGTGCAATAACTGACAATCACAGTTCCGTTTCTTGAAACCCATTCATTAAAACCGGATTCACTTTTAGAATATAGAAAACGAGATACTTAGGTCTTGAAACTTTCTTGTTTCGGAGAAGATAATGAGGTGTCAGTCTGAGAGCTGAGAGTTTGGGAACAACTTCTTTTCCTTTTCCATTGTAGTCGATTTTTTCTTCATTGTTGTAGTGATTTTTCTGGCTTTTTTTTTACTTAGGTTTGGTCGATTTTGGGGATTTTACCATTGTGATCAAAGGGTAAAAGCTTGGGCTTTTAGTTGTTCGAAGAGAAACTGAGAAAAGTTTTGAAAGAAGAAAAATAGAGTTCTCGGTTGATTTCAGAATTCGAGAGAGAAGAGAGAGAAAAGCCTTTTTGTGATTTCATAGGAGGTTGTGAGGATAAGTACAATCAAATACATTAGAAAGAGGCTTTTCATCAGAGATTTCAAAAGCTATCTTGGAAAAAGCACTTTCATTTTAAATTTCAAACAGAATAATCGGGAAGTAGATATTTTTGAAAGAAATACGATGCCTCAGGTCATTTTCATTTTGGATTAAAGCTTCATCCAGAATGTTCATCTAAAAGGGATTCCTTAAAGAGAGAGTTTTGGAAGATGAGTTTTGGATTTACTCTTTGAAATGCTACATCCTAAATCACCCTCTAGGATTATGTTTCTTTTGAGACGTGCAAAAACAAACGGTCAAATCTTTCCCAATAAAATTTTAGTCACGCAATTTAGGTGATGCCCAATCCACTTCTCAGAAAGAAAAATCTGTTTTCAACTAGGGGTTTTGTGAATATATCTGTGAGTTATATCATTTGTGGGGATATATTCTACACAAACATCATTTTTGAGCTCATGATCTCTAATAAAATGACATTTAACTTCAATATGCTTGGTGGTGCATTTGAATTTGAGTATAAAAATCATACAAAAACTAATCATATTCCCAATCAAGTTTAAATTAAAACGTTGGACCCAAATCACACATATGAGCAAGTGTACTCATCATTACTGAGCATAGGGTTCAAACGAGTGTCGATCCTCAAGGAACAAGTAAACATTAATTACCCCTCTTTCATTGTTTAACCGACTCAACAAAGTGAAAATCAAATAAAAAGGAAAACTAAAAAGAAAATGAAATAAAAATATGTACATGTCAAGGATGGAGAAGTATGCAACTCAAACCATTGATTAGACGACCAAGATCTTCAAGAACTTAACTATTATCATAATCAATCATTCTTTCGGCACCATCAAGGATTAAGGTAAATTAGCATCACTTGGTCTATCTCAACTAATTCATCCAAAAGATGCATTAAACACAATCCTTAATTAAATTTTCATGGTCTGGAAAATTTAAAGCATGAAATTAATCAATGAATCCGTGGTCTAACAAACATCAATTAACCTTTAATTACTCAATCCTCAACAATTAACCTCTTTGGTCTAGCAAGTTAAAAGCCAATGAATGCGAAAATTAATTAATTGCAACCATCATCAACCTCTTTGGTCTAGCAAGTTAACAATAGAAACAACCAACTAATCTCGAAATATGCCCATGTAATTAAATACCAAGAAGAACAGTTAATTAATCAAAAGATCAAATAACTCCAAGAATCATGATTATTTAAAATAGTGTTAAATTACAATAGAACAATTAAAACATCATTGTCAAGAAAAAGAAAACAAATTAAAAGAAATAACTCATAGACAAGCCTCATTCTTCTTCCTTTGAAAACCTTCTTGTACAACCCTCCTTGAACTTGAAGAATTCCTCTTTAGACTGAGTGATTTTCTATGATGATCAATGAATTCTCCCCTTTATCCTTGTGTTTTTCATCTATTTATAGGCTTAAGAAGTGCCTAAACTCATAGGTACAAAGTTCTTGGCCGAGTAGAAGTTGGAAGATGCTAAAACTCCCAGATTTCCAAAAACGCGTCAAAAGATTGTAGCACCGCCTTAGGAACAGACCACAGCCGGCGCCGCCTTGGTCCTTTAGAGCCGGCACCGCCTGTGTTCTGTTTCTCCACTCGTTTTTTAATTTTTCTCTGAATTTTGCGCATACATTCCAGACTGCAGCCGGTGCCGCCTCCAGCCTTACAGTCGGTGCCGGTTTGGCTTTGTTCTACTCTGCTTCTCCAATTTGTCCATCGTTTTGAAGTCCGTGCATCCAGTGTACAGCTGGCGCCGGTTCTAGGCTTCCAGCCGGCGCCGCCTCTACTCTATTTCGCGACGATTTTGCTTCGTTTTACCCAAAAACCTGAAATAATGATCAAAATACCTTTTCAAGGGTAAAATCTCAAATATAAAAGAATATGACTAGTTATTGCACAAAATGTATTACAAAAAAGCCTCAAATAACTACGCAAAATATAACCAAATTAGCCCCTATCATATTCCCCCACACTTAGCTTTTTGCTTGTCCTCAAGCAAAGCATCAAGAACAAGTAGAAAAAAAAACACAAGGTTTTACTCACATCACTCAATCAATTCCCAAAACATATCTTCAATGCTTTCTTTACTTATGAACATAAAACATATGATACTAAATCTTTCACAGACAATGCAAGACTTGTGTAGTGATAAATGACTTAGTAGAACCATTACAATACTTCACAATATTCTCAAACAATTAGAAAGAAGTTAGTTCAAAAAGAATATGCATTCCATATGCTTACTTTTCATACACTCTCTCCACTAATCCGAGACATATCATGATTCTACTTAGATCAAGTAGGACTTTTAAGCTTGTAGTGTAAGGCTAAAGGTTTGTAATGCAGCTTGGCAAACGAAGGATATAGGAACATCAAAAGTCAAAGAAAAACTGAGAGTAAGCAAGAAAAGGGTAACCAAAATAAACCTATAATTCCCAACTCTTCTTGCTCTCTTATTCCAAGAACCAATCAAACCATAACCTTATATAACAACCCTTACGCATTTTAAGTAAATCCTGCATTGCTCTTTCTTTTCATCAATTCTTTTCCTCACAAGATCAATCAATTTTCCCGCAATGGTAGCAATTATCTTATATGAACTTACTTTTACAGTTCACTCACCATCCATTTTGTGATTTTTTTCCTCTTTTTGTCTTTAATTCTCTTTCAATTCTTTCTTCTTTTACTCCTCTTTTTCTTTTCCTACTGCTGTTCTTTTCTTTTTCATTTACTTTTCTTTATAGCAGCTTGTTATTTTCTCTCTTCACTCGTTTCTTTTCTTCTTTCTCATCTTTTTTTCAGCTTGCATTCTTTTCTTTCTCAATCTTTCAACTTCTTCCTTTCATTCCACTTCCTCTCTTTTCCCAGCTCCAATTGTAGTTGATCTATGACTAAAAGTAACAAGTCATAATCTCTCTCCCTGCATTGTTCTCAACATACATACACTTTCATCCTTGAAGAGCATAATGATTTGGAAACTATACAAACTCTCAACACAAGAAATGGACAAAATATCGTGACAGGTTGTAAAGAAAGAAATCACCAATTTAAGCTCAAAAATACGCACTAGGGATAATATAGCACTAGGTAGGCTTGAAAAGCTCAAACTATCCAAAGAAGGCCTATTACCGTCATCCCTAAGTTAAATCATGAATGTCTTTCTTATTTCGCCTCGAGAGGTATTCAAGTAAGTTCTAGAATGCTTCACGCTTTTTAGAAAAAAAACAGGTTTAAGAATAATGCAAAGTATTTGATCAAGAACTACTTTGTCCAAGTGAGTGCAAAAAGTCATGCATTAGCCATAAATGATCTAGAATATATGCTCTATAATTCATCATAAAGACATGCACTAAAAATACGGCTTGAAATCTCCAGAAAATCAAAAAATTTCTTAGAAAATTTTAGAAAATTTTTGTTAATTTTGTTCCCAAGAAAGCTAAAGAGTATGTTGAAGACTTGTCAATCAAACCACTCCCCCACACTTAAACTGGACATTGTCCTTAATGGCCAAATAAATAGAACCAAAACAATCAATACCAAGGGACCAAAAAGATAAAGGAGAAGAGATAAGAAAACCAAACTTCCATTAATCGTGTTGTACAAGAGATGAATGCTTAAAGAGGGAGGCATCATCAAAGTACCTATAAACAATACAAAAGAAAATACTAAAGCATAAATCTAGAAAAGAAAAGAAAGCAAAAACAGAAAAAATGGAAAATACAATGAAAAGAAAGTCAAACTAACTAGAACAGAAACATGAAAAGAAACAACAAGAGTGAGCAAGAATGCATCATCAATCCGTTGCAGCATCATCGCCCTTATCCTCCTTCTCATCAGCAAGTGTGAAGGTGCCCGCGCCATCGTATGGCCTAGAAGAATGCTGCCTCAACTTAGTCAAATGTTGCTCCATGATAACTTGCCGTCGTGTCATATCTTCCATAGTACCCAGCAAGCGTAGGAGCATCTCCATTTGCTGGTTGAGGCACCCAGTACTGTGGTCTCAAAGTTAGTCCAGGAGTGGGGCTAAGAACTGCCAGCTCCAGCACGTGCCGTTAGTGATGGATGCTCCTCCTCCACTGTTGGTGGTCTTACCTGATCGGGATATTGGACCTCGAAGGGTGTGAGCCATTTCTTCAATTCTGGGATGTACTTATATCCGAAACTCATGAGAGTTTGCTCGGTAACCATATCGTGCTCAGTGGTAGCCTCCATGAGTTCTCCCTCAAGACTCACCCCAAAGTCCTTTAGAATCTTCATGATAACCAAGGGAAAAACAAAGGCTTTCGTGGAAAGACAATGATGAACTACTTCTCTAATAGATTGAATGATCAAAGGAGCAAGAGGGATAGGTAATGTGTTCATCATCCGGTGCAAAATATAAGTGTCGATAAGCCTAGTTTCATTAAAACCACTGGCCCGGGGGATAACATTAAACCCAAACATATACACCAATGCATGAAAGTTGGCTGCCAAATCATTGTTAGAATAAAAACTGTTAGCTTGGAAGGCATTATGCTTGTATAAGCCTAGGGTTGCTCGCGTCCCTCCAACATCCCAATCCGGATCTGACAGAATCTTTTGATTATTTACATCAATACCTTGCCAAATATCATCATCAAAGACCTGGAGGAGGTTAACTAATTGGTTTTGGGTGATGACAATAGGAACTCCCTTCACTCGTGTTTCAATATGTGGAAGATGCTTATTCCCCTTGTCCGTCATATTAGCATAAAATTCCTTGACAAGTACGGGATAATACCTCCCTTTTAATTGGACTATGGATCCCCAACCTAGTCGTCTAAACATCATTCCTAATTTGAGTGCTCGGTCTAAGGTGGGGGAAAAGGTACGCTCAACAATGATTTTGTTTGAAGCTCGCCTACTATACCATTCCTTACACGAGGCATCAACAAACTCCGTAGGTCTAAGAGATAAGGGGTCAATAGATGATGGAACTGAGGACGAGGAAGTTCTTGCCCTTTTAGATGGCTGACTCCTTGCTCTAGACATGGCCAAAGAAGGAATGGAATAATAGGAAGAGGGAACTAAGATGCTCAATCACTGGAGAGAGTATAGCAACCTTCGCACAAAACAAATCCTAAAATGGCACATAACCCTCAACCAAGCTCACAATGCACAAACCCCAAACTCCTTCAATGTATATCAACTCCAACACCCACTTAATCAATCACTGTCAACCATTTCAACACAACCTACACAATGTATGTAAGAATCCACTGTAAAGCATAACTTGTGCTAATATCCTCAAGACATGCTAGTAAATGTGATCATGTGAATGAAGGCAATATCATGGTATGATGTGATCAACAATGTAGTTTCAATATATTCAAGTACCACCAATAATCATGAGTCTAGCCCGAGCTAATGAATTCTTAATTATTTACAAGCATGAACAAGCAGTAAAAGCTCAATAACTCCTAAGGTAGTCCAATGAATGAAACTTAACAAAAAATGCACAATCATAGCATATATATATCAATTTTCGGCCAACACTGTTCATACAATTAGACAAAATCAATTCCATCAATGCAACCGTAGGACTTAAGTAAAAATCATACCTTTAGGCTTTTCTATGCATGGGCAAGCAAAAGATGCAAACTTTCTGCAAAAAGCTACCCTCTTTTCTTGTGGATTGAATGTGCTATTGGTGTGAAAAATCGAAGCTTGTGATGTGTGTGATCCGTAGGATCAACAAAGAAGAAGGTAAAAGATGTTATGGAGCTGTTTAGAAGCTGAAAAATCAAATGTTGGGCACTTATGGGTGTGAAGCCGGCGCGAGTTGAGAGGATTGTGAGGGAGAGGAAGGTTTGAAGAAAAAAATGGCCAAAATGGCCCTTTAATTGGGGTCCTGCCCACAGGAACCGGCGCCGGCTCTGGTCTGTCCGAGTCGCAATTTTTTTTTTTTTAATGTAAGAAAAATGATGAACATGCAGTAATGATGAATAATGAAATTTAATTCGTGAAGACACGATAAAAAGAACAAAACAAAACAATGAAAATAAAAATTGTTTCAAACAGCAAAAAAAATGACTTCACTGCTTTCCACGACCTACACCTATAAGAGATAAGAAAAAGTTAGACAACCGAAATTCATATTTAAAATAAAATTAAAAGAAGAAAAAGTTAGTCAATTACACATTGTCAAAGTTAGTAGGTTAGATTATAAGGGTATACAAGATACACACGATACAAAAGATAGCACCGTTTTGCAGTAAGAACAAACATGCATATTTACATATTTACATATTTACACGGTTAAATCAACAAAGTCTAGGCTTTCATGCTCTTGTTCCCCGGCAATGGTGCCAAAAACTTGATGCGTTTGAATTTGGGCATAAAAATCATACAAAAACTAAACACATTCCCAATCAAGTTTAAATTAAAACGTTGGACCAAAATCACACATATGAGCAAGCGTACACATCATTACTGAGCATAGAGTTCAAACGAGTGTCGATCCTCAAGGAACAAGTAAACATTAATTACCCCTCTTTCATTGTTTAACCGACTCAACAAAGTGAAAATCAAATAAAAAGGAAAATAAAAAAGAAAATGAAATAAAAATATGTACATGTCAAGGATGGAGAAGTATACAACTCAAACCATTGATTAGACGACCATGATCTTCAAGAACTTAACCATTATCATAATCAATCACTCTCTCGGCACTATGAAGGATTAAGGTAAATTAGCACCACTTGGTTTGTCCCAACTAATTACTACCTTCTAGATAAATTAGCATCACTTGGTCTGTCTCAACTAATTTATCCAAAAGATGCATTAACTACAATCCTTAATTAAATTTTTTTGGTCTGGCAAATTTAAAGCATGGAATTAATCAATGAATCCTTGGTCTGGCAAACATCAATTAACATTTAATTACTCAATTCTTAGTAATTAACCTCTTTGGTCTAGTAAGTTAACAGCCAATGAATGCAAAAATTAATCAATTGCAACCATCATCAACCTCTTTGGTCTAGCAAGTTAACAATAGAAACAACCAACTAATCTCGAAATATGCCCAAGTAATTAAATACCAAGAAGAACAGTCAATTAATCAAAAGATCAAATAACTCCAAGAATCATGATTATCTAAAACAATGTTAAATTACAATAGAACAATTAAAACATCATTGTCAAGAAAAAGAAAACAAAGAAAAAGAAAGAACTCATAGATAAGCCTCCTTCTTTTTCCTTAGAAAACCTTCTTGTACAACCCTCCTTGAACTTGAAGAATTCCTCTTTAGACTGAGTGATTTTCTATAATGATCAATGAATTCTCCCATTTTTCCTTGTGTTTTTCATCTATTTATAGGTTTAAGAAGTGCCTAAACTCGTAGGTACAAAGTTTTTGACCGAGTAGAAGTTGGAAGATGCTAAAACTCCCTAGATTTCCAAAAACACGTCAAAAGATTGCAGCACCGCCTTAGGAACAGACCACAGCCGGCACCGCCTTGGTCACTTTTTCCTCTTTCTTTTCCTTCTTCTTGCTCAGCACAACTATCGATACATGACCGAAAGTAACGAGTCATGATCATTCTCCCTTTTATTCTCCTTCAACATTCTCCTACATATACTTTCATCCATCAAGAGCATAAAGATTTGAAAAATTATTCAAACTCTCAGAAACAAGCAATGGACAAAGTATGATAATGGGTTTTAAAGAAATAAATTAACAATTTAGGCTCAAAGTATGCACTAGGGATAATATAAAAATAGTTAGGCTTGAAAAACTCAAACTATCCAAAGAAGGCCTATTACCGTCATCCCAACGTTAAATCATAACTATCTTTCTTATTTCGCCTCGAGAGGTATTCAAGTAAGTTCTAGAATGCTTCATGAATTTTAGTAGAAAAACAGGTTTAAGAACAATGCAAAGCATTTGATCAAGAACTATTTCATCCAAATGCGTACAAAAAGTCTTGCATAAGTCATAAATGATCTAGAACATCTGCTCTATAATCCATCATAAAGACATGCATTAAAAATACATCTTGACAGCTCCCAAACTCAGAAAATTTTTGAAATTTTTGCTCACAAGGTTCAGGAAGAATAAATCATAGATGAATGAAGCATAGAAGAATTTCCATTCTAACCACTCCCCCACTCTTAAATTGGACATTGTCCTCAATGGCCAAATAAGTAGAGCAAGAAAATAGTGCCACGGGACCAAAAATAACGGGGAAAATAGGAGAGAGAAAATACTTCCATACTTTGTGCTCAAAATCAAATTCTTTCTTGATTTCAAAATATTCCAAAGTAGTTCAATATTAAGAAAACACCAAGATAATTGATAAAATCTTAGACAAAGTATATCACCAAACCACTCCCCCGCACTTAAATTGGACAAAGTCCTCATTGGCAAAAAATAAACACAAGAAAGCATCTCCAAATGGACTAAAAATAATAATGGGTTAGAAAGTTTAAGTAATACTTCCCAAGTGCAATAATGCTCCAATAGGTATCCAAACTTGAGGTAAAGAGAAGGGTTTGTCCAAGAGGACTTTATTCTTGTAAAACAAAACACAAATAAAAGCACAATGAAAATAATAATAAAATAAAAACATACCTAAATAAAAGAAAATAAACTAAAGAAAAAGACTCAAAAAATAAAATAAAAACTTTTTACACTCATCATGCGTCCTCCTCAAACATTTTGAAAAGAAATTAAAGCTCAAAATAAAAGATAGGCATGATAAATGTAGAATGGAGAGAGGTTTTTGAAAAATAGAAGGTTTATGAAAATAATTTTCTTACTAAAGCAAAATACATAAACCTCTTTCTCTAACTTTTCTTTAGACACACAAATATTGTTGTCAACGTATAAGTACAAATGATTTATAAAGAATGCATCAAGCTTGAAATCACCTTTTAACCCTTTGAAAGATTTATTAGCATTGAAATTCCCCTTAGAACTTAGCAATTGAGTTCTTAAAGATGGGATCAAGAAAATCCTTACTTTTCAAGGCAAGGTCTACACAAACTAAGTTACCTCTCTGAAATTGGGATGAAGGGTAGAATTCATCAACATCCTCAAAGGGTTTCTTATGATGTAACGTTGAAAGATCCAACTCCTTGAGGCATGATAAATTTAACACAGCATCATTTGGACCCTAGTTCTCCAAGAATTAAGAGGAACCTAAAAAAAAATCATGTGATAAAGACATATTAGAATTATTAGCCGTAGAATAGAATTGAATACCTCCATTTCCACATTGGACAATTGGTCCTCATATCATCTCTTCTTTCCTTAGAGATTCTCTTGTTCAAGCATATGGGCCTTTATGGCATCCTCAACTAACTTGGCTAGTTGTGTTCTTTGATAGCTTAATCGTTGAGACACTTCTTCATGCTACTGAACAGATGAATTTATATTGGCAATAAAAGAATTCACCAATGTTATTAATGACGTCTCACTAAGAACATCAATGCGAGCTTGTAATCTTGCTAATCTAGCATCATTGTAACTTCTTTGATTTTATGCCTAAAAATAGTTGTCCACGATGATATCAACCTCGCACCAAAAAAAAAAAAAAAAGAAAAACAAACAAAAATAATAGAGAAACAAAGAAAATAAAAAAACAAAAAGGTAAAAGTAAAGAATCGAAAAAATAAAAACAAGAAAAACATACACATTAGATATATTCACAAGCTACCTAAACAAAAAAAAAAAAAAGTTAGTGGTATTTAGAATACAACATGAAGTATGTTAGTCAATTAAGTCAAAGTTAGTAAATTAGATTACAAGATACAAAAGATGGCACTTTTTTACAAAAAGAACAATTGTACATATTTACATATTCACATGATTAAATCAACAAAATCCAAGCTTTTATGCTATTGTTCCCCGGCAACGAGGCCAAAAACTTGATGTTAAATCAAGTTTTTCAAAAACACCTCTATGATGAAATAGAAAAATATCCTGATCCCTGGCAACGGCGCAAAAAAACTTGATGTGTATGGATTTGGATATAAAGATCATATAAAAACTAAGCACATTCCCAATCAAATTTACATTAAAACGTTAAACTCAAATTACACATATGAGCAAGCATACTCATCATTAACATAGTATGGGTTCAAACGAGTGTCGATCCTCAAGGAACAAGTATACATTAATCCTTTTTCTTTTATTGTTTAACCGACTCAACAAAGTGAAAAAGAAATAAACTAAAACAAAAGAAAATAAAAATAAAAATATATACATGTCAAGGATGGAGAAGTATGTAACTCAAACCATTGTTTAGACAAACATGATCATAAAGTATCTAACCATTATTATAACTAATTATTCTCTTGGCATCATGAATGAATAAAGTAGATTCACTTTGATGGTCAATCCATGAAATTACTATCCTCTTGATAAATTAGCATCACTTGGTCTGTCTCAACTAATTCACCCAAAAGACGCATTAAACACAATCCTTGATTAAATTTTCTTGGTCTGAAAAATTTAAATATGAAATTAATCAATGAATCATTGGTCTAGCAAACATTAGTTAACCTTTAATTACTCAATCCTCAGCAATTAACCTCTTTGGTCTAGCAAGTTAACAACCAATAAATATGACATTAATCAATTGCAATAACCATCCACATCCTTGGTCTAACAAGTTAATGAAAAGAAACAACCAATTAATCTCGTAATATGCCCAAGTAATTAAATACCAAGAAGAACAATTAATTAATCAAAAGATCAAATAACTCTAAAAATCATGAATATCTAAAACAATGTTGTACTACAATAAAATAAGTAATACATCATTGTTCATGAAAAAGAAAACAAAGTAAAAGAAAGCACTCATAGACAAGCCTCCTTCTTCTTCCTTTGAAGACCTTCTTGCACAACCATCCTTGAATTGAAGAATTTCTCATTTGATTGAGTGATTTTCTGTGATGATAAATAAATTCTCCCCTTTTCCCTTGTGTTTCTCATCTATTTATAGGCTTGGGAAGTGCTTCAACTCCTTGGTGTAATGTTCTTTGGCCGAGTAAAAGTTGGAAGATACTAAAACTCCACAGATTATCAAAAACCGCATAGAAAAATCACAATCCTGCCTTTTCATCAGAGCACAGCCGGCGCCGGTTATGTTCTGTCTCTCCACTCGTTCATCGATTTTTTTCTTGATTTCAACATCATGTTGTCCAGAATCCAGCCGGCGCTGGTTCCATTCTGTTCTGATCAGTTTTGACAATTTTTTATTTCATCGAAGTTCGTGTCAACAGTGCATGGCTAGCGCCAGTTCCAATGCCCTGTCCGGCGCTACCTCTCTTCTCTATTTTGCGATGTTTTTGCTTCGTTTTATCCCGAAAATCTATAATAATGAACAAAATACCTTTCCAAGGGTAAAATCTCAAATATGAAGGAATATGACTAGTTATTGAACAAAATGTATCACAAAAAAGCCTCAAATAACTAGGAAAAACATGACTAGTTTTGCCCCAATCACTCATGAATAAAATCCAGATGTTGTTCTACATATACCTCCTCTTCAATAAAACCATTTAGAAATGCACTTTTAACATCTATTTGATAAAGCATGAAATGTTTGAAAGATGCAAAGGCAAGTAGCATTGTTATGGACCCTAATCTAGCAACAGGAGCAAATGTCACGTCATAGTCAATGCTCTCTTCTTGATTAAATTCTTGGGTAATAAGTCTAGATTTATTTCTAATCACCACTCCATGTTCATCAAGTTTGTTTCTGAAAACCCACTTGTTACCAATAATTGGATAATCAAATGGTCTAGGAACAAGTTTCCAAACTTGATTTCTCTCAAATTACTTTAGCTCTTCTTGCATAGCTAGTATAAAAAAATCATCTTACGAGACCACATCAATATAGTTAGATTCAATACTAAAGAGTAAAGCAAAATTATCTACAAAATACCATTTAGTTTTGATTTCACAGCTAGGATCACTAGTAATTTGCTCTTTTGGATGACCAATTTTGTACTTCCAATCTTTTGGTAGCCCTTGATCAGTGAACTCTTCAGTTTCTTACTTACTTTGCTCAGTTTGTTGCAATTCCAATTCCACTTCTTTAGCATGAATGTCCAGCGATAGTGCTTTGAGCTGTTCTTTGCCTTTTTTTTCTTTATTTAAATCCCCATATCATCATCATCATCATCTTTTCTTGATATATAAATGTTAGATTCATCAAAGACAACATGTATGGATTCTTCCACACATAGAGCTCTCTTATTGTACACTATATATGTCTTTTTATTGAAAGAGTATCTAAGGAATATAGCCTCATTAGATTTGCTGTCAAATTTTCCAAGATTGTATCAGATATTAAGAACAAAACATTTGCAGCCAAATACTTTAAAATAGAAAATTGATGGAGTTTTGTCAAACATAAGCTAAAAGGGTGTTTTTCTTACAAATGGTCACATCACTTGGTTAACAATATAACATGTTGCAAAATGTGTGAACTCACTGTTGTAAAATACTCTACCATTGTCATTCTTAATAGAAATCAATTTGCATCCAATAGAGTTTTGGATGCACTTGAAAAATCTAGAGAATTCAGAGAATGCCTCATCTTTTTGTCCGAGAAACAAAGTCCAAGTAAATCTTGAGAAATTATCTACTATAACTTAAGCATACCTCTTACCACCAAGGCTAGTGGTTCTCATTGGTCCAAACAAATCCATATGTATTAATTCAAGGAGTTTTGAGGTGGAAATTATTTTTTGGGGTTTAAAAGTGGTTTTGATCTGCTTTTTCAAATTGGCATGCATCACATATTTTACTTTTATCAAACTTCATTTTGGACAGTCCCCTAACAAGCTCTTTTCAGAATAATTTGTTTACTAAATCAAATGATACATGGCTTAGTCTTGTATGCCAAAGATAGCCATCATTATCATGCAAAAAAAGACATCTGATATCATGAGCTATAAGATCATCAAGATAGAGCAACAAAAATTGTTTCATTATTTGAGCTGTCCATAATAGAGAAAGAATCTTTCTCAAAAATAACTTTACAACCATTGTCACATAATTGACTAATGCTAAGCAAGTTGTATTTTAGCTCATCAATCAATAATACTTGTTTGATAATGGTTGAAGATCCTTTACCAATATTACCTATGCCAACTATCTTTCCTTTTCTTTTTGTCTCCAAAGGTAATGAACCCATCATTTGTAGCTTAAACATCTTTTAATAGGGTTGCACTTCCTGTTATGTGTCTTGAGCATCCACTATCCGAGAACCACTTTGTGAAGCTCATTTTCTCCAATGAGTAATAGATTAGTCTTGAGCAAAAGTAACAGTTTTCTAGAAAGCTTTTATGTTGAAAACAATAAAAAAGATAGTTTTTGAAGGAATACAAATATTGAATTTTGGAGGAAGATGCACCATCAACCTAAAATTAGCTGAGAAGAACATAGGTAATTAGTTTAAATAGAAAGAAAACTATTAAGTAAAATAAGAAACTTAGTAAATGATAACAATAAAATAAGCTTAGTAAATGGTAACAACAGAATATCTCATGGCCATAAAACAAATTCGCATGGAGAACAGGGTTGCAGATGGAGCTTACAGTTCTAAAATCCATTAATATTTTTTTTTATATTATCCTCGTATGATGTCTGACTACGAAGTCTAGGTGTTTGGAGAGTACACCAAAAGATAAATTTATTCTAATAATCACATCTAAAGAAGTCGAGTGACATTATAATAGCACACATATAAGACTAACTGGTATATCTTAGAAATAAAAAGAAAGTTGATTATCCATGTGACTTAATAGCCCTAACGAAACGGATTAACATCAAATAAATTGACTTTTCTTCTCTTTTTTGCTTTTGGGAGAGAGGAGGATATCCTCATTTCAGTAACCAAGTTCAAATCCCCAAATCATGCAAACCGTCGAATCAATAATTATGAAAATTTATGCTTCTGCCATCTAATAAATCAAGCCCAAGCCTACAAATCTAACCAAGATAGAACAATAAGAAGAAAGAACACTACAAATTAATGAAATGAATGTCTCATCTCTTCTTCGCATTCCATATATAAATCTATAGAGCATGTTCTCTTGGTCAGCACTCCTAACCGCTTGGAGAAATCCACAGCTACGACCTAACCCGATAGCAAACAAGCAGAATTACCTTTTTCGATACCAGAAACACCCTTAGACGCCTCCAATGGCCCTCTTGACCATCACCAAGCTCACTATAGCCCTAAATCGACACCTCTAAAGCAGTCATTTCCTTAGCCTTCTTCAACACATCTCTTATCTCAAACTCCCCAACAACAAAGCAGAACCAACTGTAAAAAATAACCCAAATTTCCCCCTAAACTATCTAATCTAGCTCATTCACCTTCCAAAAAGTTCTTGAACAAAGTAAAAACCCACAAATAAGCTTCACTTCCCCTTCCACAATTGCATGCAAAGTAAATCCAAAACACCACCACCAAAGCAAGCCTAACTTCAAAACCAGTAGCAGAATTCTTTGAGATTCAACAACTTTTCTACCCTTTATAAAGAATGGGATCAAAGGAAAGAATTGATCATGATTTGATCATTGAAACATGTACTGATTTTTTGAGTCGTTGGGTTGTTTCGAAGCCACAGATCTCCACAAAACATGGGACGCAAATACTTTATGAACATTAATCCATCAAAATTGAGACCACATTTTCTGCTTAACTATTGAAAAAAAAATGAAAAGATAAAAATGCCCTCGACTGATGAAAAATGAACAACATAAAACACAACTCCTTTTTCTCTATTATAGAGATAAAGATATACACATATATATGAGAAGACGGGTTAGGGAACCTGAGGTGGGTGGATTTATCCTATAGTAGTACAAAGTTTGGTAGGACCTACATGTTTATTAAAATAAAAAAATTCATATCAAGAATGCGTTACGAATACTGAGAGCCATACAAGGAAAATGAGAAAGTACAAGTTGTAGAATCCATTTGCCATGATTGATAAAAAAATATGTGCACAGGATGAAGAATACATTCACAAACTCAATGATAGGAATTTCTGTTGCCTCATGCTACTTATTGCACTAAATCACTTGAGGTGCCTCCGTGCTCTAATGGTTTCTCATCAAACTGAAACCATCTAACCATGATAATTTCAAAGGTGCATGAGCTGCGCCAAATGACAGTGAAGCTAAAAATTGCCAATTGGTGTGTTTTGAAATAGTAAGGCACGAAATCTTTTAATGCACCATTTAGCCCAAGGCAACAACCCTAATATAGAATCCAATTCCTTCCGTCAAGAAATATTCCAATGCAAGGTATTCCACTGCGTACATAATTCTTTTCTTTTTCTCTTAACAATACCCACATTGCAATTAGGAAATGTGAAGTCCAATTAAACCTTGCATTAAGCAATTGTGAGATAATAAAATGATGGGGCCTAAATGTACTTATATTTTCCTAGCTATTTGAGGTGATTTTGGGATGTTTCTGATGCAATAACTAGTCAATTTATTTACAATTTGATATTTTTCCAGTAGAAAGGCTTACCTTTAATTTTATGCAAAATTAGAGAATTTGGAGTTTAATTGTGCGATTCCAGACCTGACCCAGTAGCGACCCAAAAACAAGGCAAAATAGAGAAAAAAGCAAAGTAAACTAGGATTCCAAAACGGTCCTAGCACTGCCTAGAGAGATTGACTCAACACTAGCCATGCTTTGTTTCTAAGGCGGTTTAAAATCCTAATGCGAGCATAATTAGAAATTTCTCAAGAAGTCTTTTGATATCCTATTTGTACATGGCCTAGAACTTCCAAGGAATGATTTTGGCAACCTAGGAAGTTATAAATATAAGGAAAACATAAGCAAAAAAGGAGGGATTCCAAGGGATAAAATTTAGAAATCATTCATTCAAGGAGGAAATCTTCAAAATGAGCATTGCTTCAAGAAAGTTTTCAAGGGAGGAAGAAGGGGTTTGTCTATTAGTTCTTTCTTAAACCATTATTTTCTTTTTCTTGAACAATAATGATATCAATGTCTTTATTGAAGTTGGATGTTATTTTTAAATTCATGATATTGAATTAATTTAATTCTTTGATCAATTTATTATTATTCTTGGTATTTGATTACTTGTTTTTATTGAAGAATTGATGAAATTTGATCTTTCTTCTAATTAACTTGGAAAAGAGATTAGTAAGGATTCAATTAATTGATTTCATATGTGTTTTTTCTTGACAGACTTTGGAAAGAAAGTCAAGTATAAAAGAACACAAGTAATCAAAGATTAGTTGATTTCACCTAGAGTATAGGGTCATTCACTAATTTCATGTTTTATGTCGCCTAGAGTATAGGGATATTGGTTGAGGAATAAGTTTCATGCATTTTTTGGTTTATTGGTGAGATAGAGTATATCCATTAATTTAACTAGGAGATAGTGAGTCCTTGACTTGGAAAGAATTGGATTCTATTTTATTCCATTATGATGCCAAGATATTGACTAATTGTGATAATTACTAGTAATTCATTATCATGTCTTCAAGAATTTCTATCTTAATGCATGTTTTTCTCTCCTAAAGTTGTATATATTTTATTTTTCTTCCTTCATCACTTTAATTGGTCTGTTAAATAATGTATGAAAAGTAACTAATGGTAGTTGTTCCTTGAGGAATGATACTCCTTAATTTCTTATACTATGTTTTTTGATGATTACACTTGCTCATATATGTGATTTGGAAATTAATGTTTTAATTAAAATTTGATTGGGAATGCACTTGAAATTGTATGATTTTATATACCAAAATCTAACGCATCAAATTTTTTACGCCCTTCTCAGAGAACAGTATTATAAAAGCTTGGATTTTATTAATTTAATGATATTTATATGTTTATATATAAATGTATATATGTTTTTTGTGTAAATAGGTGCCATTTCTTGTTGTTTTTTTGATTTATGAATTAATATGCTAATTACTATATTTAGTGTACTAATTCTACTTACTTGAATATTTGTAAATTCCAAAACCTTACTTTCTTATTCTCTTTTCGGGGTTAATTCTTAGTTTATGACTTGATGAAATCACAAGAAACATAGTGGACATTAATCCATAGATCGAGAGAACTTTGACACGGATTCGAATGGCACATAGAAAAAAGGCTGAACAATTAAGTCCAATAGGAGAAATGGAAGTTAGTCAAAACAATAAGGGTGGTAATAATAGTAATAATAGAAGGACTATAGGTGATTTTGCTAAACTTGCAATCTCAGGTATAGATTCGAGTATTACAAGACCAAGGGAAGAAGCCACTAACTTTGAGATAAAGCACAACATTATCCAAATAATCCAAAACATGGTCCAATTTGATAGGTTACTTGATGAAAAACCTAATGCCCATCTTGCTAGTTTTCTAGAGATCTGCGATACTTTTAAGATGAATTGTGTGTCGAAAGATGCTATAAAACTGAGACTATTTCCTTTTTCCCTTAGGGACAGGGCCAAATCTTGATTAAAATTTTTGCAGTAGGATCTATCACCACTTGAATTGGGTTAGCTAAAAAATTCTTATATTTTCCCCAGCTAGAATAGCCAAGTTTAGAACTGACATTTTTGCCTTCCAAAAATTGGAGCCGGGAGTGTTGGATTTCGGTCATGCAAACCAGTTTATACATAATAGAAACATAAAATGAAATCCACTCAAAGGATTAGTTGTATGTAATTAAACGGGTTAGGAGAGGGAATGAAAATTTATTACCTCGAAAATGTAGCTTTTAAAACTTTCTTCGCGCACTCGTAACCCTTCCGTAAATATTTGTCCAAGTACGAACCACCAAATTCCAATGATAGAAATTTCTCTAATACTGATCCACATGAAGAACGGTACTCAAAACCACTAAGAACCAGTGCTAGTAGGGTATTACTGGCGGTTAGGGGTTTTAATTAGGAGAATAAAATAAGAACAAAGAAAACATAAGTTTTTCTATTTTTCCAGCAACCTCTTTCGGCTTCAGGAAGTGCATACATATATACACATCTTTTTTACAGCCATTGGAACAAAACCAGAAAACGTGTTCTCAAGATTCCTAAAAGAAAATTACTGCATGTCTACTTCATTCCAAAAAGGATGAACTTTCTACATTTACAAAGAAATCCACCGCCCTTTTGAAGCCCATAGAATATTTTCTTTCCTTTCAATTTATTTCCTAAACCTTTTTAGGAAAATAAATCCCTTTTAATTTATGGGCTTTGGGTATTTATATAATTGCAATTAGACCCCTTGAATTACAATTCAACTATAAGCCTTTTAAATAATTTCCATTTTACCCAACTAATTATAATATTTTATAATTAGACCATAATTATTGTTGTTTCTTACATATTAACTCCATAGTATTATCATATAATATCTTGCTTTCTCCATTGTGTGTGACCTATTAGGTTTTTCGATCAATTGGTAGCAAAATATGAACTAATTCTAATTACTATAGAATTAATCCTTAATAATTTGAATTAACTTTTAAATTCTAATTAAGATTAATTTATTAATTCTCCAATTAATAAATTCATATTTAGTAAATCCGGCCTCTAGCAATGCATCATGACTACCCAAAAGTCTAGAAAGTCAAATGGCTTGCTATGAACCTTTCAATAGCAAAACATCAGTGTAATAAACTCCTTTCATCAAATTATATCTCATTCGGTTTTAGAATATAAAATCAGTGCCAACTCCTACTAGAATATAATTAATTCTAACCTAAATTTGTTAATACTTGTTTTAGAATCTATTACTCAATATGTGTATCAATTAAAACTTTTTCCATCACATAATCACATTGGCCAAGGACTTTTCGAGTAATAATTGCATATAAGTGGCCATAAGATATATGCCCCTACTATTAGGAGTGGTGAATTTTTCATTGACCTTCTCAACTACTTTCATTTGCTTTATGTTATACCCAACATCCATTCTATAGGCGGTCTTGTAAGGACTCTAGAGATTGGACTCAAAGTACAATGCTTAGTAAACAAAGTACCGTAGAGATCACAAGTCTAATAATACTTGTACATTTGCTATAGTGAGATTCTATGATTTATACTAAATAGTTATCCATGTGATTATCTCATAATTAGGACATCAATGAACTTATTCACTTAACAAGCATCCATGTTTTAACTTTGAGTATTACAATACTCACGGATATAAGAACCACTGCTTGATTAAATTAAGAAGTATAACATGTGCTAGTTTTGCATATTAATGATGTCGTATCTCACTATTTGGGTATAAAAAAAATCATACAAAAACTGAGCACATTCCCAATCAAGTTAAATTAAAATATTAATCCCAAATTATACATATTAGCAAGCGTACTCATCATTAACATAGCATAAGGTTCAAACGAGTGTCGATTCTCAAGGAACAAGTATGCATTAATCCATTTTCTTTCATTGTTTAACTAACTCAATAATGTGAGAAAGAAATAAAAAGGAAAATAAAATAAAATAAAATATATATACATGTCAAGGATGGAGAATTATGTAACTTAAACCATCGCTTGGACAAACATGACCTTAAAGTACCTAACCATTATCATAACTAATTATTCTCTTGGCATCATGAAGGATTAATATAGATTCACTTCTTTTCCAATCCATGAAATCACTACCTTCTAGATAAATTAGCATCATATTCCTTATCTCAACTAATCCACCCAAAAGATGCATTAAACACAATCCTTGATTAAATTTCCATTCCTGACAGACATCAATTAACCTTTAATTACCTAGTTCTTGGCAATTAACCCATTTTCCAAGCAACTTAAGAGATAACAAATATGAAATCAATGAATTGAAACCACCATCAACCCCTTTTCCAAGCAAGTTAATAAAAAGAAACAACCAATTAATCTCGTAATACGCACAAGCAATTAAATACCAAGAAGAACAATCAATTAATCAAAAGATCAAATAACTCTAAAAACCATAAGTATCTAAAACAATGTTAAATTACAATAAAATAATTAACACATCATTGTTCAAGAAAAGAAAACAAAAGTAAAAGAAAGCACTCATAGATAAGTCTCCTTCTTCTTCCTCTGAAGACCTTCTTGTACAACCCTCCTTGAATTGAAGAATTCCTCCTTTACTTTGAATGATTTTCTATGATGATCTATGAATTCTCCCCTTTTCCCTTGTGTTTTCCATCAATTTATAGGCTTAGGAAGTGCCTAAACTTGTTGGTGTAATGTTCTTGGCTAAGTAGAAGTAGGAAGATACTAAAATTCTGCAAATTACCAAAAACCATGTGCAAAAATAAAAATCTCGTCTTTTCCTCATAGCACAGCCGGCACCGCCTTGGCTACTGGAGCCGGCACTGGTTGTGTTCTGTTTCTTCCGTTGTTCGCCGATTTTTCTCAATTTCAGCACAATGTAGTCCAAAGTGTAGCCGACGCCCCCTTGGCTATTGGAGCTAGTGCCGGTTCGGTTCTATTCCGATCTCGTTTCAATAATTTTTCATCATTTCGAAGTTCGTGTCATCAGCATATGGCCGCGCCGGTTCCTCTGTCCTGGTCGGAGCCGCTTCTATTATGTTTTACGACGTTTTTGCTTTGTTTTACCCCTAAAATTTGAAATAATGAACAAAATACCTTTCCAAGGGTAAAATCTCAATTATGAAAGAATATGACTAGTTATTGAACAAAATGTATCACAAAAGAGCCTCAAATAACTAGGAAAAATATGACTAATTTAGCCCATATCACTCACTAATACTATGACTAGAGATAAGTAAACATAAGTACTAAATACACTATGGGAAAACTGCTATTTAGAGACAGAAAAATTTCATCTTAAAACACTAAATTTTGTCTCTAAATTGACGTTAGAGACTAAACGGAGACAAAAGATGGTTAGTCACTAAAAAGGGCGTCTCTAATTAGAGACGAATAAAAAATTTAGTCTCTAAATTATAAAGACAAAAATAATTCATCTCTACATTATTAGTATCTATCTCTAATTTATGAGGCCAAATATCACAGTCAACACTTCATTAGAGACGCAATTTTCGACTCTAATCCGTCACTAATTTAGAGACGGATATGAACAATTTGTCTCTAACATAGAAACAGTATTTTTGTTAATATTTTGACTCAATTTTGAGACAAATTTTTTAGACAATCAAAAATAATTTTAGTCTCTATTTAGAAACAAAAATTAGCGACCAATTTATCCATCTCTAATTAGAGACAGACATAAAAAATTTTGTCTCTAACATAGAGACAAATTTTTGTCACTATTTATTGACTTAATTTGGAGACATATTTGAGAGAACAGTCAAAATAATCTTTTGTCTCCACTTAGAAACAAAAATTGGAAACCAGTTTGTCCGTTATTATATTGGAGACTATTTTTTCATCTCAATTCTACTCTACTTTGATAGAACATAGAGATAAAAATTAGATATGAAAATATATGATTCTATTTTAGAGACAAAAATAATAGCATATTCAATAATTCTAATATCATATTCACCATATGAATGCTAAACAAAAAAAAAAAATGTATAATAGTATTAAATATTACAAAATATTTTCAATAAAATATAGTAAAAAATAATATACTATGTAATATTACAAATCATTAGAAACAAATTCTTGTACCAAAATGGTTTACAAAAAAATTACAGAGATATTATTATAATGTCTATTTACTCATCATCTTTAGGTTCACCAAAAAATCATCTCTTTGGTGTTGCCTCTTGAGACTCTTGAGAATCCCTTCTTTGTTCATGTACATCATCAAGAAATCATCCCTTACAATATTAAAAAAAGCACACATTAAGAGTGACCATAAATTGCATCCAAGATAACCTAAATCAATTAGCAATTCAAGAGCATATTATTTTAGCAAAGACCAATGTCATTAACATTTCGTGCAACCTCAAAGCCGATGAATGTAACGGACCTGTGTAAGATTCTTAATGCAAAATTTATCATACAAATATTAAGATCATTACTGACCAAAGATCACATCATCAACATAGATGAGCAAAGTAATAAACAAGGACTATAGATTTCTGTAAAATAAGTTGTATGTAATCGCTTTTGGACTGAATAAAACCATAAGCTCAAACAAAGACTGTGTTAACTTGGCATTCCATTTTTTGATGGCTTTTATGAGGCCATAGAAAGATTTGTTAAGTTTGTAGACAAGTTGTGAATTCGAAGAATGAAAACCAGAAGGCAAATGCATGCAAACTTCTTTTTCAAGCTTACAATGTAAAAATGTGTTCTTGATATCCAAGTGATGTACATGCCAACTCTGTACAGCAGCCAAAGCCAAAAGAAGAGAATACAGATAGTATCCTTACTTACAGCTGTCGTATCCTTCCAAATTCTAAAACTACCTATGAAAACATCCAAGGATCTACCCTAGAATAACGACTTATATTTAGCTCAAGAACTAATAGAAAACCAAGCTGACATTATCACCACAAATATATATATATATATATATATATATATATATATATATATATATATATATATAGATAAACCATAATGATGAATGTAAACAGCATGAAATGCCAACAAATTCTACATTTTAAATTTGATCCGTGCCATCTATTTTCAACAGTAGCTAAACACTAACAGAACTAATGGGCAAAGTACTCTGATAAGACATGAGCAAAGATCTACTGTTCTCTATTGGAAAAAAATTAAAAAAAAAAGGAAAAAAGAAAAGTAAATTTGATAACAAGAAAAGACAAATCACAAATAGATATAACTACATACAAAAGATAATCAATGAGTCGTCTTTAGTTAAGTGCATAGGAATAACAAGAAACTTAAATGCAAATAGTATGCACTGACTTAACTTTGATATCGCCCTATTCCAAAATCTGAATCATTTCTAATTATAGGTAGCCAATGCATCTCAACATTTTCCAAGCAAAATAATCTGTTTGGAAGCCAAACAACACAAGAAGTTCATTTTTTATTTGCAAAGTACAAAATTTGGAGACCTACCTATTGGATGCAAGATTTTGGACTATCTCAATATAAAAGTCCACAAAAAAATAGATCACTTTGGGCATCGAAGGGTAAAAATTATAGAATGAAAACAAATTTTATTGAACTAACTTCCAAAATGCAAAGACATCAAATTAAGACTTGCGAGCTAATTCACTAAGCACATTTTACAAAACTATAGTTGTAATATCCCTCATGTTTTGTATGTAAATAGGTACTCCTTTGTACTGAAGCAAAATATGTATGGATATGCAGAATAAAATATGCTTAGTTTAATTAGATGAATATTTTGGGGCAATAAAAATTTTAAGGGGCGACAAAGGATTTTTCGATCGCGAATTAAGAAAAACTAGGAAAGAATTTGGGAATTTTGAGAGACATCATTGTGTTCAATTTAATGAGTAGATTTCATTGGCAAAAGAAAAATTTTTCCAGACTGAATAAATAATGGACTGAATTATGAGTATCTTTTGAGGAAAAATAGCGAATTTTGATAAAAATTAAAATAAATGCCTTTTATGTGATTGGTTGAAAAATGCTAGGTGTTTCTTGTACTTAATGGACAAGCCATGTGTTAGGAAATGGTTGAATGAGAAAAAAAACTTTGTCATTCCTCTGTAAACTTCTAAGGACACCTAAGCTTGCCACCTAAGTGAAATTTGGACCAATGAAAGGTAACCAAGCCATGAACCCTTTTTATACAACAAGAAAGGGTGATGATGGTAGAAAGGCAGTAAGGCAGCCAACTAAGGAGAGAAGAAGAAGGAAAAGAAGAAGAAAAGGAAAAGTAGGAAGAATTATAGGTATAGTAATTTTGCTCACAAAAATATTTAATTAGTTGTATGTGAAGTTAGGTGGAACTTCAAGATTGGTTGCAAGAGCACTATGTGGCAATATTTGATTGGTTATATGAACAATCATGCAAGAGTTTTAGGAAATTCTATCAATTTATCAAATGCCACTTAACTAGTTACTTGGACCAATCACAACTTCCAAGTGAATTGAGATCAGTTGAAGCTTGTTTGACAAGAAGACTAAAGTTTGCTATACATAACAAGGGAGAACCAGTTGAAGGGGTTTTAGACAACCAGAAATCAGCCACAAACAAAGATAAATAAGGAAGAGAAAAGAAAAGAAAATAGAGAGATAAGAGAGAGAGAAATCCCAGAGAAAGAAAAGGAGAGGAAAGGAACGCTTGGTCTTTTCTTGCAAACAAATCAACATGAATAAGGTAAAAAGCTATATTCTTGGAAGTAAAGTTGATATATAGTTCATGGAGATTAATTTAGCATACTTATTTCAAGAAAATTATGCATGGATTATGGAATTTGTTTAGTAAAATATCATATTGTGGATTGTTTTGTGGGAAGTTGTATGGAGGTTGAAAACAAAGAATATTTTCTGTGTTTGTATGAAATTTAGAAGTGATTTAAAGGTGTTTATCAAATAATATATTTGAGCATTCAAACCTTTATTGTGTGTGACCCATTAGGTTTCCTGGTCTTATTGGTAGCATAATATGAATTAATTCTAACAATATTAGAATTAATAATCCTTAATAAAATAAAGGATTAAATTTATTAATTTTCTAATTAATAAATTCATATTTAGCATATCAAGAGCGACATCTAGCAATGACTCTTGACCATCCAAAAGTCCAGAAAGTCAAGTGGCTTGACATGAACCTTTCAATAGCAAATTATCAGTGCAATAAACTCCTTTCAACATACAATATCTCATTCGGTCTAGAGCATGGAATTAGTGCCAACTCCCTCCAGAATATTATTAACTCTGCCCGAATATTTTAGTACTTGTTCAAGAAATCCATTACTCGATACGTGTATCAATTAAAGCCATTTCCATCACATAGTCACCTTGGCCAAGGACTTCATGAGTAATGATTTCTACAAGTGGCCTTGATATATACTCTCCTACTATTAGGAGTGGTTAATCATTTATTGACCCTCTCAACTATTTTCGTTTACTTTACTTTGTACCCAATATCCATCCCATAGGCGATCCTAGATAAGACTCCAAATATTAGAATCAAAGTACAACGCTCGATAAACAATGTACTTTAGAGATCTCAAGTCTAAGAATACTTACACACTTGCTATAATGAGATTCTATCACTGGCACTAAATAGTTATCCAAGTGATTATCTCGTAACTAGGTCATCTAATGAACTTGTTTCAAAACAAGCATCCACACGTTAATCCTAAGTATCCCAATACCCACGGATGTGAGAACCACCGCTTGATCCAATCAAGAGATATAATATGTGCCAGTCTTGGCGTATTAATAATGTCCCATCTTATTAATACTATGACTGGGGATTATTTAAGTACAAACACTGCATAGTGTAGTAGGAATCTCACATCATGATCTCTATCATGATTTCCTTAACACTCTGTTGTACTAGGGACTTTATCTAACGGTTTGTACACATATTTAGATATAACAATCAAACTGAAAGATAAAGAATGCCTCTTATTTATTTAATATGCAATATACATGGTACAAGTGATTGCCTCTAGGGCACAACACTAACAATGGGTGCTTGGTCCAAGTACTATTGTATTCGGGCCAAAATTATTTCTGGAGGGAGTTGGTACTAATTCCGTACTCCAAATCGAATGAGATATTGTATGGTGAAATGAGTTAATTGCACTAAAGTTTGTTATTGAAGGGTTCATGTCAAGCCACTTGACTTCCTGGACTTTTGGGTGGTCATGATGTGTTGCTAGATACCGCTTATGATATGGAAATATGGGTTTATTAATTGATGAATTAATAAACCAATCCTGATTAAAATTAATATGATTAATTCTAATTAATTATGGATTATTAATCTCAAAGACTTTTGGATTAATTCATGTTCGCTACCAATTGACTGGGAAACCTAATAGGTCGCATACAATAGAGGACTATATACTCAAGATGTTATTTGATAACATAGTGGGGTTGATTGAGAGAAAGAGAAGTTGTTGTGGACAAATTATAGTTAGTTATAATTTGTGGTCCAAGTTATAATTGTGAGAACTTGATGTTTCCAATTACAATTAGGGAATTCTAATAGGATTAGAATTTTCAGTTTTGGAAGGAAAATTTCGTGTAATATATAGTATCACCCAAAGGTAAAAATCTGTTACCTTTACTCTCTTTATGTCTTATTTTCCACACATAGACGGGTCCTGAGAGGGTATCTCGTCTTATTTTCCATTGCACTGTATAGGATATGAGCCTAAGATACCCAACAAATTCGGCAGCCATACAAGAGAAATTTTTGAGGAAGAAAAATAAGTGGTTGGTGTGTAAGATTTTCATTGGAACACACCTATGTATAACCACCATATAATTAATAGAAATAAGAGATGATTGGCCAAGATTTGATGACGAATGGCGGTGAGAAGAGGTTTTTATATAGCCTGAATTTTTGCAGCCATGAAGGTAGAAAAATAAGAAAAAAAAAAGAAATTAAACAAGAGAGAGAAAAATGCTAGTGTGTGTTTTAGGTGTTGTATGTGAGTTCTTGAGAAATTCTTGGAGCAAATCACCTCAAACAGCCTTATATTCAAGCTAAAAGCTCACCTTGATAGAATTAAAGTTGTTGTTAGGTGAATGACGATTATTTTGATATGAATTTTAACATGAAAACATGATTTTCATGTCTTGATTTCGGATCAAAAGCTAGGGTTTGTAAACTTTGTTGATGAACTTTCTATGTGTCCATATGTGCTGGCTGCTTAGGAGGTTTATGGATGATGTCTTATGTGAAGAATAACTAAATATTTCTGGTAGTTTGAAGGATTTTTTTTGGTTGAGGAAGTGATGACCAAAGTAGAATAAAAATGGAAGTTACTTGGTAGGAAAAATGAATTATACTAGCTTTTAATTACAAAAGGTGAATTTGTGTTGAATAAGAGTGACTCTTGTGAGGTATTGGAATCTAAAAATTATAGAATTAAGGATGATTTGAATGAAAATTGAATGAATTAATATTTCTAAGGTGTTAAAGGCTAAAGGAAAACAAAGAAAAGCATGAAGAGTAGAATTGAAGCAAAACTACTGGGGCTATTTTTGCCCTGTATTATGTCATGGGAACTAGGACACTAAAAATGGCTTTCATAGAATTAAATTTAATAGTCTCATGGTCATTTTGGTATGTCATAGAGCTAAATTGGATTTGTGGATTGAAAGTTATGTGCAAAACAAAATCGTATGTCAAAGTAGCAAAATTTCAAGATTTTGCTTGGAAAGTGAATGAACTTAAGGAAGAATAATTATGTGATTTTGGATAAAATAAATGAGAAATATGAAGTGAATCCCTTGTATGTGAAGTGAGAAAGGATATGGAAAAAGGAAAATAAAAGAATTGAACAAACGACGAAAAAACGACTTGAATGGAAGTTGAACGTTTTCCTTAACCGTTGGCTAACCATCGGCCCTGTCGGCTAACCGTCGGCCCCGATGGCTAACCGTCAGTTAAACGTCAGTCGAACTTCGGCTACCCATCGAGAACGTTGGCTAATCATCGACTATTTTTTGACCAAACACGATTTAATCTAAAAACGATGTTTTGTGTAGGTTTATCGATAAACGGCCAGCAATTCGTTGAAAATGGTAAAAACGGTGGTTGAACGGCCGTAAACGAAAAAAGTTTAGTTAGGACACGAGGTAGGTCCCTTTGATTTCTAAAATATTTTGAAAGCTATGTTTTATTTATCCATGAAATGCTATGTTTTATACCGTTTTGAAAATCTCTAAATATGTTTAAGGTTTATCTGAGGAAGATTTGATTTTATGCCATTTTGGGCTTGAATGAACTTCATAATTAGCTTGGAAACCGTAACGGATGATTAAAGTGTGAATTTGAGAATTCAGTCCTTTATGGATTAAATACTTAAGATTTTCAGAAAATTGTAATCTTTGGAATCAGGTATTCATAAATTAACTAGCATGCCCTTATTGGAGCATATTATACAAATATGTTTTGAAACTTTGAATTTAATCCTCTTTTAGGATTAGAATTCTAATTTCTTAAAATGTGTTCTTTTTGGAATCGGGCATTTGGAAAATGATTCAAATGTCCTTATTGGAATGTTTTATGACATCTTTTGGAATTAAGTATTCGGTAAATGACCGAAATATCATTATTGGAACTCTTGAGAACACTTTTCAAATCGGGTAAGGGTAAAATGACCCGAATACCCTTGAAAAGTCTTTTGGAATAAGATATGGGTAAAATGACCCGAATGCCCTTGGAAATTACTTTTGTGATCGTGTACGGGTAAAATGACCCGAATACATTTGGAAACTTATTTTGATGTATGAAAAGAACTCTTTACCCTGTTTTGACATGATTTTAGAAAATGGTCTCTCTATATGAGATTAACTTTTGAAAAATGACATTTTGATCCTAGAAATTGCTTTATTGCCTTAATGTGCCTATGGAATGAATTGATTGGCCCTGTGGAGCCTATGGAATTTATTATCTAACTTGCGAGTCAGTGGGATCAATTTCTGGAAAATGATATTTTGCCCTAAAAATGTTTGATTTAAAAATCTTGCAGGAACAAATAACTCACTGGCCTAATCAGTCAATAGGGTTTGGTATTGGTAATGTTGAGTACTGAACAAGGACTTTGATCATTGTATTAGCTCGTGTTAGAAATAGAAGACTCCAAGTAGCCCGATCAGTTCTGGAGTTTGTCTTACTCTAAACAGGGTGATAGGATGTTGAGATGAGTCGTCTTATCTAGCCATTTAGCACCTGCCAATTGCCGCGTCTGTGGGCGCTTCTTATTTTTAATCCATTTGCTGGATGCCAGGCAGGGACACTCAGTGCGTTTGACTCCTTGCCTCCTTGATGGTGATTGACGTTAGTATTAGGACCCCTAGCTTATGGTGGCAAGAGTGTGTTACGGTACACTTAGTATGTTGCGATATACCTATTATTGATTCTCAGTAGTACGCTGCGGTGTACTCGCTTGGTATGTTGCGGTATACCTAGTATTGATTCTCGGTAGTATGCTGTGGTGTACTTACTCTTCCAACTATGCATGGTTGAGTGTTATAGGCTGCGGTTTAAGTATAATGATACTTAGCTTTTTGAGCTTTGCATACAGGCCGACCTTCTATTGGAGTAGTGCCCGTAATTTGAAAATCGAGGCAATAATTTGAAATTGAAACACAAATTTTAAAAATGATTGAGTTTTGAATAAATTCTTTGTTAGAGAGTTTTGAAATTATTTCCAGTAGGAAAAATAATATGCTACTCCACAAAATTTTTATGTACTCTATTCTTTCTTAATATACTAGCATATACGGGACTTATTGGGTGATTTTTTACTCACACGTATCTTTTACCTTACCTTTTTTGTAGGACCTAGAGTTGAGCAAACATATGGATAGATGGACAACACCATAGTGACAACGGTATAAATCTGGACAGTTTTCTTTTTTGATTATGTACCATATTATTGATGTAGTATGGGAATTTGCAAGTATGAGATGCTCTGTTATATGTATATGACCATCAATGTGGGATGTTTGTATAAATTTAGACCTTGTATACTCTGTTGGTTCTTTGTTATAAAGATTCCTTATCTGGGTGACTGGATAGGGTGATACCTAGTGTTGAGATGCTTCCACTGTTATCTTTAGTAGGGGTGTTACAAAGTATCACCTCCCCCGAGAGTTTATCCAAAAACGGGAGATTGGGGTCAATCAGATTTCCTCTGACAACAATCTTGCAGATTCTTTTACCCAGCCTTCGACAGAAAAGATGTTTCGTGGACTCTTAGATGTCATAAGGTTTGGCACTTGTGGACTTTCTTAGTCTTTGTAGTGCAAGTGGGAGATTGTAAGAATATATGCCCTCAAAGATTATGTTTAAGGTTCCAGTATAACAAGTCATGGTCTATTGTGTTGGGTCATTTTTCACAGTAAGGTATGGAACATGGGTATTTATGATACAACTAAAAATGAGTTCTTAGTCGTTTGATAGAACTAGGCATTTCATCAAAGTAAGACTATTATGCCATAAGTTCCAATGACGATTGGTTTACCTTGAATCTATGAGTAGTTCACTCACATCATTGGCATAAACATATTTCAAATACATAGAAGTGGACATGTAGTAGTGGTCTCTCTTAAAGTACTATAATTATAGAAAGCAGACTAGTACTGCTATCGAGTTTCTTTGATATATGTTGGATTAGATTTCTTTTGTGAGATCAATATCCTTGTATGTTTGGTGTATTACTCTAGCTAGTTAAGATTGACTCATGCAACAGAGTTTCTATGCTTCACTTAGTGAAGTTAAATCACCCCTTTGTGATTGTCCATTGTAATCTAATAATCCAAGGCCTTGGAAACGTAACTCTAGAATGTGTGCTTTTGGGTAGCTTCCAATGATGAGTAAGTACATTTAAGTGAGTCATGGATTATCGAACTAAAGATCTAAGGATGATAGATGTCTTGAACATGGGTGTTAGTACATTTATCTTGTCTTATTGATGGGTGTTACATAGAGAGGTATTTCTATCATTTCACTAGTAGGTCGGAGATATTGCTTTAGCAATATTATTCTTAGGGTTAATATTTCCATATGGTGATAAATGAAAATATTTAAAATGTTAAAATACAGCTATTTAATAGTAAGGGCATTTTGGTCATTTTAGTAGCCATGAATAATATGTCTCTTAGTCCTCGGAATAGCTCAAGTTACCTTGGTATTATTTAGACACAATCTGGGCTTAATAGATAATTATTTGGAAGAGAATTAAATTTATTCTAAGAGTCCAATTAGAATTAATTAATAAGTCTGGGGTTTTGATAAGGCCTAGAAGAGGTAATTAATTAATCAAGAGAATTGAGTTGGAATAAATTAATTATTTGGGTTTATATATGTTAACATATATTAAAAATCCAATTAGAATTAATTAATTAGTCTTATGTATTTAATGAAGCCTAGAAAAGATAATTAATTAATTAAGAGAATTGAGCCGGTCTTGGATTGGTTTTAGAGCATAACACCAAGCCCATTAGGGCTTAATGTTTTCGGCCATTAGGGCTTAATCAAGCCCTAAGGCTGGCTGAAAATAAGTGTGCAAGAGAGGGAGAAAAATAATGTGATTTTTCTGAGTTCTCTCTCTAAGGTGTGTCGTCTCTCCCTTTCTCTCTGGTTGACATTTTTTTTTTCCCTCTTCCTCCTTTCTAGAAGGAGAGTATCTTGATTATCCAAAGAATGAGCTTTCACCAAGCTAACCCAAGGGTAAGGTAGAGTCATACTTCGGAAGACGAAGAGAGAAAGCTTGAAGACGTTTGATGCGTAGGAGTAGAAGATTGGCAGGAATACCAGTCGAACTGCAAGCTCCTTCTTCTCCGCTTCCAATGCAAGTTCCAGTGCAACTCGGCCCCGTATTGGTTAATCCGTGACCAATCAAGAAAAGGAAGTACTCTTTCCTAGATGTGGCTTGGAAAACTTAAAAATTTTCAGCTACGTTTTCTTTGATATTTTCCGTTTTGATCCTTCATTAAAGTCCACATATCATCATTAGGAATATTGCACTCCATGAATTGAGAGGTACCTATAAAATCATGTGACAAAAAGAAATTAGTAGAATTCGCACATAAAGTAGAATCGAATACTTCTGTTTCCACATTATGCAATTGTTCCTCATAGCCTCTCTCTTCTCCTTAGGGGTTTACTTTTTCAAATACATGGGTCATGGCACTCAAGAGGCATAGTTGTTCTCCAATTTGAGCTAAAGAAGGCTTAAAAATCATCGTTTTAGCTTTTTGGGATAAGGTTAGCACTGCCTCAAGTATCCCAACCGACACCGATTGCTTACTGGAGGCTACCGTATTTTTTTACGACTTTCAACTCCCTATTGAAAATATCATCAACCAACTTTTCTAGTTGTATTCTTTTAGAGCTCATTCATTTCGATGGTTCTTCATACCCATTAATCGAAGTCTTGGCATTGTTAACAAAGGAACTTATTGATGCCTCCAGTGATGTCTCACTTAGGCCATTAATATCATCTTGCAAATTTATCAATCTATCATCATCATAGCTCATTTGATTTTTCTCCTATAGCCACATACTTGCCCATGAATAACCTGCCATAATGATTTTTTTTTTTTAATTCACAAAACAAAAGAAAAGTTAGTAATCAAGAAACATCTAAGAGATACAAAAATACAAAACTCAAGAAGAAGCATACAAAAACAAAGAAAAAATAGTAGTATATATATATACAACAATGGCTAAATCAACAAGCCATGAGTGTTTCCGATAGTGCCTATCCCCAGTAACAATGCTAAAAACTTAATGCGTATTTTTTAGTGTATAAAATATTACCAACAAAGTCTATAATCAATCAAGTTTCAATTAAAATACTAATCACTAAAACAACATACGAGCAAGTATGCCCATCATATAGTATAGGGAATAGCAAGTATCAAATATATTGGAGCTTATATTCCTATCTTACTTTACCTAAACCTTTATTGTTTGGCCAATAAAATAAAGAAACAGAAGTTGAAAAACCTTGGGGTTGATTATGATTTTTGGCAAATTTAGAACACTTTTCAAAAATCAATTTTTTTTTAATCCTTCTTTTGTATTTCATATGGAGGTATTTGCAAGTGTTACAAAAAAGAGCTTTTGAGTAGTCTTAAAGAACCAACTACGATCTGAATGAGATGAGACAAGAGATGTGTAATTAATAAAAAGAATAAAGATGGGTTCATGAGAATCATAAAGAGTTCTTTTGAATGATTGAAAACATTTGAGTAAGAAAGTTCGCAACCTGTCGAAATTAAATGCAAAGAGAATGAGCACGAGATTTATAGTGGTTCAATCTACCAAGATCTACATCTACTACCTTAAGCTCACACTTAGGATTTTAACTTGATTTCTTTAAACTCAGCCAACTTAATGGTGTCTATCTACACCAATTACATAAGAGAATCACCATACTTAGTTTTATCGAAACATCTCAATCAACAATAAATCAAGGCTCATCCTAAATGGGTTTTACACCACAACCTTAATGTTTAACAAGGAATATGGAAATGTAACAGAGATAACTTACACTTTTGAGCAAATGTGCAACAAATGAGAACCAACAACCTTTACCTTTTTGAAGCAATTTTATTTCACTTTGAAGCACTATTGAAAAGGGAGAATTTTATATTATAGAGAGTAAGAGTGTTTCTTAGAAAGTTAGGACAAAAATCTACTTTAAAATCGAGTTTTGAAACCTTTTATAGAGGCAAAAAGTAAAGCCCTAATGGCTAGAAACGGTTAGTTTCACACTGTCAAATTTTTTAGAGTTTTGGACTCAAGGATCAGACGAAGGGAGTCTAAAAGGTGGTCCAAAATGGAACTTTTCTAAGTAGAAACATTTTGATACTGTTCACAGAGTTTTGGACGAAACTTTTGGATGCAGAGCCATCCAAATTTCTCAATCCAAAGTTCTGAAGACTTAATACTTTGAAATCTTTTTGCTTATGTACTTCCAAGTAGAGATAAACTGAATCATAAGATAAGAAAGACATAGGAATTTACACAAAATACCTTAACAAAATGATTCCTAGTCTAAAATTCTTTCTCAATGACTTCAAGATCTTGTGAGCTCTTAGGTTGAGATTGTTCTTGATCTATCACCACTTTGGATTCCATTTCCTCAAAAGCTGCTTAGCAATCTTATTTTGCATACCTTGAAAGAACTGAGTTAAACATATCTTATCACATATAAATCACACAAGTTTGTTATCAACAATATTTGTCATAAGTCAAAACACAGAAGAATGCCCTAAGGGCTAACTCAAGGTTCTTACCCCCAACCCTTGAAATGTACCACCAGACCATAAAACCCCGTCCAGTCTCTTCTAATTGACCTTTTTCTCAAATTAGCATAAAATTTCCATACAAGAGTAGTAAACAACTTTTTATCAATAGATAACAGGGTTTCTCACCCAAAAGACTCAAACATATTCAACACATTTGTAAAATTCAGAAAAGACTTTGGATTTGTGCGATAACTGACAATCATAGATTCGTTTCTTAAAACCCATTCATTAAAACTGGATTCACTTTTAGAATCTAGAAAATGAGGTACTTGGGTCTCAAAACTTTCCTGTTCCAAAGTAGATACTAAGGTGTCGGTCTGAGAGCTAAGAGTTTGGGAACGACTTCTTTTCCTTTTTCCATTGTAGTCTATTTTTTCTTCATTGTTGTAGTGATTTTTTGAGCTTTTTTGGACTTGGGTTTGGTCAATTTTAGGGATTTTACCATTGTGATCAAAGGGTAAAAGCTTGGGCTTTCAGTTGTTCAAAGAGAAACCTAGAAAATTTTTGAAAGAAGAAAGATAAAGTTCTCGGTTGATTTCAGAATCCGAGAGAGAAAAGAGATAAAAGCCTTTTTGTGATTTCCTAGGAGGTTGTAAGGATAAGTACAATAAAATACATTAGAAAGAAGCTTTTAATCAGAGATTTCAAAAGCTATCTTGGAAAAAGCGATTTCATTTGAAATTTCGAACAGAATAATCTCGAAGTAGATATTTTTGAAAGATATACGATGCATCAGGTCACTTTCATTTTGGATTAAAGCTTCGTCCAGAATGTTCATCTAAAAGGGATTTCTTAAAGAGAGAGTTTTGGAAGATGATTTTGGATTTACTCTTCAAAGTGCTGCATCCAAAATCTCCCTCTAGGATTATGTTTCTTTAGAGACGTGCAAAAATAGACAGTCAAATCTTTCCCAACAAAATTTTAGTCACACAATTTTTGTGATGCACAATCCTCTTCTCAAAAAGAAAAATCTGTCTTCAGCTGGGGGCTTCAACCATTGTCACATAATTGACTAATGCTAAGCAAGTTGTATTTCAGCTCATCAATCAATAATAATTATTTGATAATGGTTGAAGGTCCTTTACCAATGTTACCTATGACAACTATCTTTCCTTTTTCTTTGAAGTCATAGAAAAAGAAAAACACAGGGCACGCAGCGGAAGCAAAAAAAAAAAAAAGGAAAACTGAAGAACAGGGGAACTCCGAACAGAGCCGACGCCAGCTTCGGTAGCCCTAGCCAACGCCGATTGCACTCTGTACAGGTTTTGAGGTTTAAAATTTTTACCTTTTTTCCTTATTCTAAGAATTAGTTAGACCGGAATATATGGAACTACTAAGGTAGATGTGCTGGTGGAAACCTCTGGTGTGATTCCTGCAAGCCTCCTACTCCGTCTTTGCATGTAGGTAAATGCCGAACTCTCAATCTTCTAGTATATAGCCTGCCTAATTCCGTTTGGTGAACAACTAACAGAACTAAAGAATATTTTCTAGAGAGAGGGAGAGAGAGACATGTGTTTCTTTTTCCACAGAGAAGAGTCTGTAAAAAAAAAAAAAAAAAAAGAACATTGTTGTTTCCAATCCTCCTGTTTAATCTAAATAAAACCCTAGGTTAAACTGGACTGGCCCATTGGACTTTTAGTTTAGCCTTTTGGACTTAATTAATTATTCTAATTAGAACCAAATAATTGGCCTAATTAATAATTAATTTTTTAGCCCAAATAAACTAGTCCAATTAACAAGCCTATATTAGTTTAGTCCCCCAGGTTAATCCCTAATTATTCAAACTGGGTCAAAGCTCTGAATAATTAATTAACTCACCAAACTAATTTATTTAATTCTCTCTCTCTCCATGGACCTTTATTTTATTCTAACACAGTAATTAAATCAGGCTACTTAAATAAAATAAATTCCATTTAATTGAAGATCAATTCCTTAGCCTATATTTAATTAGGATTCACGGTCTATACTGGGGACCAAAAGACACACTGCCTTGGCTACTAAAATGACCAAAATACCTTTGACATATAAATAGTTGTATTTTACATTTTAAATATTTCCTATTATCACCATAAGGAAATATTGACCCCAAGGACAATGCTGCGTTAGCAAAGTCTCCGACCTACAGGTGTAATGACTAAAATACCCCTCTATACATCACCGTACATTAAAGAGGAAGAAATGTACTAACACCTCTCTAAATGACATCTACCATCCTTAGGCTTTTAGTCCAATGATCCACGACTTCTTAGATTGTTTCGGCTTTCCAATGGAGCTACCCTAAAGTAAACATGCAAGTCATGTATCTCAGGGCTCTGGATATTTAGATCATTCAAACAACCACAATGGGCGATATAGTATAGAAACTATCTTGTATAAACCTATCTTAGCTAACTAGTCACACATACCCAACATGCAAGTATATTGATCGTACGATAGAACCTCAACTATATCATATCAAAGTATATGCTTCCAACTTCGTTAGACTACCAACTTATACTCAAGTCATAAAATACTAATCCACGCTGTAGTGGTAGTAGTCTAGATTTCTACCATATTGTACTTTCAAAAACCACTACTATAGGTCCTGTTCTACGTAGACAAAATATGCTTATGTCATGAAGTGAGTAGACTACTCACTGGCTAAAGGTAAGCCATTCCCTATTTGAAATTCATAACATAATAACCTAAACATGATGAGATTCCCATTCTCATCAATCGGTTAAGAACAAATGTTTACGTGTTAAGTAATCCGTGATCCATACCTTACTGTGAAAGACCTCCATTCACATGGACCACTTAAACACAATGGGTCTTTTCCAAATGTAATTGTGCACAAATAAAAATATAAATTCACAAACGATTTTTGAAAATAAATTTTATTAAAATATTCGATATTTACATCAGAAAACTTGTCTAAGAGGGCATATTTCTCCGCAATCTCCCACTTGCACTCTAAGACTAATTAAGTTCGTAGGTGCCCACCCCTATAGCGTCTAAGTGTCTCTTGAAGACTCTCTTAGCCAACAGCTTGGTGAATGGATCAGCTAGATTGTTCTCGAAGGCAATGTGTTCCACCACGACTTCCCATCTCTAGATGAAATCTTGGATCATGTGGTACTTCCTCTCGATGTGCTTCCCCTTCTTGTGGTTCTTGAGTTCTTTGGATTGTGATACTGCTCCAGTGTTGTCGCAATACATCACAATCGGCCTGTCCATGTGTGGAACGACTCTAAGTTTTGAAAGGAACTTCCAGAGCCAGACTGCTTCCTTGGATGCCTCCGAAGCTACCACATACTCAGCTTTCATGGTTGAGTCAACAATGCAAGATTGCTTGATACTCCTCCATGAAATGGCTCCTCCAGACAAGGTGAAAACATATCCACTAGTGGATTTTCTCTCAACCTTATCCGCTTGGAAATCTGAGTCTGTGTATCCTGTAGGAACCAAGTCATCAGCCTTGTAAACTAGCATGTAATCTCATAAGTATTAATTGTGTATAACAAAATATAATAACATTGTCAAAAGTATTGATAAAAATATTAATAATTTTATAGATAATAATATTGCTATAAAGATAATAAAAATAATAATATAAATAGTAATGATGATATTACTATGTATTTATTTATATATATTTTCTAGAAAAATAATAATGTTTAATAAAATATGAAAATAATATTTATTATATTAATAATAATAATATGATTAAATAAAAATAATATGAATAGTAGCAATAATAATAATAATTAATATTATTAATTTTATTAATATTTCTCTAAAATAATGATGTTTAATAATAATAATAATAATAATAATAATAATAATAATAATAATAATAATAATAATAATAATATCAATGATACTTAAAAATAGCAATACCAATAATAATACTTATAATATTAGTAATAGCATTATTATTAAAAATAGTAATATTAGTAGTAATGTTAGTAATAAAAATAATGATAGCACTTTAAGTATCAAAAGTAGCAATAATATTGCTATTATTATTTAAAGGTAGTAATAATTTTGTTATTAATAAATAAAGTAGCAATCAACAACAATATATATGCTTGCATGGTAATTGATGGCAAGATTAACAATTAAAGCATTAGCAAAAATTAGAGTAGCAACAATCTCCATTACCCACCATATCATCTCATGCTAGTGTCATATACACCCAATTCCCAAACTTACTAAAAACATATCATAACCTCACATAAAATCAAAATCCAGATATACTTCATAGAATAGTCTTAATGCACATCTCAACCTACACATCATAAAATCATCCATGTTATATTTAAATATTCATTTATCTTTCCTAACGCCACTAGATCATCAATCATCATATCAATACTTCTATAAGTCACCATCCTATTAGTCTTGAGTTCAAAAACAAATGAGGGAGTTTATGATAAAATACTTGTTTGATGATCGATTTAAGTTGAAGATGTCATTTTGACAATCGAAGAGCCTTGATGAGTCCTTTGAGAGACAAGGTTTGAAGAAGTCCATCATTGGCCCCCCAATGAATTTGGCCAAGAGAACGTGAGATTGAGAAGAGAGTGAGAATAAATGAAAGTAAAAAAAAATGAAGAACAAAGAAGATGTTTGGACTTGGTTTACCTTGTGGTGTTCTTCTTGACTTGCTAAAACAATGTTTGTTTAATCTGAATTAAGGGAGCACTTTGGATGTTTTGGTGTTATAAAGTGTACCAAAGGAAAGAATAGGATGATCTCTAGTTGATTTGAAGGTTCTGGAGTGGTTTGGGATGTCTAGAAGTGACTAAATGGTTGAAGGAGAGTAGTGTGTGTTCTTGAGAGAGTGGAAGAGAAAGTTAGATGAAGTGGGAGAGTGTTGTTAGTGGAGTTCGCCGAAATTCTTTATTGTTTGTGTACTAAATTTCTGGTTTGGTTTGATAGGATTAGTTGCTAGATAGGTGAGTGTGTGATGGAGCAAAACGTGGAATTTAATTTTCAAATTCAAAGTATTTTGAATGAAGAGAAACTAGGAGAGGTTTGAGGTGCTTTAATGGAGTTTTGTTGGCTAAGGTTGGTGAAGAAGAAAAGATGTTCAACTATGCACCTAGTATAGCTGAAAATATGATGGATAAATGAAGAAGAATTGAAGAAAAAATGAAGAGAAATGCTAGCTAATTAAAGATTGGAAATGTTGGAAAACAATTCTAGTTAGCTAGCTAGAAGAAATGATAAAATTTAGGTGGCTTGTTAGCCAGAATTCAAAATATTTTGAATTGGTTTCCAGCTATTAAATAGGAGTATTTGAAGGTCCTTTAATGGTGATTTTCCCAGCCATTATCTTGAAGAAGAACAAGAACCATGAAGGAACTAATTCATGGTGTTAAATACCCAAAGTTTCTTAGCTATGGAATTGACTTATTTGTTCAAAATTTTCTAGTTTAAACAAGCTATGAAGGGACCAAAATCTCCATACTTGTTTCCTATCTTTTCACACAAAAAGAGTACTTGATTTGCAAAGAAATAAATGATGTTCAAGCTGCTCATTTTCGAAAACAAGCTAGGAAGAGCAACTAAAAATAATTTCTAGCTTTTACCATAGCAAGAACAATTAAAATGTAGTTCTTTAGGTAGATAACTTGGTGATTTAATTTGAAAAACAAACCACACTATTATCCCTCCCATGTTTTGGCCAACTAATTTGCAAGAGCTGGAATTTTTCTTTTAAAATTTCAAGTCTAAGATCATCTAAAATTTTTATAAGAAAATTAAAAGAATTCAAGAAATATAAATATTTTAAATTCAAATATGTTTGGACTTAGGTTCCTAAAATAATGGAGATTAAAACTCCTCTACATTTTCTTTTAGGACACGATCACATGGTTAGAATATTACCATTATCTCTCCCTAAGAAAACATTCCTAATTTCATGGAATGAAAGAAATAAAATTCAAACATTAGTCAGGATAATTAAAAATAATACTTAGTTGATGGAATTTGAACTCAAGACCTTAGGAATTAACCACAAAGCTCTAACCACTTAACCACATTAATTCTGATTCTTATTTTTGTAACACCCCACTACTTAGGCCCAATAGGTCTAGGATGTCACCCCGTCCAAATGATAAGGGGTCTTTATAACTAGGACACACAATAAAAATAAAACAATACCTTAAAAATTTAAAGCTTATTACAACCCAAAAATTCATGAATAAATCCAAAATAAAAAATTTTCACTCTCAACTCCCAAAGTATTACATAAAATAAATAACAAAATGTCTTCCAAGGCAGGCAACACTAGCTACTCATCCCCACAATATGATCGACCTGAAATCATGGTAAAATGGGTGATGAGATAAAAATCTCAGTAAGTCCCTGAGTGCTTTAAGTGTTCAAAGAAAATAGTTCATGAATGCAAGGTGTAAGAATTTCATAAGAAAATAACTAGCAAGCAATAAACAATAGTCAAAATCAAGAGTGGCATTTTGGCTTTTCCAACCATACATATACATATAAATCAACCACTCAAAAAGGGTGGTCATGGGTTACCACACGTTGGGCCCCATAACTATACAACGGTCAGAACTCCACACTTTGTGCAGACTGACAAAAAGTAGGTGATCGGCCTACCGGGTGAGATACTCATCCATCTCTACACCTAAACAAAATCGGTTGTTCATTCCGGCAACACACAGTCCACTTGACTGAAAACTGCTAGCTCGGACCGACACGACCCACTAAACTGACATCTTATCCAGGAAGGACTTACCCCTCAGAGGTGGCTACCTGCTGAGAGACTTACCCTAACCCCTCAAAGACTAGTCCTAACAGTCCGCCCTTATTGAGTACTCAATGTAATTTATCCCACTTGGGAAAAAATGAATAAATCATAGCTCCACTTGAAAATGGCAATTGAGGATTTTCAAAGTTTGGGACAAAGCTGGTTTTAGAAAGAGTTTAGAGTTTGAGTAAAACATCTTATTGATTTTCAAATAATTTGTTTGACTGAAATGAGATAGGAGACAATCCTCAATTGCCTTTACAGAAGTGAGTGTCCACGCACTCCACATTTGATTTGCCATAATAATCATTTTGCATTAAACAAGTTTTATGCAGGAGTTTACCTAATTCTTGCTCAACATAAAGGTCTCCAACAGCTGACCTAACCCCGCCTGGGTTAAACATGAGCCATAATTAAACTCAAGCCAAAATTCGCTTTCACAAATAATCCTAACTCAACTTACTACAACCATGACCCTAGTGTCACAAGTTTTAAGGCTAGATAATAAATAAAAGGGTTTATAAAATAAATTTAGCTTGATATGAAAATAACTAGAGTTTGGGAAATAGGTACTAATAAGCTGAAGGTTTAAATCTTGCTATAAATTAAGGTTTATTTGATGAAGGGTCCTAGGACCTAAATGGAATTATTTAAAATACTAATCCATTAATAATTAGTTTTTGGAAAATGATTGGTAACTAAAATTAGTTGTAAGTAAATTTTAATGGGTTTTGATTGAAAGAAAATAAATAAATTTTAATAGTATTATGAATATAAGCCTTAAAAATTAATATTTTACCTATTATGAATATTTATATAAAAAAAGCTTTATTCGATATTATTGTTCTCTATATATTTTATTTTATATAAAATCTATATATTTTATTTCTTTAATAAGTCATTATTTATTTGAGAAAATATCATTATTATATATAATAGTCCAAATCTGCATTTCCCTAGGGTTTTCGAAATCCCTAGAAGAAATTATAGTTTTAATCATTTTATTAATGAAATAAAATTAGCTTAGGGACAACAAGTTCATGATCATATTTCCTATTGCTATCCATAATCATGAACATACACTCTACATCAATCAACAAAACATCCAAATCATGAATAAAACATAGATCCAAATCTACCAAGACATGATCCAAACTCTACTAATATAAACATATTCATGGCTTTAACAATCATACATAATCACAAAACCCTATTCACCGAAGGTAACATAATCTCTAACATGCTTGATCATTCATACCACTCACGACATGAAGACATGCAACAGACCTTAAAAATGCCATACAATCAACCAAGGCAAATCATCTCATGCCTCAATCCCATCTCCATCATACAAACACATTTATTCATGCTTCAATCTCAACTCCAACATAACAACACATTGTGAAACCCCAGTCAAAACCAACCTTAGAGTAAGGGGGTTGGGATGCATATCATATTTTATTGCATATTTAAATATATTTTTATATGATTTTATGTGCATTGAATTTGTGTTTTATAGTCTAGAGAGCTTGATTATGATTATTGAGTGAGAAGGGCAAAATGGTAATTTTTGCTTGAGGCGGAAAAAGGGCGATAGCTTGAGGATTGAATAGGAAAATATTTTTAGGGGGAAAATAAGAATAAGAGTTGTTGTATTTTAGTGGTTGGAGCTTTGGAATTAATTCTTGAGGTCTTGGGTTCAAATTCCATCATAAGAGCTTTAGCTTGGTTAAATTTTATTTTTGCTTGGGAAGTATCATTTTCGGCCTTGTGTGTTGGGAGTAGGGTAAAGATGTTGTCCTAAGAGAGACATGATAGGAATATCCAAATCCTACTCCTTTGCTCTACACAAAATTCCTAAGGAGAATTCATTTCCTCTTGATCTTTAATTTTTCCTATTTCTCAACTCATTAGTTTGATCAAATTGTTCTAGCCATTTTCTTTCCAGAAATTCCAGCAAGGTGCTGTGGCTTTGAAGGTTCAAAATGTCTTAGTAAAAGACATCTTATGGACCGAAGCAATGGAAGAGGGGAAGGATTTCAAGTGAATTAAATTTCTCTAGTGAACTTTCTAAAAATTCCCTCTAGCTAGGTTCATCTTCCTTCTTGGAATGAACTGAAATTTTCCAACTTCTTGTGCCTTCAAGGTGTCAAAATTCTTAGCCATTATTCCATCCCAAATGCTGCCAGAAAATGGCCTTGTTGATCAGCTTGCAACTTGAATTTTTCTGGCCATTTTCGGACTGCACAAAGGTGGTGCAAATCCAGGAAAATTCCTGGGCAAATTCGCAGCTTTGGAGGTCCAAAACCAAGCTGTTTTCTTTCAGTTTTTGCTCAACACCTTAGCCACATTTTTCCTCCCTAAAGAAGGCTGGAAACCAGCCTTGAAAGACCCCTAAAACCTCCTCCAAACTGTCTGCAAGCTGGTTGGAAAATGGCAGCTGAAAACTACCCAGAAATTCCAGCCTTGCAAAAATTATGTGCAGGAAAACTTTCCAGCTTTGTTTCCTAATTCATCCCTAGCCGAAACCTCAGCCTTCTTCTTCACAAACCACCCTTAAGCCTCCATTAACTGAACTCCATTTTCCTCCCCAAGCTTCTGCACGAAAATCCCATCATGGCTGCCTAAAAGATTTCCAAAAAAAAAATTCTGCAATCATGCTATGATTTGGATACCAAAATTCCAGCCACCATGATTTAACAACTTTCCAAAAAATATACCTCAAACAACCAGACCTTTCCTTCACCATTACACTCCTTATTTTCGGCCACCCTTAGCCTCCCTCCACCAGCATTCCTCTAGCCGAAACACTGCCCAACAATTCGGCCATGGCAGACTTCCAAAAGCTCTCCAATAATCAAAGATATTCTCGAATATTTAGTTTCCAAATTTGCTTCCTAAAAATATTCTTCAAGGATTTCAACAACTAGCCTTTCCTTTTCCCTTCCAAACCAGAGAATCATCTTCCTAAACCCTACAACCAATTTGGCCAGCCCTAATCTCCAGAATTTCGGCAGCTGTAAATCAAAACCTCTCAATTTTCTTCAACCTTCAAGAACACATAGCACACCAAGAACACCTACTCCTTCCTTTCACCTAATACCTCTCCAAATCACTTCAAACCACTGCTAAAAACTCCAAAATTCATCTACTCATTGTCATGAGTCCATCCACACCATTCTTAACATCAAACTCCAAAATCCAACTTGCTAGTTTGGATAAAAAATCAGAAATTTTGTGAAGACTCAAGAACACCTTCAAGGTAGGTTTGTTCTAACAACTTCATCTTCTCCAATCTTGATCTCTAATGAATATATATATGAATAAACATGCTAATGGACTCTCTCTCTCTCTCTCTCTCTTGGCCGCATGACTTTTTCACTAATGGCCATGCTTTCTTCATCTTCCTTGGACACATTTAGACCTCTAGGAGTTGAGATCCATTCGAAACTCCTTCAAGGTATTCATCAATCATGTAAGCCTTTTCAACCCTCTTTGTAAATTCTAGATTCATGTCTCTAGGACGTTATTGGTAGGAGATAGATTATGAATAGGATTTGAGCATGTGTTGTTGTGATGAGTTGAGATTGAAGCATGAATGAATGTGTGTATATGATGGAGATGGGATTGATGCATGTGATGATCTATCTTAGATGATATTATGATGTTTTAGGGTTTAATGCATATCTCCATGTTCTGAGTGATGTATGTGATCAAGTATGCTAGAGATTATGTCATCTATGATGAATAGGATTCATATTCTTGGTTGATTATTAAAGCCATGGTTATATTTATGCTAGAAAAGGTTAGATCATGTCTTGATATCGTTAGATCTATGCTTATATGCATGATTTGGATGATTTGATAAATTCAAGGGTTGTAAATGTTCATGATTGTGGTTAGCAATAGAACTATGGTCATGATCTAGTTGTCCCTAAGCTAATTTTATTTCTTCAATAAAATATTTAATATTATGATTTTTGGCTAGTAATTTCAAAAACCCTAGGAGGGGTAGATTTGGAATATTATATATATAATAAGAATATTTTAGTCAAATAAATAATAGCTTTTGCTAGAAAAATAAAATATATAGATATTATATATAAAATGATAATATCAAATAAAGCCTTTTATGAAAATAATCATAATAAGTAAAATATTTACTATTAAAATTTAATTATTATCTTTTAACCAAAACCTACTAAAATTTATTTAGTATCTTTCAATCAAGACTCATTAAAATTTATTTTCAACTAATTTTAATTATCAATTATTTTCTAGCAATTAATTATTAATAAATTATTATTTTATCTAGTACCACCTAGGACTTTTCATCAAATAAACTCTAAATTATTTTAGCAAGATTTAAACCTTCAACTTATTAGTACCTATTTTCCAAAACTCTAATTATTTTAAATATCAAAATTAGCCTTGGCTTATAAACCTTTTTATTTATTATTTGGCCTTAAAGCTTGGGACATTAGGATCATGGTTGTAGTAGTGAGTTGAGTTAGTTTATTTGTGAAAGTGGATTTTGGCTTGATTTTGATTGTGATTTGTATTTATCCCATGCGGGGTTAGGTCAGTTGTTGGAGACCTTTGTTGTGAGCAAGGATCAGGTAAGCTCCTACATAAAACCTGTTTGATGAAAAATGATTTTTTTTTTTTTATGGCAAGCAAAATGTAGAGTGCATGGTTACTCATTTCTGTAAAGGCAATTGAGGAATATTTCCATTCTCATTTCAGACAAATAAATTATTTGCAAATCAAGGGGCAGTTTTACTCAAAGCCTAAAACTCTTTCTAAAACCATTTTTGCTCCAAACTTTGGAAAACCTTAATTGCCATTTTCAAGTAGAACTATGTTTTGTTCATTTTTTCCAAGTGGGATACGTTACATTGAGTACTCAATAAGAGTAGGCTAGTAGTACTAGTTTTGTAGAGCACGAGTGAGTCTTCTGGTAGGAGGCCACCTCTAGAAGATAAGCTCAACTTAGAGAAACGTCAGTACTACTTAGTCATGCTGGTCCGAGCTAGTAGTTTTTATTTCAGTCAAGTGGCTGTGTTATGCCGGAATAGACACCCGGTTGTTATTTGGGTATAGAGAAGGAGGAGTATCTTGCCCAGTAGGCCGATCACCTACCTTTTGTCAGTCTGCACAAAGTGTGGCATTCTGACCGGTAGTATGCACAAAGTGTGGCATACTGACCATATAGACATAGGGCCCAACGTGTGGTAACCTATGACCACCCTTTTTGAGTGGTTGATTTTATTGCACCTGTATGGTTTAAAATCCAAAATGCTACTCTTGTTTTTGAACATCATTCATTGCTTGCCAGTATTTCTTTTGTCAGTCTGCACAAAGTGTGGCATTCTGACAGTTGTATGGTTATGGGGCCCAACGTGTGGTAACCCATGACCACTTTTTGAGTGGTTGATTTTATTGTGCACTTGTATGGTTTCAAAAAGAGAAAAACACCACTCTTACTTTTGACTAATGTTTATTGCTTGTCAATATTTCTCTTATAAAGATTTCACACTTTGCATCCACGAACTGTTTTCACTGAACACCCAAAGCACACCCGGACTTACTGAGATTTCTACCTCATCACCTTTTTACCATGATTTCAGGTCAATCCTACAGTGGGAATGAGTAGCTAGTGTTATCTGCCTTGGAAGAGAATGTTGTCATTTATTTTTTTTATGTATTGTTTTGGGAAGTTGAGAGTGGATAATTTTGTTTATGAATTTATTCTTGGGATGTAATAAATTTTAAATTAAAGTATTATTTTTATTCCGCTATTTTATTCGTGTGACCTAGTTATAAAGACCCCTTGTCCTTTGGATGGGGCGACATCCCCAGCCCCGGGCGGGCCTAGGTAACGGAGTGTTACAAGTGGTATCAGAGCCTAGGTTTAGGCAATCAGTTGATTTTCTGGATTTTTATTTCCTTAAGTATTTTGATCAGGTGCTAGTCATTGTGTTTTGTTTATAGGATGGTCAAAAGAGTTGCATCGGCTGTCAGAGACTGGCCCGCTGGTTGCGGTAACCCACCTGCCCCATTACTTGTAATAGATCCACCCTCGTCTGATTTGGAGTCAGAGCCTGAGGGAGGTTGGTTTTTGAGTGAGGACGAGATGGAGCATGAGCCGCCTATGCTAGATGACCCGGTTGTTGAGGCAAGATGGAGGTTGATTGGGGTATAGGTGAGTACGATAATGTTGATGAGAGTGAGGAAGAGATGGATGGGATAGAGAAGGATGATGAGGATGCAATGGAGGCTCCCCGGACCCCAAAGATAGGTGAGTTTGTTAGGACTTTTACTTACTATGACCTCAGAGAGTCCACTGATGAGGGTTATAGGCTAAGGGATGGAGTTACCCCGACATTAAGGGTGCTTAGGCAGCACGCTTTAGGAATGGAAGATAAGGGGAAAGGGAAGCTAGAAGAGAAACGTAAGAGGAGCGGACTTCGATATGCATTGGGTGTAGATGCTAAGTTGAGGAGAGATGGATTGTTTGACCTGTATAACTCGGAGGACGAGAGGCCTGCACCTAAGGGTGCGATTAGATTAGCTTTGGATGAGTTTTATAAGGTAGCTATGAGAGTTAAGAGGGGCAATGAAGGTGATTTAGGTCAGCCAAGTGAGAGTGCGGGTTTTGCGAGGGATTATGTGGGGAAACCCGATAGCTTCATGGGATGGCTCGTGGAACCAGCATCTGACGATCTAGATACCTCTGCTGACTCTAGCGGTGAGTAGAGTATAGAAGATTAGCAGCATTTGCTCTCTCTCTCTCTCTCTCTCTCTCTCTCTCTCTCTCTTTGGGATTTGCATTCTTTTGTTCATCTATTCTTTTCGAAGAAGCGTGTTGCTGGTAGAGTTCGATTATTTTACCGAAAAAAAGTGGTATTGCGTGTGATGACCCCTTCTTTATGAAAGTATGATTTTATGAAAAGCATGAGTTTTATTTATTACTTAGTTTTCCCCTAAATAACATCATCAAATTTTCTTTTAAAATGAGTAGATATAATTATTATTATCTGATTATGTACAAAAACTTACATCTGATTCTCTTTTACTAAAACCTGAATGTGAATGCATGCTCAAAATGTTTTAAACTTGAATGCATACACTCATTATCTGAGCATGGTTGAGAATGGCACCCAAGCGCCATGTAGCCACATTAATAGAAGAGTTCCAAAAGTAGATCTTGTAGCACCGGAGTTTGAGATGACTCAAATGCCGTCACCTAATCGGGGGGGATGAGAACAAGCCAGATTCGGAATGGGGGTCTGAAGCATCGGATGATATGTCGATAGGACAGGCATTCAGTAAGATGGCAGAAGTTCTGCAAACCCTGACAGAGCAGAGGGTCCTTAAGGGAGAAGATGAGGCATTAGAGCGGTCTTTGAAGTTTCAGCCGCAGTCTTCTTAGGTAAAGTTGACCAAGATCAGAAGGCAGAAAAATGGATCAAGTAGATGGAGGATATATTTGCAACGCTCCAATACATCGAGGAGCAGAGGGTTAAATTTGCAGCATTCCGTTTGAAAGGCCCAGCTCGGGCATGGTGGTAGCAGATTCAAGATGACGGGAAAATGGTCGAGCAGGAATGGACGTGGTCCAGTTTTGTCGAAGCCTTCAAAGCTGAGTACATCCCTCAGTGGATAGTGGAAAAACGAGAGGACGAATTTCAAAATTTGAAGCAGGGAGGCATGTTAGTGGCCTAGTACAAAGCACGGTCCACCCAGCTGTCGAAGTACTACAAGAGATTAGTGGACACCGAGCAGCATAGGACAAGGCAGTTTGTTAAAGGATTGAGGCCGGAATTGAGGAAGGCGTTGGCACCTTCTCCTCCAATGACCTATTCAGGGCCCATAGACGCAACTACCCGGACAGAAAATGAGGACTGCAGTAGAATAGCATTGAGGCCTTTCCAGCCGCCAAGGCAACCGCAAGGACCTTTCCAAAGGCAGCAATCCAACAAGCGCCCTACTAACCAGGAGTAGGAGACCCGGGAAGGCCAACATTGTTGCTGATGCACTGAGCAGAAAAGTCGGTATGGCCAGACTAAGAGTGAAGGAGATTGAAGTGGTTTAGGATGTGTTGGACAAAAGGGTGGATCCTGCTGTGGGGATGAGTAGCTAGTGTTATCTGCTTTGGAAGAGAATGTTGTCATTTATTTTTTTTATGTATTGCTTTGGGGAGTTGAGAGTGGATAATTTTTATTATGGATTTATTCTTGGGATGTAACAAATTTTAAGTTAGAGTATTATTTTTATTCCACTATTTTATTCGTGTGACCTAGTTATAAAGACCCCTTGTCTTTTGGACGGGACGACATCCCTGGCCCCAGGCGGGCCAAGGTAGCGGGGTGTTACACACATGCTCAAACCCTAATCATAATCCATCCCCTTCCAATATCATCCTAAAGACATGAATCTAGAATTTAAAGAGAAGGTTGAAGAGGCTTGCTTGAAAGATGACAACCTTGAAGAAGTTTCGAAAGAAGCCTTACTCTTAGGAAACTTGATCCGTTCAACAGAGAAGAAGAAAATATGGCCATGGTTGAAGTAACCATTCGGCCAAGAGAGAGAGAAAGAGAGTTCATTAGTGTGTGTGTGTGTGTGTGTGTGTGTATATATATATATATATATATATATATATATTCATTAAGAGTTGAAGATGAGTGAAGATGGAGATAATTGATCATGCTTACCTTGAAGGTGTTCTTGAGCCTTTAAGAAAATTCTAGTTTTTGATCCAAAAGAGAGACTTGAATTTCGGTATTTGATGTTAAAAATTACAGAAGTGGTTTTAAGGGGTTGAGTAGGTGTGATCTGGAGTTTTTGGAGAAGATTGGAGAGGTTTGGAGTGGTCTTAGGCGTGAGGATGCTGGTAAGTGTTCTTGAAGGTTGGAGAGAATGGAGAGAATTTGGATGAAGCTGGCTGAAATTCTATGGGAATAGGGTGGCCAAATTGTTTGAATAGTTTGTGGTAATTAGATTTTCAGATTTGAGAGAAAATGGAAAGCTGGGTGTTTGAAATTCAAAGAGAATAATTTAGGGAATCAATTTTGGAAACAAATATGGTAGGAAGATCTTGGTTGATGGAGAGCTTTTGGAAAGCTAAAATGGCTGACTGGCTTGCTGGAATTCTGCTGAGATGAGTGTTGTTTGATGGAGCTTTAGGATGGCCGAAATATGGTGGACAATGGTGAAGGGATTTTCTAGTTGTTTGAGTGTTGATTTATGGTAGTTTACTGAATATGTTTGCTGGAATTTTGGTCTTCAATCAATGGCTTGATTGGAGTGATTGATGGAGATATTTTAGGAGCAGCCACGGGACTGGTTTTCGAGCAGAATGTTGTGGAAGATGATGAAGCTCAGTTCATAGCTGTTCAAGGGGAGTTTGTACAGAAAAATGGTGGAAGTTTCAGATAAGGCTGAAGAAGAAGCAAAGCTGGAAAATCCTGAACAGATTTTCACAAGGTTTGCTGGAAATTTCTGGGCAGATTTTGCTACCCTTTTTCAATCAGTTCTAGAAGGTTTGAAGGGATATTAAGAGATCCTTCAAGGCTGGTTTCTAGCTTTCTTTATGGAGGAAAAATGAGGTTGAGTTGCTGGATGAAAAACTGGAAGAAACAGCTTGGTTTTGGCTCACCAATACTGCGAAAATTGTCCAGAAAATTTTCTGATTTGCACAATTTTTTGAGCAACTCGGTTTTGGTTGGAATGTTTAGTCCTCAAGCTAATTGAAGTGGCCATTTTTTTGGTAGCATTTGGGAGGAAAAGATGACTGAAATTTTCGACACTTGGACTGAACAAGAAGCTGGAAAATTCCAGATTACTACATGAAGAAGATGAACACACTTAGGTTAGAGTTTGAAGGTTCAACCATGGAGATTAATTCTCTTGGGAACCTTCCACAACTCCTCCCATTTTCAGCTAACAAGATGTCTCACACTTAGACATTTTCGAACCTTCAAAGCCTCAACACTTTGCTGGAATTTTCAGGAAATAGAATTGGCTTAGATGAATTGAACAACTTAATGAATTGTGAAGTAAAAAAAGCTCAGGATCAAGAAGGGTATGAACCCCCTTAGAAATTTTTGTAGGGCACAAGAGTAGGATTAGAACATCCCTATCATGTCTCCCCTAGGATAACACTCCTAATCTTCTCTAAAGCATGCAAGAGCCGAAATATAGCCTTCCTACACAAAAATAAAATTTAATCATGCTAAAACTCCAATGATGGAATTTGAACCCCAGACCTCAAGAATTAATTCCAAAACTCTAACCACTAAACCACAACAACTCTTGTTCTTATTTTCTTTCCTAAATATTTTTCCTATTTGATCCTCAAGCTATCCCCCTATTTTCACTTCAAGCAAAAATTACCATTTTACCCTTCTTACTCAATAAACACAATTAAGCCATCTAGACTACAAATCACACATCTAAGCACATAAAATCATACAAAAATATATTTATGCATGCAAGCAAATATGATATGCATCCCGACTCCCTTACTCTAAGGTGGGTTTTAGTTGGGGTTTCACAATTTTCTGATCCTAATTCTCTTCCCTTCTAAAACCCAAGACTCTTCTTCTCTCATCCCTAAGAAAAATTCTGTAATTACCCCCAACACTCATCTAGCACAAGTAATTCATAAAGACTACATATAACAACTTAAAACTTCACAAATTTACCTAGAAAAAAAATATTCATGCAAGATGCTATGGAATGCAACCATTTCCTCTAATTCTAGGGTATTCTTAGGTTAGTTTTGAGTTTAGGAGCCTAAATTATCTCATCCCTCTTATTTTTTATCCTTATTAGATTAAAGGTGTTAGAATGTTGATTTAGTGGGCTTAGTTCATTAGATTGTGTGTTCTAGATGACTTATCTAAGGTTCTAATCTTTGAATTAGGTTTTGTTTGAACTTCCATTTTCAAGCATAAATTCACTATTTTGTGTGCTTTGTGTGTCCATGAATATGATGCTTGTTTGAGCTATGAAAATTGCATATAAGAAGGAGCATGTAAGTTGATGCTAGGGTAGCTATTAGAGGTAGTAACTTGCAGAAATCTTGTGCGTATTTTGGTTTATTTGCTGCAAGTTTAATAAACACAAAAGGAATCCCATAACTCATGTTGGTGCTAATTTTTTTAAGTAGTAGAACTCAAGTTTTTGCCATGTCCATGTTGTAAAATGATCCTTGTTGTTATGTTTATCATTGGAAATGCATTTTCCTTGTCAATCTTTGAGTATTGGGGTTGTTATAACGATGAATATTTTGAATTATCTTGAGTTACAAGGTCGCGCATAAGATGTTTGATGTGTTAACCCAATGACTTCCGATTGCTCTTATATAACTACCAATATTTCTTCTATTCATTTCTTATAATTCTCTTATTTATTAACTTTCTTTTAGTGGGATGTGACTTGCAATTTGTTACCAGAAAAATTTCTTGCGAACTTGACAATTGTTTGGAGACTACTGGTGCATTCTTAAATCATACTATTTTGTCTTTTGGTAATTTTGAATTCTTTGAGATAAATAGCCATGAGTGAACTGTTAAATATCCAAAAACCTATTTTTTTGGTTTGAGATAGCATTCCAATATTTGAAAATCGTACAAATAGAAATGGTTGTCTACTATGTATTTGGTGAAATGCTTAAGTGTTTATATAATACTTTGTGTGGGTTCTTTGCTTGCATCTTTTAGTTTTATTAAACTACTTTATCCTTGAGGTGCTTACTTAGTGAATATCTTCTTAAATTATTCCTAAAATCTTTACTTTACGTAGCTTATATGAATGTACATGTTCATGTGATTGCACTCCATTGAAGATTGTAATTTGAACTCTTATCTCACTGGTAGATCCTTGCACATTTAAATCATGGAATTTTTTGCTACCTAATGATCAAGCTATAGTATCATTTGTTCTTCTTGTCCAATAAATTAGTTTTTCATTATTATGAGTCTTAAGTTCCTTGTGTTCAATAGTTAAAGTTCTTTGGGGATCGTGGAAGTAGTCAATAGTTAAAGTTCCCAATTTGGGACTAGTTGCCCACTAAGTGCTTCTTGAAATACGAAATTGAAACTATATTGAGAAATATGAGTTTTTAGCTTTCATCAATTATTTTTTTAGACTTCTTTGTGGGATTTTTGGTTTTGGAGTTAGTTTGAGCATTGTCCAACTTTGAAACCACATCTTATTATCTTGTCTACTTGATTCCTTGTAGGGCTTGTGTTAGTGTTTATTCATTAAACTTCTGTCTTCAAAATCTTGAACTTGTGTGAGACGTTCTTACTCGAACTCTTATGGAATTGTGTCTCATCCTTGCTTGATTAATTCCCCTAAGACATTTAGTTGATTATTTTTAGAAGTTCAACTTGACTTGTCGCGTTGGACTAGTTCTTAAGCAATTACAGAGGTTATTTTGAGAAGAAATCTTTGAGGAATTGAGTGTTGAAAAAGGAAATAAGGTGAGCTTACTATGATAAAAGCCAAGAAAAGTGTACACACGAGTGAAGGATGACCACTAAAATTGAGAGTAAACACATGAAGGACTTCTCTTTTATTTCTATTTGGATTTTGTGTGTATTTTTCATGAAAACAATACACAATGTCTAGTGATAGTAAAAGTGAATGATAGGACTATGATGAGAAATCTTGTTCAAGTAGAAGTTGTTATGAGGAATATGATAAATATGAGTATGCATACGAGGAGAATGATTATAAGAGTGTGAAAGGATGGAATGAATATGATGAAGGGCCAAGCACAAGTGAAATGGAATACGACGGATACGAGGAAGAATCCTATTAAAATATCTATGATGAAAGGCTAAACATAAGTGGAGAAACGTATAGAGAATATGATGAAGAATCTTGGTGATATAAAGAAGAGCATGAAAACTTGAGCCATGAAGAGGTTTGGTATAGAAGGGATGATTACTATGATGTGCCTTATACAAGCAGTGGAGGAAATGGTAGGATTATTGGGAAGGGAAATTAGAAATATGATGAGGGTAAATGTGAGAGAGTTTATGTGGAAGGAGCACATAAATTCTCAAAGTGTAGAATGCTAAAGACAAAAGGGTTTGAGTGCCCAACAGAGATTAATCAAGGAAAAAAGGAAGAGTTGCAAAGGAGTGTTGTGAATCATTATGTACATTGTTGTAGTTGTAAACATACCTCGCTTGATTTTCATTTGAATTCCCTTGAAATATCTTACAATCAAATACAACAAGTAATTGAGTTGATGTTAAAACAATGTCATGAGAGGTAAGAAGCTAAGTTTGAGGTCAAGGAAAATGTTGTGGGTAATAATTCGAAAAGAAAAGCAAAGGAAGAAAAAAATGAAAATGGTGAAAATTAGAAGCAAAAGGATTCTATTGAACTAGAATGGGAGAAAAAGTTTGATAATAGCATGTTAGTTGAAGGGTAAATGAGTGTAGTGATTATAGTCGAGGAGATTGCCTTGAACAATCATAACTTGTGTAATAGCTCACATTAACCAAAAAAGGAAAATGTGTTTCAAGAAAAAGAAGAAAAGTTGGAGAAAGTTAAACAAAATGGGTTATTAGGATTAGAAAAAGAAGTAGAGAAGCTAATGATAATGGAGAGGTTGATGAGAAGCTGAAATATTAAATGCAAAATATGACTAAGGAGTACTACAATATACTATTTTTTTCCAGAGATGAGTTACATCCATTAGAAGTGTTGGAGGAGGATAAGCAAGAAGGAACAAAGCATAATAGTGCTAAAAATGTAGAGAAGTAAGAAAGTAAAAAAAAAAAGAAGAGTTGGCTAGAAGTGATGCAAGAGTAAATAAGAAAAAATGATGTTAATGAGAATAAAACATATAGTTGAACTTCAAATTAAGACACCAAATCTAGTAGAGAAATCAAAGTTCATAGTAAAAAAGAATTAAGGTTCGAAAACTGTATTCATTGATTAGTGTTATGAGGAAGATATGTGCATCGTTGAAGAAGAAAGGGATTTACAAAAGGAAATTATTTTCTATTCAACGTGTCAAATCAAACATAGACCACACAGCTTGATTATTGATAGAGGAAGGTATAAAAATGTTACTAGTGCTATATTGATAGAGGAATAACGAATGGAGACCTTGAAATATACTAAACCTTATAGGTTTCAATTGTTGAATAATTGTGGTGAAGTAAAGGTAAACAAACAAGTCAAGATAGAATTTTCCATAAAGAAGTACAAAGACAAAATTTTGTGTAATGTCTTTCCTATGTATATTGGACATTTGTTGGATTGACTTTGGTTATATAATAGAAAGATGGTTCACCATGGAAAGACAAAAAACCCTGCCTTTTATGGAATGATGGAAGGAAATTTACACTTGTTCCTCTGTCTCCTAGGGATGTTTTAAAAGATTAAAATATTTTGAGGGAGGAAGATAAAAAGAAAAGAGAGCAAAAAGAGAAAGAAACACAAGAGAGGGCAAAACAAGAGAACAAGGTAAAAGAAAATCAGAGAAAGGCAAGAGAGAAAAAAGAGACATTGGACCTCAAAATGCAAACACTACCAAAAGAGAAGATAGAATAAAAAAGGGACATCAGAGACAAAATAAAAGTGCCTACAAAAAGAGTGAAGGCTTGGATTGTAAAGAGAAAAAACATGATTGTTAGTGAGAAACATAAGCTTAAAGTTTTACTTTCACAGAAAAATCATTTTTTTAAATTCTTATGCAGAGAAACCTACCTAAACAATACATCACATTGATTTGAAGACGAATCCTCATCAAGAAAGGGAAAATGATGAGATTGATTACAGGCATGAAGGACCATCCAAAGAATGGGGAAGGAAGGCCAAGACTCACTTCAAGGTTCCTTAGAAAATATCACTATTCAAGAGGTTTCTAGAGCATTTCAAGCATTCAAAGAATGTAAGCCAAGAACCTAGCGGAGAGTCAAGAAATAGGTGCCAAAAGGAAGGATTAAAGGAGCTCAAAGTCAACACTATCACATATGGAAGATCAAGGACGCTTGGAGGACCCTTGGAAGACAAATAAGGAACTAAAGGAGCTTAAAGAGAATATGATTCAAGTGGAAGATCAAAGAATGGCTAAAGAGATCCAAAGAGAGGAACTTGATCAAGTGTTGGAGTGTAGAATAGGGGATGCACAACTTGATACGCAGGCATGCATCAAACCATACAAATTGCAGAACTAAGAAATGCCTATTGGTTTAGTGCACGGTTAGATACACGGCCATGCACAAAGATGTGTAGTTGTACATCGCCATATGCACATCCCTACACCAACCCCTGCACGGCCTCTTGAAACTCAGCCTGATTGGGGCACGGCCATACAGCCATTATGCATAGTTATGCAATAGTCTTAAAGCAAATTTTTTTTTTTTTTTACTCTATTTTAGCTTTTTCATTTAATCTCTATTTGTAATAGTTCTGATGGCCAATTTGACTTATTTTAAGGCATTTTTTTTCTTAGGATTAGCATCTTTAGTAGTATAGGGCTTAATATCTCTCTCTATATATATATGTCATTATTCCTCTTGTAAAGAACTACTTTAGAACTTTGAATATTTTGAATACAGGAACACTTTGTGAGTTTGGTGAGGTAATTTCTTTTTGGGATTTTTTCCTTCAATTAAAACTAATCTTAGGGTTTAATCCTTCCCTTTATTCAAATATCTAAATAATTCAAGGATAATCCAAATCTTCATCTCTATTTTGAGTGTAAGGTTTCTTCCTAGTATTCTTGTTAGGTTTAAGTTTACGTGCCTAAATCGTCCCATTCTTCTTGTTCTTAATCCTTGTTGGATTAATGGTATTAAGGTGTTCATTTAGTTGGCTTAATTCATTAAACTGTGGGTTCTAGGTAGGTTAGATTATCTAGGGCTCTAATCATTAAATTGGGTGTTGTTTGAACTTACTTTTCAAACATAAATTTATTATTTTGAGTGCTTTGTGAGTTCTTGAATTTGACGCTTTTTGGAGCCATAGAAATTGCATAAAGAATGAGCACTTGAGCTCATATCATAAGGCCTTATTTTACTTAAATAAAAGAAAGAATTGAAATATGTGATGAATTGAATTTGATCCTTATGTTAATTCTAAACTGGGTTGTCCAAAACCTATCTATAAAGTCTCAAAACCATCATAGAATGAATTAAAGAAGTTTATACCGCCATTGCACTGATTGAGGAATTTCTAAAATCTTCCAAGAGATGGCAAGGGATATTGATTTGTCGTTCTCTTGGCCATGCTATTCTCTAGACAAAATTTCTTCACTTCTAGTACGGAATGTTGCACAGCCATGCTAGCGACCTTGCAACCCTACATAGACAACTATATAGCTATGCTACAGGATGTGCATATTGCAGATGCCAATTTTCTATTCTCTTCTCAAACTTCTATAAGTTATTCAACCTCTCTTGTTCAACACGACATCATGTATGAGAGTGCCATATGTCGTGCATGGCTCTTGGAAATTTCCCCTTACTCTGTTCTAAATGGTTTGATGCATTATCGTGCACATACACTAAAAAACCTTAAAAACTTGTTTAACTCACATTCTAAGGCCTCCTCATATTTTAGCAAGTACCTTTGTACGAAAATACATCATGTTAGCCTTTGTTCTACTCATTTTTCTGCAAAATCACCTAGAAACATTAAAAAAAAATACAAAATGAGTAAAAACTCTCGATTATCACACAAAAGAATGCACAAACTCTAAGAAAAAAAGGCTACACAAATATGACAATGTCACACCTAACAATTGGTGGTGGAGTATGTTTCTAAATGTGTTGAACCTTGGGCTACAAAGACTAATGATGCTAAAGTGGCGGTTAATTTTGTTAGGGACCAAAATTTTCAATAGTTTTGGAGGTCCCAAGGCAATCATTTGTGAAAAGGATCCCGCTTTTGTAATAAAATTGTTGAAGCCTTGATTAAAAAATATGGAGTTCACAATATGATTTCTACTTCATTTCAACCCCAAATCAACGGTAAGGCTGAGATTTCTAATAGGAAATTAAATATATTCCTGAAAAAAAAAAGTTTTGTATCCTAATAGAAAATATTGGAGTCTCCATTTGAGGGATGCATTATACGCATATAGAACTGCATGTAAGACATTAATTGTTATGTCCCTAAATAGGTTTGTGGTTAGCAAAGCTTGTCATCTTCTCATTGAACTAGAGCGTAAGGATTTTTAGGCTCTTAAACAATGCAATTTAAACATTCAAGATGCTTTTGTTTATTGTTGATAGGGGCTAAATGTTCATATATTTTCTATTCAGATGGCTATTAATTCTAATCATTTTTCTATCTTTTGTGTAGGAATTAAATAAATGAAAAGATAAAAGAAAAGATTATGAAAAGTTTTAAAAAATAAGTGAAAATAGGAAAACAAAAGGCTAGCAATGTTGGTTAGTCCATGGAAATGGTTCAGACTAGTTTTAGCACGAAAAAGGACCAAAATGGAGCACTTTTGGCACCCGAATAAATTTGAGCCAGCCCGGGCTTAAAGCATGACCAAAGACAGCCAAATGTAGAAAAATAGAGTACATTCGGTGCCAGGTGCTTCGAACCAACCAGGTCTGGTTCATGTTGCGAATTTGACATGAAAAATGTGTTTTTGAGTAGAATATGGCAACTTATATTGAAATTGTTTGGGAATTGATTTGGAAATGAATTAGGACTATTGTATTGACTTTTTAGTAGTCTAATTCCAGTAAATACATCAGATTAACACCCATTAAATCAGTTTTTCACTGTACATAATAAAAAAACTCCTAGAGATGAGTCAAGAACATTATGAGGAGAAAGATCAAAGGGAATCTTGGATAAGAAGAGGAGCTTTATCAAGAAGATTGCAAAGGAGAAGGAGATTACACTTGTTTATAAGTTTTTCTCTATCTTTCTTTGTAACTCTATTTCATTAAAATTGGATTTATATGTTTTAATTGTAGTTGAAGATATTTTTACTCTAAGATTTTGTGTTAAATTATTTATAAACTTATTGAAGTTTAATTTTAAATATTTGATTATTTGATTTTATTAGTTAAATTAATTAACCCGGGAGTAATTACTTCACTATCTTGTAATCTCTTAATTAACTTACAAAACAAGATTAAGGGAATGACTTGGTAATAAAAAAGAAAGTAATATCACCTAGAATATAGGGGTATTATTTCTTCCATAAAAAAGACTTTAGTGTTATCTAGAATATAGGGACATTAACTATTTAATTTAGTAGTTCTTAATACTTCTTAGCTTTAATTAAAGAGGTAAACATAGCTTTTCATTAATCTTAGAATAGAATTTTATAACTTGCAAAATGATTGAAATTTACTTTTGAAACTTATATTACTATTTATGATTAGAAATCAATTGGTTGAAAGATATTTTCTTCATTTGTTATAGAATTAAGATGCTTCTTTACTACATGTCCTTTCTCCTTATTATCATTCCTTGATTATCCTTGTGACTTTTCTTGTGTGACTTAATTTTCTCTAGTATAGGTAGTTATTTACTTTTATTTCTTTATTTTATTAGTTGAACAACAAATATTTGGGTAAAGTAAGGTAGGAGGTTAAGTCCCTATAGATTGGATACTTACCATTCCCTATACTATATGATGTGTATACTTGCCCACATGTGTGATTTTAGTGGTTAGTATTTTAATTAAAACTTGACTGGCAGTGGCCCTTTGTTGATAATTGATAGGGGCTAAATTAATCATATTTTTTTCTAGTTATTTGAGGTTCTTTTGTGATATATTTTGTTCAATAACTAGTCAAATTCTTTCACATTTGAGATTTTACCCTAGGAAAGGTGTTTTATTCATTATTTCAGATTTTTAGGGTAAGACGAAACAAAAACATCGTAAAACAGAGGAGAGGCAGTGCCGGCTAGGGCACTAGAACTGGCGTCGGCCATGCATTGGATTACACGAACTTCGAAGCGATGAAAAATTGTCAAAACAGAGCGGAACAGAGGGGAACCGGTGCCGGCTCCAAGATTCAAGGTGGCACTGGCTGCATTCTGGTCTTCATTGTGCACAATTTAGAGAAAAATCGGCAAACGAGTAGAGAAGCAGAACACAACCGGCGCCAGCTCCGAGAGCCAAGGCAGCGCCGGCTGTGCCCTGAAGATAAGGCGGTGCTTGATTTTTTCTACGCAATTTTTGGTAATCTGCGGAGTTTTAGTATCTTCCAATTTCTACTCGGCCAAGAACTCTGTACCTACAAGTTTAGGCACTTCCTAAGCCTATAAATAAATGAAAAGCACAAGGGAAAAAGGGGAGAATTCATTGATCATCAGAGAAAATTACTCAATCAAATGAGGAATTCTTCAATTCAATGAGGGTTGTACAAAAAAGTCTTCAAAGGAAGAAGAAGGATGCTTGTCTATGAGTGCTTTCTTTTACTTTGTTTTCTTTTTCTTCAACAATGATATGTTAATTGTTTTAGATATTCATAATATTTAAAGTTATTTAATATTTTGATTAATTGATTGTTATTCTAGGTATTTAATTACTTGTGCTCATTACGAGATTGGTTGATTGTTACTTTCTATTGACATAATTGAAAAAGGGGTTGATGGTGGTTTCAATTCATTAGTTTCATATTTGTTGTCTTTTAACTTACTTGAAAAAGGGGTTAATTGCCAAGAACTAGTAATTAAAGGTTAATTGATGTCTGCCAGAATATGGATTCGTTAGTTAGTTTCATGTTTTAAGTTTGCCACAATATGGAAATTTAATCAATGATCGTGTTTAATGCATCTTTTGGGTAAGACTGGTTGAGACAGAATATGTGATACTAAGTTACCTAGTAGATAGGGATTTATGGATTGAAAAAGAAGTGAGTCTATTTTAATCCTTCATGATGCCAATGGAATAATTAGTTATGATAATGGTTGAGTTCTTTAAGATCATGTTTGTCTACACAATGGCTTGAGTTACATAATTCTACATCCTTAACATATATATATATATATATATATATATATATATATATACATATTTTATTTTATTTTATTTTTATTTTTATTTATTTTTCACTTTATCGAGTCAGTTAAACAATGAAAGAAAAGTGATTAATATCTACTTGTTCCTTGAGGATCGATACTCGTTTGAACCCTATGCTCAGTTAATGGTAAGTACGCTTGTTCATATGTGTGATTTGGATTAAATGTTTTAATTTAAACTTGATTGGGAATGTACTTAGTTTTTGTATGATTTTTATACCCAAATCCGGACACATCAAGTTTTTTGTGCCGTTACAGGGGAACAATAGTATGAAAGGTTGGATTTTGTTGATTTAACCATATAAATATGTAACTATGTAAATATGTAAATTATGTACAATTGTTCTTTTAACAAAAAGGTGCTATGTTTTGTATCGTGTGTATCTTGTATACCCTTGTAATCTAACTTACTAACTTTGACAATGTTTAATTGATTAACTTTTTCTTCTTTTAATTTTATTTTCAATATGAATTTCGGTTATCTAACTTTTTTCTTGTCTTTTCTAGGTGTTAGTCTTGGTGTCCATCACTACTGTGTATTCATTATTTTTATTTCATTTTTCACAAAAAAAAAAAATAGTAGAGTATTGATTGGCAAAATTACAAGCTCACATTGATGTTTTTGGTGAGATAACATTAGAAGCATTAGTAAATTCTTGTATTGCCAATACAAATTCATCTGTTCAGTGGCATGAATAAGCTTCCCAATGATTGGGCGATCAAAGGAAACACTTAGTTAAGATTGTTGAGGAGAATCATAAGTTCATGCTGGCCCATACACTCAAACAAGAGAATCTCCTAGGAGATGAGAGATCCTATGAGGGACAACTATCCAATGTGGGAAGGGAGGTATTCAATTCTTCTCTATGTGCTAATAATCCTAACCTCTCTTTGTTACATGATTTCCTAGGTTCCTCTCTTTTCTCGGAGAATATGGGTCCAAATAATGATGTGTTGAATTTACCATGCTTCAAGGAGCTGGATTTTTTAACACTATATCATAAGAAGTCCTTGGAGGATGGTAGTAATTTTTATCCTTCACCCCATTCAACAGGAGGTAACTTAGTTTTTGAAGATGTGTTGAAAAGTAAGGATTTTTTTTTTATCCCATCTTTAAGAACACAATTGCTAAGTTTTAAGGGAAATTTTAAATTGTAAAAATTCTTTTGAAGGGTTAGTCGGTGATTTCAAAGTTGATGCCTCCGTTAGATACCATGTGCACTCATATGTTAAAAAAGATATTTATGTGTCTAAAGAAATGCTAGAGAATGAGGTTTATGTGTTTGGTTTTGCTGAGACAAATCGTTTTCATGAACCTTCCATTTTTTTTTAAATCCTCCATTCTTTCCACATTCATTATGCCTATCTTGGAGCTTTAATTTCTTTTCAAAAGGGTTGATGAGGAAGCATGATGGGTGTAGAGCGTTTTTGTTTTATTTTTATTATTTTAGTCTTTTTCTTTAGTTTATTTTTTTTATTTAGGTCTATTTTTATTTTATTATTATTTTTCTTGTACTTTTATTTGTGTTTTGTTTAACAGGCATACAGTCCTTCTCTTGGACAAGCCCCTCTCTTTACCTCAAGCTTGGCTATCTATTGGAGCATTATTACACTTGGAAAGTTTTACTTAAACTTTCTACCCCTTTATTATTTTTTGTCCCTTTGGAGATGTTTTCTTGTGTTTATCTTTTGCTAAGGAGGACATTGTCCAATTTAAGTGTAGGGGAGTAGTTTGGTGATATACTTTGTCCAAGTTTTTTTATCAATTATCTTGGTGTTTTCTTAGTGGTGAGCTACTTTAGAAAAATTTGGTTTAAAAGTTCTGAAAATTTAAAGATTTAGAAGAGTGAAACTTTTGGAGCTAATTTGGAATGGAAGTTTGTTTTTCTTATCTCTTTTCTTTTATATTTTTGGTCCCATGGTATGGTTTATTCCTTGTTATATTTTTTTGGCCATTGAGGATAATGTCCAGTTTAAGTGTGAGGGAGTGATTTGATTGACAAGTCTTCTATACATATACTTTTGCCTTCTTCGGAGCAAATTTTGAGCGAAAATTTTTCTGATTTTCTGGAGATTTCAAGCTATATTTTTAGTGCATGTCTTTATGATGGATTATCGAGTATATGTTCTAAATCATTTTATAGCTTATGCGTGACTTTTTGCACTCACTTGGACGAAGTAATTCTTGATAAAATGCTTTGCATTGTTCTTAAGCCTATTTTTTTACTAAAATTCATGGAGCATTCTAGAACTTATTTGAATATCTCTCGAGGTGAAATAAGAAAGACAATCATGATTTAACTTAGGGATGACGGTAATAGGCATTCTTTGGATAATTTAAGCTTTTCAAGCCTACCTATTGTCATATTATCCCTAGTGCCTATTTTGAGCCTAAATTGTTGATATCTTTTATTAAAACCCGTCACAATATTTTTTGTCCATTGCTTGTTTATGAGAGTTTGAATAATTTTCAAAATCTTTATGTTCTTGATGGATGAAAGTATGTGTAAGAAAATGTTGAGGAAGAATGTTGGGATAAAGATCATGACTTGTTACTTTCAGTCATGGATCAATAATGATTTGAGCTAAAAAGAGGAAAGGAAGCAAAGAAAGAAAAGAAAAAGAATAGAGGGATTGAAAAAAAACAGAAAGCTGCTAGAAAAGATGGAAAGAAATAAATTGAGAACGAAAAGAAAACAACAGCAGTAGTGAAAACAAGAGAGGAGTGAGAGAAAAGACAAGTGAGTGAAGAAAAAAGAAAAGATCACAAAAGGGATGGTGATTGAGCTGTAAAAAATTAAGTTCATATAAAGTACTTGACACTATTACTGGAAATTTGAGTGATCTTGTGGAAAAAATAAAGAAGAGTTGAGGAGAAGAGTTGAGAAAAAAGAAAAAATGCAGGATTTGCTTGACTGGAGTTGTTTTGAAATTGATTGAGTATTGATTTAACCTTGTGTTTTCCTACTTGTTCTTGATACTTTACTTGAGGACAAGTAAAGAGCTAAGTGTAGGGGAATATAATAGGGGCAAAATTAGTCATGTTTTTCCTAATTATTTGAGATTCTTTTGTGATATATTTTGTTCAATAACTAGTCATATTCCTTCATATTTGAGATTTTACTCTTGGAAAAGAGTTTTGTTTTTTATTTCAGATTTTTAGGGTAAAACGAAACAAAAATATCGCAAAATAGAGGAGAGGCAGCGCCGGCTAAGGCACTGAAACTGGCGCCGGCCATGCACTAGATTACACGAACTTTGAAGCGACAAAAAATTGTTAAAACAGAGTGGAACAGAGGGGAACCGGTGCCAGCTCCAAGAGTCAAGGCGGTGCCGAATGCATTCTGGTCTTCATTGTGTACAATTCAGAGAAAAATCGGCGAATGAGTAGAGAAGAAGAACACAACTAGCGCCAGTTCCAAGAGCCAAGGCGGCGCCAACTGTGCCCTAAAGATAAGACGGTGCTTGATTTTTTCTATGCGATTTTTGGTAATCTGCGGAGTTTTAGTATCTTCCAACTTCTACTCGACCAAGAACTCTGTACCTACAAGTTTAGACACTTCCTAAGCCTATAAATAGATGAAAAATACAAGGAAAAAATGGGAGAATTCATTAATCATCAGGGAAAATTACTCAATCAAAGGAGGAATTCTTCAATTCAATGAGGGTTGTATAAAAAGGTCTTCAAAGGAAGAAGAATGAGGCTTATCTATAAGTGCTTTCTTTTACTTTGTTTTCTTTTTCTTCAACAATAATATGTTAATTGTTTTAGATATTCATGATATTTAGAGTTATTTGATCTTTTGGTTAATTGATTGTTATTCTTGGTATTTAAATACTTGTGCTCATTACCAGATTGGTTGATTATTACTTTCTATTGACTTACTTGAAAAGGGGGTTGATGGTAGTTTCAATTCATTAGTTTCATATTTGTTGTCTTTTAACTTGCTTGAAAAAGGGGTTAATTGCTAAGAATTGGTAATTAAAGGTTAATTGATGTCTACCAGAATATGAATTCATTAGTTAGTTTCATGGTTTAAGTTTGCCAGAATATGAAAATTTAATCAAGGATTGTGTTTAATGAATCTTTTGGGTAAGACTGGTTGAGACAGAATATGTGGTACTAAGTTACCTAGTAGATAGGGATTCATGGATTGAAAAAGAAGTGAGTATATCTTAATCCTTAATGATGCCAAGGGAATAATTAGTTATGATAATGGTTGAGTTCTTTAAGATCATGTTTGTCTACACAATGGCTTGAGTTACATAATTCTACATCCTTGACATACATATATTTATTTTTCACTTTATCGAGTCGGTTAAACAATGAAAGAAAGGTGATTAATGTCTACTTGTTCATTAAGGATCGACACCCGTTTGAACTCTGTGCTCGGTTAATGATGAGTAAGCTTGCTCATATGTGTGACTTGGGTTGAACGTTTTAATTTAAACTTGATTGGGAATGTATTTAGTTTTTGTATGATTTTTATACCTAAGTCTAGACACATCAATAATATTTCCAATACTAAAAAACACGCATCAGTTTTAAATTACAAATTCAAGAATTGGAGAAACTTATGATTGAAGCTTACGATAAATCTTTAATTTATAAGAAGAAGACTAAGCTTTGACATGATAAGATGCTATCTAGAAAGAGTCATATTAAGGTGTATAAAGTTTTACTTTACCATTCTCATTTTAGATTATGTGGGTAAGTTTGCATCTAGATGGATAGGTTCCTTCTTTGTCACTAGCATCTTTTCTAATAGTTCTATTGAAATTCAAAGTATTGTTACAGGTAAGCTTCTTAAAATGAATGGACATCATTTGAAACTATTTCATTTATGGTTGAAACATTTAATGAGATTTCCTTTGAAAAACATACCTACAATTATTGAGCACACAAGTGGCCATGTTGAGCCAACAACGTTAAACAAAAGCACTTCTTTGAAGGCAATCCAATGAAGTTTCCTACTTGTTTTGTTTGGCTATCTTTTTCTTTGATTATTTTAATTTTCATGTGTTTAGTTTTCCATGTTTTAGTGTGGATTTAACAAGGAGTAAGTTTATTCTTGTCCAAATTACTTTACAACTAGATAGAGGATTTCAGGCAACGATGTTCTATATAATTTCTTCATTGTTGCACCATCAACAGTGATGCACAGCTATAGCCATGGCCCTGTATCCTGCCATGCATAGGGTTGCACGGCCATGACTCAGTAGCCATATCACTTGCTCTATTTTAGCTAGTCTCTATAGTTTTCCATTGCCTGTTGTATGCTTGTGCAACCAGCAGTGCTAAGTACGTAATTAATTCTCTACAATTTGCAAGAGAAGTGGTCTGCCCATATAATATCCTATGCATCCCCTTATCCTTTTGCTCAACAAAAAATAGCTAGAAAAGTGCTCTTATCCATTGTTTTTGTCTTTGATTGAGTCTTCATTTCTTTTTTATGTATTTTTCCATATTCAAGACTAATGTTCTTTTTGTTTATATTAATTTCATTTAGGAGCTCTTCTTTTTGGACATGTACCTAAATTCTAACACTTTTTCTTGTCCAACTTTAGTGCATTCCTACAGCTGCTTATATCACAACTTCTGGAGCTTTATTTGGAATTTGGCAATTATACCTTTCCATATGTTAATTGAGAAGCATTATTTTTCTATCCCTTATCTACTTAGTCCATTTAGCTATGCATTAATGGTTTTTTCTTTTTGTCCATTAAGGATAATGTATGATTTAAGTATGTGGTGAGAATTTCAATTTTTCTAATTTTCTTCCAAGTATTTTGAGTGATTTTTGGGCAATTTTTTTGCAATTTCACTAACATTTTTTTTTTTTTAACTTAGTGGAGCTATTTCTTTGTTTTTACTTTGAAAAATGATTTAATAGTTATTTAGTTAGGTAGATTTTTTATAAACTTATATATTATGTTGAATATAGTTAAGTCTTGATAATTTAGTTTAAGCTTGTTCATATTTTAATAGATGTGTAAAACTTTTAACTTCAAAATTTTTTATAAGTAATGTGATGACATATATGTATGGTATATGTGCTAATTTTTGTTGAAAAATTATCTAGACTAGTCCTAAACTTGGGTTTAAGTGAAGGATAAGGTAGTTGGTTCTCCGATAGCACTTACCAAAAGAGAGATACAAAGAAAGGAAAGATAAAAAATTAAAAAAAAAAGTGGTTGTTCCCAAATGGCACCTCTCGAGAGTAGAGTAAAAAAATGAGTAAGAAAATTAAGCAAAGACGAAAAACTAAAAGAATGAGAAAAAAATAAAATTTCTATTTGCATTCTTTATCTTTTATTTAAAAATAATAAAAAATGTTGAGTAGAAAAAAAGAGAGAGAGAGATGCAAGTGCCTATTCTAAATACATTACTTTCAGGGAATTCAAAATCCTAGTTATTGTAATAGTTTAGACAAGCACAAAGTAGAAAGACTTGAATTAGTTATTTATTTTTAACTTAAATGATTTGTATTGCTTATATGTTTTAATCAAGGAAAGGAGTGGAATATATTGAATAGATATAAACTTGATTAACCTAACTTTAAGGGCCGTAGTTATATTTAGTCTAATTTGTGAGTTTGTCCTTAGCCAACTTGATAGGATGAATGCAAAACTGGTTTTCAATATGAAAGGAAAAGATGACCTCTTCATCATACTTCTTCAAAGTTGGAATAAATATCTTAAATCTTTTTCAAAAATTGTTATACCCAAGGACTTGCAAAAGGTTAAGTTTGGGGATATTTGTTAAGTGTGAAAATGTCATATTTTTATAGCCCTTTTCCTTAGCTTTTATATACTATTTTGTGTTATTGGATGTTTTCCACTCATTTTGTGTTCTTAAATGCTTTTATGTTGCTTTGGTGAAATGTGAGTGAAACATGGGGTAAATTGATGTATTTTCACACAAGAATTATTGTCAGATGATTTAGGAGGCACCAGATGATGCACAATGACGTATCAAACTATGCTAAACATAGCAAAACAAAGTTCTAGAGCCTTTCACAACCAGTGGTATAGCAATAACCTAGGCCGTGCTGAGCAAGGATTTGAAGCACTCTCGAAAGTTATGAAAAATAAAATTAATTCCTATAACACAATACATTAGTTCCTATAATACTCAAACTTAAAATAATTAATCCAAAATAATTGGGACCCTAGTCAAACCAAAGCTCACAACCTATCTCTCAGCATCCCCAATATCAAGCAACACATATTTTCAATCATCAAAATCAAACAACATGAAATTATGACATAATTAATCTCCATATATACAAAATATCAAATTAATCATGCAATATCTTAAAGTATTTAGCACATAAATGAGTTACCATAGTAGTATATCTAACATACATGAATCAATACAATAGCATTATCAATTAGTCATCAAGGTGTAGTACTAATCATCATATGTCACTCCTAAATGAATATTAAATCAAGTCAAGTTGATATTACAAATAATTCATAACTAAATCATAGGGTTTTGAAGTCATTATCAAATTAGTGATTTAGTGTAAATAGGGCAAAACATAGTTAAATTGGGGTAATTATATCACTAAGCAATGAACTCAAAACTCTATGAAAATTTCTAGAATAGAATTTCAATATGTAAGAAAAATATTGTAAAAATTTCATTGAAAGATCTTATACCTAAATGTGTTTTTTTGAGACTCAAAGTTAGTGCAACAGTACAGTGGTTTTGAAAATCTGCTTTCGCAATGATTTTGCAAAACTTCCTAAGAATGATTTACAAGCCCGAACGAATGAATATAGTTGTTAATTTACTCTTAAAAATATTGAAGTTTCTTTGTGAAAAAATTTTAGATCATGACTTAAACAAAAATGTGTTCAATCGACACACCAAAATATCATTAATTTCTTATTTCATCAGATAGAAAACATAGCACATTTAAAAATTCAGATAAAATAATCCAGATGTGATGTTAAAGTGATTCCATTGGCAAAATATTCCTAAAACATAGGAGATTCATATAGAAGCAAATTATAGAAAGATAACCAATGAAATTTTTTAGTTCTAAAGCTAAAACTTCACATAATCTACACATCTAAACACCACATCTTGCTTCCTAAGCAAAGTGTAACCAACAAACTCCCCAAATCACCAAAATTCAACCAAAAAACCTTAGCTTCACATGTTATTAACAATTTCTCATCATTCTACCATCATCAAAACAACCACAAATGATTTTTCTCAAAGGAACAAAAATCTGTGTATTAAGGACCATTTACACAAACTTGAAATCTCAAAGAGAAACAAGATAAAAGGTATTATCTTCTTGAAGAAAACACTTGATATCGTAAATCTACAACATTTGCTATAGCACCATACTACATGCGTACCCCAAAAGGGGCGGGGATGTCGCCATATCCAAAAGACAATAGGTCTTTACAATGAGGTAAAAAAATAACTCATGCAACATAATACCTCAAATAAAACTTAAATGTAATACAACTCAAGTAAAGCTTAACCAGAGTCTAAAAAACAAAGAATAACAAAGCAACTACAATGTCAAGTACAAGATCTTGAATTCTAGCACCAACCTAGTCAGTCAGTAGTGCTCACGACCTGAAAGCATGCACAAACATTTTGAGAAATAAATTTCCCAATAAGTCTTGTGTGTGAGAATGTACATTTGAAACAATTTCGTGATATACAAATTTTGAATACCAAAAGTGCAATTGCAATCAAAATAACTGTTTTAAACACAAGAGCAATGTTTTCAATTTTTATTCTCAGTAAATAACCTTATGTCAAGGAAATCAACTACTCAATAATAACGTGGAATATAAAAGCTTGCATTGTAGCCCTTAGTCATGAAACCCTGCATCATGACCTAGGACTGTAAAACCCTACATCACAGAGCGGAGGGTGATAAACCCACAGGTGGAGATACTCCTCCTTTGCCCAGACCTCTCCAACTTACCGATTTTCCATTCCGAAGAAATATAGTCCAACCTGAAACTGATTGCTAGCTTAGACTAGACTGACTCCCTTACACTGTCGCCAAATTAGAAAAGAGTTTATCGCCAAGAAGTGGCCACCTACTAGAAGACTAGCTCACTCCTTCTTAGATTAGTGTTTGTAGCCTACCCTTATCGAGTACTCAACGATTTTACAACAAGGAAACAAATTAGCATCAAATAGTAACCAAAAAGAAAATATCTAAGTAAGTCATTTTGAAAATCCTTTTGTTAAGAAATCAATGTGTAAGTGGAGATAAAGTAAGAAATCAAGCCACGCTGAACATTTTATCACAACAAACCTCCTTTGATAACACATAACATTTGACAACTTGTAATTGCAATATTTCACAAACGGTTTTAATGCAAGGACTTACCTAATCCATTTTTCTCAAAATATTAGATTCTTCTAATGGCCTGATCAGTAGGTCCTAATCCCCTTTGGAAAAAATACAAAGTTTTAGGATTAGTGGACTCCTAAATGCAAAAAATATCCACAAATCCCTTCCGATGACCCAAGCCAAATGATTAAGATCGATCTAGGGGTTACAGAATTACCTTTGTTCCCCGTAATAAAGACCTCTGGTTTTCAGGCATACGTGCAACTCGATTGATCACCAGGCGTTGCAATGTGCGAACGTTCTCTATCGGATACACATGGCGAACCAACTCGTTACTCGAGAGTGCTAGCGCCTAGGGTTTTGAGAGGTTTAATTTTTTCCTAGTAATGGAGGCACAAATATTTTAGGAGACGTCTTCCCAAGAAGACGGCTAGGGTTTGTTTTAAAAAAAAACTTGACTTTCTAGGAGTCTAACTCTCATAATATCTTATCATATTTTATTTTAAGGTCAAATTAAATTAAAACTGATATGATAAGATTCTGCCATTATCTCGATAATTTTCTAATTAATTTACCGAGTCAGATTCTTATAATCTATTTATCCTTCAGATACATCGAATGTGGACATAATTCTAGAGTCATTGTATCTGGTCATTTTTCTAGGTTCAATTAACCTAGATATATTTTCAAATACATCGAACCTGGTTACCAGAAACATAACGAAGCGTGTTCGCTTAATGTGTGACCCTATAGATTTATTTAACACTGGTAGTATGCCTAAATCACATTTAAATGACCTACAAGTTATAAGCAATTTCTAGCGAAACATTATTACTATTCAGGTTAAATGCAGATCTATAATATCTTTGAACTAAACCATAACTTTATATTTAGTCCTTTTGTCACACGATATCCAGATTAAGCATAAGGTACGGAACATGTCATCCTTATTAAGCTTAATCAAATATTTCTTAAACTCATTGTAGACTGTTCAAATAAATAATATCAATATCTCAAATTGATATATTTGAGTACGACCATGCATTTTAACAGTCTAACTTATCAAGAGGCATATAGACATCTCTCCTAAAAGGAGGGACAAATTCTTTCACTATCAATCATCTTCCTCTGTTAGGTTTATTCTACATCCAACTGTGGTCTATTTATTATCTAATTAAAGACAACTTTAGACAGCGTCAAAATATAGAATTTATCCAGTAGGAAACTATGATGAATTCAGGTCAAATGGCTTCTAATATCATTATAGCTAGAAAGTACTTATGACATGTTCCATGAAATACTCTCATAGTGAGTCATGTCCAATACAATATTCTCTAACATTTATTTATGTTTTGACTAGATATCACATATATCCATGACCAGTAAAACATAGCCATCAAGTCACAAACATACTAATCATAATTTATTATTGTTTCACTAATAATAATCGATCAGGGACAATTTAAGAATAGTCATTGTATTTGTTATAGGATTTTACTATGAAGTCACGTACTTGATGACCACAAAACTAAATACACTATTCATGGAAAGAAATGCCTCATATTATTACATAATACATAATGACAATAGTATAAGTACAAATTGTTTTAGAGCAAATCCCTGACATAAAGATCATGTCACAAATTTCCCTATAACCCCTATATTCCCATAATATCCAAAACTAGCTCAACTTCTAACATTAAGTCATCACACAATATAGGTCAACTATCAACTCCATGTCAAACACAAAAGGCTAAACGTGAAATATTGCGTACCTACAATTTAAAATATTGCGTACCAACAACTTAATATATACTAAGGTAATTACTAAATAAATGATAAGTTCACAAATGGATAACTGGACAAACCACTGAGTAACTATATAGTTATATAAATAAATAATTAGTTAACTAAAATAAAGATTGCTCCTGAAGGTAAATAAACAATTTATTTAATACATTAGTTAACGTGTAAAAACATTAAGTAACCAAAGAACTAAGTAAATAGATAATTATTTAATTACTTGCTTAGCTAATTAAAGTATTATTTGTTTGTAACAATGCAAAAATTAATAATTAAGGAATATATTAAAGAATGAGTAGGTAATTTGATGAGTATTAAATAGTAGTAAAAATTGTAATTATGAGAATATTAATAATACTAGTGATGATAATATTGGTAAATTTTAATAATAATAGTGTTAATAATATTGATAAAAGTAATAATAAAATAATGGTACTATGAGTATTGATGATATTAAATCCACTATTACATCCTAACGTTGGCATACCCTATTATTCCATATAAGGAACACATATAAATTAGTAATAGGAAGTTTCTTAAAAATTTCCTAAGAGGAATACAATTTCCAGCTTAAGTGACACTTTTTCCTATTAGGATAGTACATGTGAAAACACTTCAAATTGGCCTCAATTTTTTACAAAGACATACCTAACATATATAGAACACAATATAAGTTTCCTTGCACAAAAATTAGGCCTTAATTATGCTCAGAAATTTTTTTTCGCTACTGTAGTGTTCTTCCCAGAACAGACCAGTATTAAAGAAAAATCCATAACACTCAATTATGACATCAGAAAATCATGAAATTTTACATTTAATATCTACACATATAAAGCTATGGTTTCTCTGTTTTGATCATCTCCAGATTCTGACTTTATCATGCCAAAATAATTGCTTCAAATAGACTGTATAGTAAATTGATAAACTCTGTTTTTCTCTTCCCATATTTTTTTGAAAATTTACTGAGATTAATCCCACGGGTTTCTTCAATGATCTTAAACATAAAAAACATCCTAAATATGTCTAGAAAAAAAAATATCAAAAGGCCTTACAGTAATAAATTACTTTGCTATTTTATTTTGAACCAAAACAAGCAATTATCATAGATTTCCAAATATTCTAGGAAGTAATTTGTGCTAGTCTTCAAGAAATCAACTTATTGGTCTTAATAATTCACGAAAACACATCCCTAGGGTACTATAGATGAGGCGACACAACCTTTACCATATACGCATCAAGATCTTACAAGAGCATATCATGAAGTCATCTTTTTTTAAGAAAAATTCTAGCTTTTTATGAAAACAACAATTTAAGAGGCAAGGTATTTTCTTTTGAATAAACTCTTTGAAAGAAAATTTCTTTTCCCAAGAAATATGATTCTCAAACATAATTCTTTGATCAGATTTTGTCTAGAAAAAAAAAAAATAGGTTAGCAACTTATACGACAAGAACCCTAATTTTCCCAAAAGCGTCGGCACTAGGATTTAAAAGGAAAAGAAAGGCTTTTGATATTACCTCTTGCTACGACAACCTCAATCACTTTTAAGGAAGAGAGAAGTCATTTTATAGCCTCTGAGTCCACCTAAATCTTCAAGCTTTAATTCCAAGGATGATGGTCCAATAGTGTGGCTACGTGCAGATTTTTTCCTAAGCAATGAAACAACTAATTCTTGAGAGCAATGGAAGAAAGAATCGTGTGCTATGGAGGGAGAGAGTGCGTGATGGCTATAGGAGAGTTTAGGACTTAAAAAATCTGATTTAATAGGTTTTATAGATTAATTATATTAGGTTTAGGACATTAGAAGGAAAAGGAAAGAATTTTCTCCAAACTTTTCCTAAGCATTAAAGGTTTTGGAAATTAATGAATCCTCCAAGATATTTTCCTAATGGTATAAGAATTAGGTTTCTCCTCTTCCCCTCTCTCTAATGGTGGCATAGGTCTTCTAGAAGGCTAGATTTCTTCTTTAAAATATTTACTTAGCTAGAATAAATATTTAAAATATGGAAATTCAAAATTTCCTCTTAAAATATTAAAAATAAAAATAAGAGAGAAGTCTTGCTAGACTAAAATTAAATTATTTCCTAATTATTACATAAACAAATAAAAAAAACAAACCAATATTTGATATTTAGTAAATATATTTTAAATATACAAATATATAATAAATATATAAATATGTAAAAATATGTATAAGCAATTAATCAATAGTTACTTATGTTTGTTATGACTACTTTTCATTAATAGCTACTCAATAATTAAATACATGAATTTAGAGTTAGTTGCATATGTATTCATATATCTATTTCTTTCCCTAATTAATAGTGTTATGCAAAAATATTCTATCCATGATTAATTCAAGTTGTGATTTCTCAATTATCACCAAAGCACAACAATCTTTCCACAATCATACTCAAACAAATTAATTCATGCCATGCCAAATATGTTTATATGAAAAAATGCTCATACCATATGGTCAATATATTTCCCCATTTCTAAGGGCATTTAGGGTTAAGTGTTATGTTCTCCCCCTCTTAAGAGAATTTTGCCTCAAAATTCTTATCATGTCATATCTCAAAGTATTTCTGCATATTTCCGCCTCACCCATTCGTCGATTTCCGAAGTAGCAACTTGTGTATCATGATGATCCCACAAATCCTCTGCCAGGAGAATCTGCTTATTTCGAAGCGTCTTAATACTTCTGTCCAAAATGTATACTGGCTTCTCGATATAACTCATATTGGGTTGCAGATTTATTAGTTCTTCGTTAGCACATGATCCAGATCAAGTTTTTACTTCTGCAACTAAAGTACATGGAACGTGTTATGTATTCGAATTAAATCATCCGGTAGAACAAAACACAAACCTAACTAAGGGATGCTTTTATCCCAAAACACAAGCCCTGACAGGGATGATACCATACTGATTTCAGAGCATGAAGATAATTGAACCAACAAATAATTATCTCTATTATGAAGATGATTGAACTAGCAGATAACTATGTCTATTTTCTATAATCAACACCTTGTGAGAGTTGTTCTGCACCATTTTTCTCAGTGGTTTGAGTAATTGGTAACTTTGCAGTAATACGAATTATCTTTATTAGATGGTTTTCTATTGTCTAAACTTTTATTCCTTTGATTTCTGCTTATTGGCATACAAGTAATCACATCTTTCGTGACATATTCCTACTTTTGTTGGGCTATAGATAAGGGTTGGAGTATTCCAGCGAGTCTCTTGTGCTCAGCTCTCACTTTCTTATGTGTCAAGTTGATACATTGTGTGCAATTTTTCATTCTTTACTCTTGGCCAACAATTCATCTTCTTCTCGTTAGTTGTATATTTCTTCTTCAAATCTTCTTTGACATGTACGTTCATTTGGTTCAATTGGTCTCGAGAATGCATCAACTTATTATCATCTACTTTGAAGTCTTGATTTCTTCCTTTCATTTCCTTCGCATTGAAGGCTTTAAATTTTGGATTATTTAGTCGAGCATTAATGATTCCTTGTTTTATCTTAGCACAATGCTCCCATTCTTCTAATGAATCTCTACCAGTTCAAACACAAATCTTGTTAAGTAAAGTCAAGCTTTCTGTTTTTATGATTCATAATATCTCATCTGTCTTCTTTTCTTCAGTGTAGATATGACTATTATTAGCTTCAAATGATAAGCAGAAAAGTTAATGTTGTGTAACTAATGTTTTTCTGTGAGACATAAGCTATAATCTTAATCTCCCACACATGCCATTTCTAAAGGTAAATTCGTGTGTTCGAAGGGAATAATGTTAGTTCGAAGAAAATATAGGAGTGAAAAGTAGGCCAAATTTAATGCCATGTGATGTTTACTAATTTAAGGAAACGTAAATAGGTAAAATGATAATATTGAGACAATTGACTATTAAAGAATTTTACTACAGTGGACGAGAATTGAATACTTCTGATGATTGAATAAGAAAAGTTCTTGGATATTCAAGTCGTAATATAAGAAGTAAATTTAAAGAAGCTATTGAGCACATAAATGAACACATGAAAGTAATATTATTTGAAGAAGAAAGAACAAAAATTTTATGTTATAATAAGAACTACAAGAAAATAAAGAGTGAAATGATTATAACATTTGATTGTCGATGAAAGTATAATGATTGAGAAGAATCAAAAACTTTTGTTGGGTGATAAGGAAAAGTTCTTTAAATGCTCAAGCATTAATAGAAGATTTACAAGGAATAACAGGAGATATTGGGTAGCAAGATAAGCATATCAAATCAATATCATTGATAAAGAAAAGAAAGTTTTGAGTATCACAGAGAAGTATAAAAATAAAAGAGTGAAAGATTTGTGAAGATGGTGACATTAGGATTTAAAAAATAAAAAGGGTTAATTAGAGAAGACACAAATCAACGTGTGCTAACTTAAAGGAATGAAATAAAACATGAAATGAATTGACTAAATTCAATGAATCAAAAATAGAAAGTCATCATAGGGGCAACATAGGGAGTGTTTAGAAGATGGTTGAAAAGTTCGATGAATAATAATTGCAAACATTGAATAGAGTAACAAAGATTACTTTAATCAACTAAATCTTTAGAAGAAAATTCACAACAAATGGAGAAGAAAAAAGTTGGCAAGAAATAGCTCAAAAGAGAAAGCACATGATAAAGTGTGCATGTCAAAAGAATGAAGAAGAATAAGAAATAGATGAAATAAGTCCAATAAAATAAGGAATAGACACTTAACATATAAGTGATATAAAGAAATTGGGTACAATGTAGATATATTTGAGAAGGAACAATTTTCTAACAATGAGTGAAGTAGATAAGGTGGCATTATATGATCAAATCTTAGAAGAAAGTCATAACAACAATGATAAGTTAAATGATATAGTTTGCACGAGGAGACTTAGAAGAAAGTGTAAAGAAGCAAGACTAAGTTAGATTGAATCACCACCAAAGAAATTCATCGACACGACATTCCCTTCTTGATTTGATGCATTCGTGTATAGCTCCTAAAGTACGATAAATGTAAACTTTGATATTCTCTTAGGCTCTTGGAAATTCTTCTTATTCTTCCTCTTTTACAATTGCAATGTACATCTCTGTTATGGCTGAATAAGAGGTGACATAAGGATCGCAATTCCTCTAACAAAAGAAATAATAATACTCCAATCCTAAGAATCTTCTAATCCTCGTGATGTTTTCAAGTCGCATTCGCTCCTAAAAGCATAACTATGGACCTGGCAGCATCCACAGTCGACTACTTGGCCTATCATCGTTGGGCCAAAATGGATATCCAAAGCTTCTTTATTCCAAAGTGAGCACTTGAGTATTCTTTTGCAGTATTGGGTTGTTGACTCCATCAATTCTAGTTGCGTTTCTTGAATTAGTCCAATATGATGGTAGAGTGTGATTTCCTTATTTAAATTGAAGTAGCCTCGACCAAGTCTTCCTTAGATGTGTAGAATCTTCACGTTTGCAGCATCCCTAGTTCAACTCCTTGAACTAACAATTTGATTCCATGTGTTTCCATGTCCTGCAATGATGGCTTCCATGGAAGTAATCATTACGTGTTTTTCCTTATTCTTCTATTGTTGCTCTATTGGCCTTTTAGCACGAAAGTTTCACATCTTCAGAATCGTTCCTAAAGTTGTCCTATCTAGGTATTCCTTCTTCGCTCATGCAGTTGCATCCACTATAGCAGTACAATTGTAAGCAGTGTCTACTTCCCATAATCATCGCTTCTCTAAAGTCTATTCACACGCAATATCCAAATGCACCTCGCCAACCTAATTATTCTAGTCCAAGATTAAAGTACAAATATGCCATGTACTAAAAATAAGTAAATGCATATAGCATGATCAATCAGATAAAAGACATATAAAGATATTGCGTAGATATTTCATATAATATACACAATACATGATCATACGACATTCTAAATACTATCCTACTATTCACACATAATTAGAAGGTATAATAGAAAATCACAAATCTCCAGAGCACAAATATCAAAATCTTAAATCCTAGTAATAATCACCATTTCTAAGCTCCTATAATCATAATATGGTCCTATCCATCAAATCGAAACTAGGATAGTTAAAATTGGAAGAATAAAATAAGTATCAAGATCGTATGCCTCCTCATCATGTATGGTCCTCTTATACCTAAAGAATCTCACATAAACATAGTTATCACATTCCTCAAAATATCTTAGTGTTCTTGTCAACATAAACTTTCTCTCACAAGCTTATCAATATTACCATCATTACAATACACGTGGATGAAATTTCATCCCTTATCAATATGTAACAAGATTTTCAAGTTCAAATCACCAAAAAACGAGCTCAATTACAAATAATCATAGTCATTTTTAAATTCTAAATCCTTGATTTTAAAGGTAATACTCAGTCGTAGACTCAACTCAACGTAGACTTAACTAACAATTCCAGATTCCACAATCTAGAATCTATTCTATTAATCAAAAGATACCTCTAACCATGCTCCTAGCTTAAGTCTTACTGATACGAGCTTGGGAGCACCAAAATTTAGAAATTAGACTCAAGAACAAGACTCAAGAACTGGCCACCCAATTCTCTACCAAAATACCCACGAAATAAGAACCCTAGGTGATTTAACAGCTAGAAACCAAATTCTAATAGGATTTGGCCAACTATTTCAATACCTAAACACCCTTAAATCTACAATGAATTTGAGAACAAGTGGGATGGATAAAAGTAAGCACTCTTCTAGGTTTCCTAACAAGAACACTAGGTAAGAATAAATCCACCCAATACCCAAGATGAAGAAACAAGTAGGATTAACCCAAGGAATTTAAAGACTCTAAAGAAAGGTGAGTCTAATTCCTTTGCTTGGTCTTGAAAGGAAGAACTAAGGAGGAATTCTCCACCCCAAGAGTTCAATACTCTATTCTCTCCTTTAAATTTAAAATCTAAATTCTATTACAAAAGAGGCTATAATGGAGTGTTTATAGGCCCCAAGTTATCCTAACTAATTAGCAAACAAGCATAAAAATTAGATGGCCTAAATACAAGTTTTAAGCCCTATTACATGCTTTAAAATAGGTTAAAATATAATAAAAGTTGTGAAAATTAAATTACAAGTAAAAAGGCTGAAAATGAAAAAAAAATAGCAAAAATATCGGGACGAACCCGACTGGACACGACGCTAGGTCCAAGAACTACAACCGATGCTTGGTGTGATCTGCCTAGCGACTATTTTTTTCCCAAGTTAGGGCAGGCACCGGGTTCTTCACTCTTGACTGGCGCCGGGTAAGCTCTCGGTGTCCTCTCCTACTTTGCTACACTTTAAAACTTGCTCCTTAGACCTCCATTCCACTTCTCTATGTTTTCTTGATCTTCCAAATGAAATGTTAGTTAACTTGAGCCCTTCTTCATACTCATTTGGCCTTCAATCCTTGTTTAAAGGTTGGCTTGATCTTTCACATGGATTATTGCTTTTGTTGTGCGTCTTTTGGCCTTGTCTTTTCCATCCATCTCTTCACAATTTTCTTAGACCTAGGTTTGTTAAATTTGTTATCTTGAAAACTTCCTTGATTCCTCTTGAATGTTGATCTTACCCATGGCACCATGGAGTGTGATTTTGTCCTTCTTCCCCTTTTTTGAAAATGGCCTTCCTGTCTATTTTGATTCTTATCACTTACACTCCTTGAAATATATCTATTCAGAATCATCATCCAGGGCTATCAATTTAACTTTTGAGTTTTAATTTCTGAGTTACTACTACTATAAAATTCATACACATCAACAAGTGCCCCAGCTATGACAAGTTCGGGGCTTTAGAAGGGCCATGGCTATGCGAGCAGTCTGATATGTTCTAACAACTTTATACGCATAGAATATGCTTAGCTTATCAAAAATCATAAATCTTAAAATTCTAAATCTATTAAATTAAGGCGATTGCCTAAAGCTATGCTCTAATACCATTTGCAACATGCCTCCACTTACGTACCCCAAAAGGGGCAGGGATGTTGCCTTGTCCAATGGACAATGAGTCTTTATAGTGAGGTAAATAAATAACTCATCCAATACAATGCCTTAAATAAAACATAACCGTAGTACTGCTCAAGTAAAGCTCAACCAGAGTCTCAAAAGCAAAGAATAATAAAACATTATCTCTAAGCAAAAACAACTAAAATGTTAAGTACAAGATCTTGAACTCTAGCTCTGGCCTTATTAGTAGTTCTCACGACCTGAAAGTATACACAAAAATTATGAAAAATGAATTTCCCAATAAGGCCAGTGTGTGAGAGTGTACATTTGAAACAATTTCATGTTATGCAAATTTTAAATATCAAATGCACAATTGCAATCAGAATCAAAAGTTTCAAATTTTCAATTTGCATTCTTAGTAAATAACCTTATTTCAAGGAAATTAACCACTCAACAATAACATGGACTGTGAAACCTTGCATCATAGCCCCGAGTCATAAAACCTTGCATCATGACCCTATATTGTGAAACCCTACACTACAATAGGGTGGGTGATCAGCCTATGGGTGGGGATACTCCTCCTTTTCTCATATCCCTCCAACTTACTGATGGTCCATTCTGGAGAAATACAGTCCCACCTAGAACTAATTACTGGCTCGAACTGGCTTGACTCCCTAACACTGTCGCCTAATCAGAAGTGAGTTTATCTCCCGGAAGCGGCCACCTACCAGAAAACTAGCTCACTCCTTCTTAGACTGGTGTTAGTAGCCTACTCTTCTTGAGTACTCAACGATTTTGCAATAAGGAAACTCATTTGCATCAAATAGTAGCCAAAAAGAAAATATTCAGTATGATTTAGTAAACTTTGTTCAAACAATTAGTGTGAAAAATGAAGTGAGTCATTTTGAAAATCCTTTTGTTTAAGAAATCAGTGTGTGAGTGGAAATAAAGTAAGAAATCTAGCCATGCTGAACATTTTATCACAACAAACCATGTTTCCATCCATTGCTAACACATGACATTTAACAACTTGCAATTGCATTGTTTCATGAACGGTTTTAATGCAAGGACTTACCTAATCCATTTGTCTCACAAATATTAGATTCTTTTGATGGCCTGATCAGTGGGTCCTAGTCCCGTCTAGTGAAAATACCAAGGTCATGTCAAAAACTTTCCTATAACCCTTATATTACTATAGTATCCAAAACTAACTCAACTTCTAGCATCAGGTCATCACACAATGTGAACCAACTATCAACTCCATTTCAAACATAAAAGGCTAAGTATGAAATATTCCACACTAACAATTTAATATACACTAAGACAACTACTAAATAAATGTTAATCTCACATATAGATAAGCAGACAAACGACTGAGTAACTATATAGTTATATAAATAAATAATTAGTTAATTAAAATAAAGGTCGTTCGTGAAAGTAAATAAACAATTAAATAAATACATTAGTTAATATGTAAAAACATTAAGTAACCAAAGAACTAAGTAAATAGATAATTATTTAATTACTTTCTTAGCTAATTAAGGTATTTTTTGTTCGTAACAATACAAAAATAAGTAATTAAGGAGATATATTAAATAATGAGTAGGTAATTTGATGAGTATTAAATAGTAGTAGTAATAATAATAATTATGACAATATTAATAATATTAGTGATGATAATATTGGTAACTTTTAATAATAATAATAATAATAATAATAATAATAATAATAATAATAATAATAAAATAATAGTATGATTAGTATTGATGACATTAAATCGACTATTACATCCTAACATTGACATACACAATTATTCCACATAAGGAACACATACAAATTAATAATAGGAGGTTTCCTTAAAATTTTTTAAGTTGAATACAATTTATAGCTTGAGTGACATTTTTTCCCATTAGCATAATACGTATGAAAACACTTTGGATTGACCTCAATGTTTATAGAGACATACCCTAACACATCTAGAATAGAATACAAGTGGCTTTGCACAAAAATCAGGCCTTATTTATACTCAGAACTGCGCAGAACAACCTTGTGTTCAAGAAAAAACCGTAACTTTCAATTACGATATCGGAAACTTCTAAATTTTTACAATAAATATCTACACATAAAAATCTACATTTTTTCTTTTTGCATCTAGATTTGGACCATATCACTATGAAATAACAGCTTAAAGCAGAATGTACAGTAAACTGATAAACTCTGTTTTTCCTTCCCGTGTTTTTATGAACATTTACTGAGATTAATCCCAGGGTTTTCTTGCATGATATTAAACATAAATAACATCCTAAACATGTCAAGTAAACAATAGAAAAAGTCCTTACAAGAATAAATTACTTTGCTATTTTATTTCTAACCAAAACAAGCAATTATCACAGATTTACAAAAATTTCAACAAGCATGTAATTTGTTCTAGGCTTCAAGAAATCAACTTATTGGTCTTACTAATTTACGAAAACACATATCTAGGGTACTCTAGATGAGGGACACATCCCTTAGCATATATACAATAAGATCATTCAAGAACATATCAAGAAGTCATCTTTTCTTAGAAAAAATTTCAGCTTTTTATGAAAACAACAATTTAAGAGGAATGGTATTTTCTTTTGTATAAACTATTTGAAAGAACATTTCTTTTTCCATTAAATATGATTCTCAAAAATAATTCTTTGAACATATTTGGTCTAGAAACAATCACTTAGCAACATATACCACAAAAACCCTAATTTCTCCAAAAGCGTTAGCACTGTGGTTTAAAAGGAAAAGAAAGGCTTTTGATATTACCTCCTGCTATGACAACCTTAATCACTCTTAGGGAAGAAAGAAGATGTTTCTAGCCTTTAAATCTTCCTACTTTCAATCCAATGATGATGCTCCAATGGTGTGGCTACGTGCAGAATTTTCCATAAGCAATGAAACAATTATTCTTTAGAGCAAGGGGAGGAAGAATCTCGTGTGCTATGGAGGGAGAGAGTGTGCAATGGCTATCGGAGAGTTTAGGCCTTCAAAAATCTAATTCAATAGGCTTTCATAGATGAATTATGTTAGGTTTAGTATATTAGGAAAAAAAAAGGAGCCAAATTAAGGGTAAATTCTATTTACTCTAGATTTTGTTTAATAAAAGGCTTGTTATAATCATTTAAACACAATCCTAAGGGGTGTTGAACTCAAGGTGATGGGCCATAATGAGAAGGAGTGGCAGTATAATGGAAAAGGAAAACGAAAGAATTTTCTCCAAGCTTTTCCTAACCACTAAAGGTTTTGAAAATTAAGAAATCCTCCAAGATATTTTCCTAATGGTATAAGAATTAGGTTTCTCCTCTTGACCTCTCCCTAATGGTGGAATATGGCTTCTAGAAGGCTAGGTTTCTTCATTAAAATATTTACTTAGCTAGAATAAATATTTAAAATATGAATATTCAAATTTTCCTCCTAAAATACTAAAAATAAAAATAAGAGAAAAGTCTTGATAGACTAAAATTTAAATACTCCCTAAATTAATACATGCACAAATAAATAAAAATAAACCTATGTTGTATATTTAGTAAATATATTGCAAATAAAAAATATATAATACATATATAAAAATGTATGTATATATATATATATATATATATATAATTAAATAATAAATGGTTACTTATATTATTTAATTTTATTTTTTTTAATTAATAGCTACTCAATAATTAAATATACACAGTTAGAGTTAGCAATATAAATTTATATATCTATTTCATTCCCCAATTAGTAGTGTTATAAAAAAAAAATATTCTATCCATTATTAATTCAAGTAGTGATTTCTCAATCATCACCGAAGCATAACAATCCTTCCACAATTATACTCAAGCGAATTCATTCATGCCATGCCAAATATGTTTATTTGCAAAAATGCTCATACCATATAGTTTATATATTTCCCTATTTCTAGGGGCATTCAGGGTGGAGTGTCACGTTTGTGGACTTCACACTTCAATAATCAAGCAAGAACTCTTTAATTTGTTCAAGAAAAATCAAAGGAACAAGAAAGAAAGGGGTCACTGGTTAGAGAGAAAACGAGGGAGAAAAAATGAATTTATCTGTAAAGTGAGAGTTGGGCACCAAAATTATGAGGGTTTAGGGTCGAGAAAATTTCATTTTATTGTTTGTAATCAAGGGTCTAGATTGTTTTGCTTGCATAAGAAGTAAATTCAAAGGTTAGAATTTAATATAATCGAATGGTGGAGATTAAAAAATCCAATAGTCCATATTAAACAAGGGAGGTGGCACAGTAAATGGTATAAGAGGGATTTTACAAGTTTTTAGGCACACTAGGGTATAATGTAGTAAAAAATAAATAAATGAGAATAGTCTTATGCAAGAATAATGAGTATAAGTTCAAAAGATTCACATATAGGTCAAAAGGTTATTAGTCTTACTCAACCAAGAGTAAAAATTAATAAAATTAAAACAATTAAATAGGAAAAATACTGAAATGGTGCTTTTATTAATAATAATCAACATTCAGTCCTTTGTAACATCAATTTCTAAGATTTACTCCAAAAATATTAATGCTTATAATGGTTACTAATAAATAATTCTCTATTCTATACATAAAATTATTTATTACAAAGTATCACAATATATTCACATAAGTATACCCAAATTGTGCGCATAAATATTTTAATATTAAAAAAATATAATAAGTAGTCATAAAATTTATTCAAACAAATTTCTTCAAAATATTCTAGTAAATACCCCCTAAATAACGTGCTCATGAATGCAACTACATTTGTATATTTATGCGTGAATTGAGAGGTGTTACATCCTTCCCCACTTGAAAGAATTTGGTCCTAGAAATTTACAAATGCTATACACCACGGCCCAATCCTCTCTATATTCTAGAAATGTCCAATGTATCACAAACACAAATTTCGTCTTCCTAATTCTCAATATTCCCCTATTCAGAGTCAATTTCAAAAATACTGAATCCCCACTTGAAATTCTAATTCTCTTCTTCGGTTATCAATATAGCTTTTCTTTTGACTCTGTGAAGCTTTCTAACATTCTTGCACTAATTTCACCTTCCCAACCCTAATACAATGGAATTTGACACTTTCAGCCATACATTACTTCAAATGGTGCCATTCCTATCAAAGCTTGATAACTGTTGTTACATACTAATTTTGCAAATAGAATATTTTCTACCAATTGATTTCCAAAGTCAATCACATAGGCTATCAACATATCTTTCAAAATATGTATTACCCTTTTGGACTGTTTATTTGTCTGCGGATGTGCAAATGTACTAAAATTCAGTGTTGTTACCAATGATTCTTGAAAATTTTTCCAAAATCTTAGAGTAAATCTGGGATCTCGATAAAAAATGATGCTTGTAGGCACCCCATGCAGTCTCACAAATTCTTGAATATAAACTTAAGTAAGCTTTTCTATAGAATATTTCACATTCACATGAATAAAGTAAGCAGTCTTGGTTAAATGATCCACAATTACACAAACTGCATCTTTTTTATTCTTACTCATTGGTAAACCAATGACAAAATCTTTGGTAATGCACTCCCCTTTCTATTGATTTCAAGCAATGGTTGTAGTAAACCTACCAACATCCTCTGTTCTGCCATCATTTTCTGATAAGTCAAACATACAGATACATATTGGGCAATATCTTTTTTCATTCTAGACCACTTAATGAATTCTTGATATATTTGCTTCTGCAGAGTGAATACTATACCGGTTCTTTTTGTCTTTTCCCAAAATTTTCTTCATCATCTCTTCAACATTAGCCACGCATAAACTTTCTTGAAAGTACTACACTCGACAATCATCTACTCGAAAGTCTTGGCTTCTTCTTTCCATCTCCATATCTTTAAAATTACAAAATTCTTGATTGCTCAGTTGAGTGTCAACAATTTCTTTCTTCAAATTAGGAACAACTATTAAATTGCTCAACCAAATCTTCCCCCTTCCTACTTCAACTTCCAAAAATAGCACTTCTTAAGATGCCTACACTTCTTGCACCCCTAATCTAGCCAAACTTACCTTTCTACTCAAAGAAACTACAACAACATTAGCTTTTCTGAAATGATAGTATATTGGATATCGATATTAATCTAAAAATTCCATCAATCGTCTCTCTCTCAAATTCAGATCCTTTTGCGTAAATATGTGCTTCAAGATTTTGTTTTCAGTAATTTCTCCATAATTCGCACCATACAGATAAGGTCTCCCCTTCTTCAAATAAAAAATAATGGATGCTAGCTCTAAGTCATGAGTTGGATAGTTAATATCATGAGGTCTGAGCTTACGTGAAGCATACGCGATAGCTTTTTTATCTTGCATTAACACAGCTCCTAAGCTTTCTTTTGACACATCTGTATACAAAGCACAAGACTTCCCTTCTTTTAGCAAACTCAATGTAGGTGTTGTTATGAGTCTCTTCCTCAGTTCTTGAAAATTTTTCTCACACTTATCGCTACGTATGAATGGTCTATGCTTTTGCAATTGTCGAGTCAATGAGGACAAAAGAGATGAAAATCCTTCAATGAAACATTGGTAGTATCTCTTTAATCCAAAGAAACTTCTTATCTCCATGAAAATTTTCAATTGCTTCCGTTGACAATCCCTTCCACTTTTGTCAGATCTACTTTGATTCCTTCTTTTGTCACAATATGCCCCAAAAATAAAACGGAATCTAACCAAAATTCATACTTGCTAAACTTAGCATAAAGCTAATGTTCTTCCAACTTCTCCAACACCAACTTCAAATGTTCTCTATGCTCTTCCAAACTTTTAGAATATATTAAAATGTCATCAATGAAGATTACAACAAATTTATCTAAATACAGTAAGAAAATGTAATGAACAAAATCCATGAAAGTTACTGGAGAATTCATGATATGATACGTGAAAGCATCTTGATTTTTTAAGAATAAGAACCTTAGAGTTAGTCACCTAACTCCCTACCACATTCATACACACAAATGAACTAAATGCATATGCAATTAACCTAATGAGATTAGGTGAATCTAGCCTACTTCAAACACCTAAATACCCTAATCTATCAAATATTAGAACAAAAATATGGGATTTGAAGGCACCCAAAAACTTAACCTATCAAGAACACTAGAGAAATACTAGCACCCAAGAATAGAGAAAGAGATTTAGATTATCCCTTTGAAATTTAGAGACATTGAATCAAAAGTGGGACTGTACACTTTCATTTGGTCTTGAAATTGGAATCACCCCTTACACACTTCCCTCTAGAGAGTATTTGGTTTCTCTACCAAAAATATTCTAAGTCTCAAAATCTATCTATTACAAGAGTAAGGAGGTATATATAAAGACAACTAATTTAAGCTAGCAAATAGGAGATGTAATCTTAGCTATTCATCTCCTAAGTAAGTCTAAAATATACATATAACAAGTCAAAAGTCATGAGAATTAAATTAAAAATAAAAAAAATAAACACAAGAAAAATCAGTAAAATAGGGTTATGCTTGAAGTGAACCGGTGCTAGTTGTACTACTGACGCCAATGTTGGCTGTGTGCTAGAAATGGATCAATTTTGTTCCAATGATGTGTTGGTGCCAGTTGCTTAGGTGGAGCCAGCCCCGATTGTGTCCTGGCCTTCACACAACCTGTTTTTCTCTTCTTTTAAGCCTTCTATTGTGGTCCTTTGACCCTCCATACCAATTGTTGTCCAAACTTTGATCTTCTTGACCATTCTTTAATCCTCCATTGCTTGATAACCTTTTTATCCTTGGCTTGGAATCTTGAAATGCATCTTGAAGTCTCTTGAAAATGAGCTTCACCCGTGGAGTCATGTATTGTATCTTTGTCCTCCTTCTCCCTTATCTAGAATAGCCTTTATGCTTGGGATGATTCCTATCATTTTTCCTTTATTTATGGTGATTCATCTACGAATTGTCACGTACATAAAAAATTCAAACAAGGATTTTTGTGTAAAGGCAAAAATGTAGTTTTTTTTAACTTTGCCATGCTTTTTGTTTTTTCCTTTCTTTACCCATATTTTTTCTCTCATTTTACCTCCACTCTCTTTTCTTTTCTCACCTTCTCGTTTATCACTCGTTTCTTTTTCTCTCAAATTTGAATAGGTCACTCTATTTTTGTCTTTTTTCTCATTTCCCTTTCTCCATTTTGTCCCCAACATCTTCTTTTGTTTTCACCTCTTCTTCTTTTCTCTCAACCCTTTTCCCCTCTTTTTTTCTCTCTTCTTTTCTTTTCATTGTCCCTCAAAATATTTTGATCTTCCAAAACCTCACTAGGGGATAGGGGAACTAAGGTGAACTTTTTCCCATCATTCTTCAAAGTGTAAGTGTTTTCCCTCCTCTTATGGACTACATCTCGATCAACCATCAAAGGTTTCCCCAGAAAAATATACCCAACATGCATAGGATAAACATCACACAACATTTTATCATGGTATCTCCCCATGTTAAATTTAATCTTTACTTATTGTTCACCTTCACTTCTCCACAATTATTCAACTAATAGAGCTTGTAGGGACTAGGTGTTTCGAGGTTTCTAGCTCTAATTCCTTCACCAATGTAGTACTAATAAAAATTTTACAACTTTCCCCATTAATAAGCACACTACATGATTTTTCATTGATAAGACACCTTGAAAAGAAGATATTTTCCCTTTGCATCTCACCTCCTTCTTCAATGTCACAAGCACCCCCAACTCTCCTTGCTACTCCAATCAATAGACAAGTTCACTCATCCATCATCCCTCATTTACTACCTACTCCAACCCCTCCAAGTCTCTCCTTCCTCATATTTCTTGATTGATTAAACAGAGGATTGGCTTAAGCGGTTTGCTTGGGGTTTACTCTCATTTAGGGTTGCTTCTCAACCTCTAGAACTTATTTTTCAACCTTCGTATGCCTTCATTTATCATCTTGTGCCCTATAAAACCTCCTATATGCCAATTTGTTGGGATAAGTAACTTTGGTGTGTCTATTAGTGGAATCTTTAAACTTGTCCTTCCTCTATTGTGGTTTATTCGGACAATTGTAAAAATAATGGCCTTTTCTCCAACAATTAGAGTTGTCATACTCTAATTTCTTTTGCACTCCATTTTTTGAATAATTTTGTAATCTACCATGTGCTCTCTTTGGAGATCCTCCCACAGGTATTTCACCACTCTCATAATCCATACGGTTATAACTTCCTTTTTCATTTCCACGAGTCCTACCTCTACTAGTGCTTTACCTTTCATCACAATCATACAACAATTCACAATTTTCTTCACATTCTTCATTGTCCCATTCTTCCTCATCATAGCTATCATATTCTCCTCTACTTGAGCATGGCATTTCATAGAAACCACTTATTTCACCTTGAGCTAACATAGAAGATGAATCATATGAACTCTCATAAGCTAATTTTTTTAAAGAGAAATTTTGAATAGAAAAATACACAAGAAATGTTCCTCACTTCAGCTCTTCACGTGTTTAGTACTTAAACAATGTCTATCAACCCTCGTGTTTACACTCTTTTTTGGCTTTTACAAGAATAAGCTCACCTTGTTGCCTTTTTCAATCCACTCAAGTGCTTCCCAACTCTTTCCAATTCAAAGGATTTAGCCTAACTTGATAAACTTAAGTAAACTCTAAGGAATAAGAAGAAATGGCTTTTAGAAGCAACTTATCAAGAACTTGGTAGGCATCAAAGAAAATTCAAGGAATCAAGGAATTCTAGGCAAGCTGATACTACCTCAATATCGAGAAACACAATTTAACAATAAATAACGGTTATGATTTCTCAAGAATGGCAAATTTAAGAAAGTAGTAGTGGGAATTCAAACTTGTATAAATGCTTCCCAAGCTGAAGACTAATTCAAAGAGGAACAAAATTTTTAGTGGCTACAAAAAAGATTTATCTTACTACGAACAATCTACTATGTTAGGAGACAATGTAGTTCATGAATAGAAGCTTGAGATAGTTATGTATGAGCAATCGTAAGTCATTGATGCAATATATCAAACACCTTGTACGCACCTCGTAACTCAAATTTGAATGGAAAATTTTGAGCTTAGTTTTGGCCCCAAATCAACAAAATTTGACACCAAATGACTTTCCAAATACTAATATATCATATAGGATCAAATTCACAATATTCCCATGACACAAATTCAAGTTTTTAACCCACAAAAATTGGCAGAAATTTAGTTACAGAATTTCTTATGTGCAGAAATTTGTATAGCTAATCAACTCAAATAACTTCAAATATTCAACAATTTTAAATCTTAAATAGCTACCCAATCATAAACCCAACATGTAAGTTTAAGTTCACATCAAGTTCATAGCACAGTATTGAGTTCTAAATATTCAAAAAAAACCCAAAAATTAGTGACAAAAATCTGAAAATTTTAATAAGTTCTTAAATAAAATTGTACTTTTGCCCAAACAACGTTGTATTGATTAGAATAAACACAATCAAGCTCTAATAACACATTGATTGATATACGGAAGTCTCTTGATTTTTAAAGAACAAGGACCCTAGAGTTGGTTGCCCAACTCCCTACCAAATTCATACACATAAATGAACTAAATGAAAATACAATTAACCCAATGAGATTATGGGAATCTAGCCTACTTCAAACACCTAAATACCCTAATCTATCAAGAGAATAGAACAAAAAGATAGGATTTCAAGGCACTCAAAAACTCAACCGATCAAGAATACTAGAGAAATACTAGCACCCAAGAATAGAGAAAGAGATTTAGATTATCCATTTAACGTTTAGAGACATTAAATCAAAGGTGAGACTAAGCCCTTTGATTTAGTCTTGAAATGAGAATCACCCCTTACACACTCTACTCTAGAGAGAATTGTTTTATCTACCAAAAATATTCTAAGTCTCAAAATCTATCTAATACAAGAGTAAGGAGGCATATATAAAGATAACTGATTTAATCCAGCAAATAAGAGATGTAATTTCAGCCATTTATTTCTTAAATAAGTCTAAAATATACATATAACAAGTTAAAAGTCGTAGGAATTAAATTAGAAATAAAATAAAATAAAACATGAAAAATTAGTATAATAGGGCTATGGCCTAAGTGAGCTGGTGTCGGTTGTACTAGTGAGGCCAGCGCCGGCTGTGTACTGGAAACTAACAATTTTGTTCCAGTGATAAGCCAGTGACGGTTGCTTGGGTGGAGCTTGCGTTGACTGTGTTTTAGCCTTCATATAACCTATTTTTGTTATCTTTTCAGCCTTCTCTTGTGCTCTTTTAGTCCTTCATATCAATTGTTGTCCAAGCTTTGATCTTCTTGGCCTATCTTTAATCCTCCATTGCTTGATAACCTTCTTTATCCTTAGCTTGGAATCTTGAAATGCACATTGAAGTTTCTTAAAAAGGAGCTTTACCCATGGAGCCATATATTGTGTCTTTATCCTCCTTCACTCCTCTTTAGAATGGCCTTCGTGCCTGGGATGATTCCAATCAATTCGTTAACCTAAACAACATTAGCACAAACTTATAATAACCATACCACATATAGAACAGAGTCTTCGATATATCTTCTTCACAGAGTCTCACTTGATAGTATCCTTGCCATAAATCTAACTTTGAAAAACAATTTGATCCTTGGAGTTGAACAAATAACTCATCCACGAGTGAATGTGGCACTTGTTTTTAATTATCAAATCATTCAACCTCGGTAATCTCTGCATAAAATATAAAGTTCCATCTTTCTTTTTCACAAACAACATCGGGCTCCCAATAGTGAGGTACTTCGTCAAATATAACCTTGCCCTATCAATTCTTTTAGTTGCTCCTTCAACTCCTTAAGCTCTAACAAAGCCATTTAATATGGATTCCTAAAAATAGGTTCAAATCCCGACACCAAATCAATAGCGAATTATGTATCTTAGGGAGGAGGTAAAGTCTTTAGTTCTTCAGGAAGGATATCCTAGTAATCCTTCACCACAGTCATACTTTTAATTGTGCATTGGTCCTTAAGCTTGTTGGTAAGATATGTCAAGTAACCTTAACAGCCTTTCTTAAGAAGTTTATGGGCCTTTGTTCCCAATAACAAATACTTCATCTCCTTCATCCGAGTTACCTTAAATTCCAAACATTCTTCCAAAGTCTAACAAATTGGAATAATTTTTTTTTATTATTATTATTATTTTGCATTCAACCCTAGCATGATGCTCAGACAACTAATCTATACCAAAAATAAGGCCATAATCCTCAAATGGCATTACAATGAAATCTCCTGCCAAATTCTCCTTACCTACTTTGATTGTAATCTAGGTACATACTTCCTGGATTTGACCAATTTTGCTAAAGGTATGCTTACCGACAAAGTATAAGGTAGTTCCAAACCATCTTATGTCAAATGACATGCACAATCCTTATTTATATGTGAATAATTAGAACTAGGGTCAATCAACACATTTATTCTACAATCTTGGACAGTAAGAATACCTTCAACGACTGCAAGGTCATCTCCCAACTTATTTCTGTCTAATGCAAACACTTTTACCTTGACTTGTGGCTTCGTATAGTGCATTCCAATGTTCACCCCATTTCTTTCATAGGCTCTATTAATAGGTGGGTTAGCATTCCTTGGAGCAAATTACTTCATCAGTGGACACATGTTCCTTAAATGATTTGGATCTCCACAATTGTAGCATTTTCGACTTTTACTCCAACAATCCCGTTCCAAATGTCCCTTCTTCCCAAAAGCATGACAGATCATTTCATTTGGAATATTTCCTGCCGCAGCACTACGAGCTTCCTATCCCTTATTGTTCTACTATTGTCTAAACGGTATCTTTGCAGGAAATTTCCTACAAGAGGTGTTGCTTTACTCATAAACCAATTTTTGTTTTTATTCTCTATTCTTATTGTGGCATCAAAAGTAAAAGAGTAGGTACTTGGGAGGGAAATGAGCAATAACTCTTTTCAACTCCGGCTTCAAGCCTTTCATGATGTGCCGAGTGTGGTTCCACGCAGTATGCACCAAACATAGGTAATATTTTGACAGTCGATTGAATTGTGCGGCATATTGTGCCGCCAATATGTTCCTTTGCTTTAAGTTTTAAAATTCATCCTCACGTTTCTCAACCACCTATTGTGCTATATACTCGGCCCGGAACACCATCACAAAAGTTTCCCAACTCTAATCCATCCCATTGTGCTCCTAAAGTTTTTGGACTTAGGTTCTCCAATCTCATGCTGGCCCTCGTAAATGAAAAGTCGTGAACTTGACCATTCTCTCTTCAGAGCACTGTAGGATTCAAAAAATATTCTCCAAACTTTAAAGCCATGCTTCGGCCTTTTGGTCTTCTTCAACTATAACTTAGAACATAAGGAGTTGATATTTCTTAAATTGCTCCAATACTTTGACCTCATCCCATGGTCCCTTATTCTTAGTCAAGTTATATAGTATCTCTGTCATTTTTCTTAAGATTTGATTAATCAAAACTTCCTCAGTTTTCTCAACTTCCACAGCTTCTTTTTTAGAATAAATACTCGGTGGAAGGTTCACCATAAGAGTGGCTTCTTGAGTTGGTTGCCCCGCAATGGAAGCTCCATCATTATATATCATAGAACGTGACTTTGGAGGTATATTTGTATCACCAATATGGTAATCATATCATTTCTACGTGTAATATGTTCTTATATATGCATACTATATATTCATGCCATGTAATTATATCAAATAAATATAAATGCAAGTACTTATAAGAACACTTCAAATATATCAACAAACAAACATATTAATTATATATAATCACAAGAAGTTTTAACAAAGAATCACAAATATATTCATAAGTATTGATTCAAGCTAAAAATATAAACAAGAATTAAATACTCAAAACATCTCACAAATTCCTAAATCTTCTTAATACTACCTAAAGCTCACTCATCCTAATTGAATTATCATTTGAATCCCTAATAACAAAAAGGTATGTTCTTATTCTTCTTAGACATAATAGCTTCAAGTTCCTTGAAATCAAGCTCTTCCGAGTCTTCACCCACAAACTCAAGTACCAACTTGGGCTCCATCTCAAGCAAAACCTTTGGTTCTCCGACAATCTCTATCCTTATCTTCATCCTAGGCTTGACAATTTCAAGTTTCTGAAAACCAAGCTCTCTTAGGTCTTTGCCCTCAAACTCATGTACCAACTCGGGCTCCATCTTGAGCAATACTCTGGCTCTCCTACCATCTTGGGGTCAACTTCTATAGAATCATCAATCTTGTAAGTGTCAGAATAAGTCCTAGAGTCTTTGAATGTGAATCTGAATCCGACAGGTTCGAATCAATCACTATAGGTCTCAAAAGAAGAGTCTTACAAATAGTTTATCTCATATGCACTATCCTACACACAACACAATTCCACCTAGTAAAAATCTAGTATCTAGTCTATTAATAAATGGGTAATCCATCTAAATACTCAACTTAATGCTAAACCTAGTACTATGATACCAATTGTAACATTCTATACCACAGGGGCCGACGAGTTGTAGATGTCTCCCTGTCTAAACGACAATACATTTTTTAACGAAATAACTAAATAAAGAAATTACAAAGACTTAAATCAATTCAAGAATAAAACTATCATATAGCCGTCAAAATAAATTCACAACAACCAAAATAAATAACATTATGAATAAACATCTCAAATAATGTCTAAAAATCATCTATAAAAATATTAGCGGTACATAATACAAAATTCAAATATAAACATCAACATAAATCTTCAATCTTGCTGACAAGTAAATTCCTTTGAAAAACATGAATATAAATTGTGTGAGATTAAATCTCATCAAGTCCCATGTACGCTACATGCAAATTTTCAATAAACATTTAATAATGATAATAAATTATCAGAATGGTTATAAAGAAATGTTATTTCTTGCTTTCGTAATATTAAACAAGAATAACTATAGGAGAATCACCATCACTAATATTATATATGATATTACCATTTCTGGGAAATTAAGGTACTTTACAAAATCATAAATCATTCACATTATCTGTATTGAGTTTTTCATACCTTTACCATATCTTAATTTTCAAAATACATTTTCACATAAAACCACATTGCAATCTTACATCATCTATCAATAGCATCTCATCCTATCAATAATAACATCACCCACCAAAATACAAACATGTGATTAACTCAATGTATTCATGCAATTACAATCAATCAGATTATTACCATTGTCATGCAAACACCATTTTCCTTAATGGAAAACATGATATTAGCTAAGGATAGCTTTACACCATATACTAACACCCTACAAAGAAAGAGACCACAATCTAAAGGAGGCCTCCAACCAGAACGAGTTCTCAAACCCGAACAAATTAGTATAAAAGCATAACCTCTTTGATTACTGATGCTAGCGATTAAAACCACACACACAGTTAATTATACCTATCATATAGTATAGGAAATAGCAAGTATCAAATTCATAGGAACCTAGACTCCCATCTTACTTTATCTAAATTTTTATTGTGTAGCCAATAAAATAATGAAAACAAAATAATTAACCTTCTAACATAATATACAAGAGAGTAAATCAAGTTCATTTAAGAAAAGTTACAAGGAATTTCAAGTAAAGAAAATATGTTCAATCAATTAAATGCTAATTCAAATACCAATGAGTTCAAGATAAATACCACTATCTCTTAAGTTATGAAATTCTATTCTTAGCTTAATGAAAGGGTATTTCTACCTCCCTAATTAAATCTAAAAAGCATTAAGATTAACTAACTAAACCACTAGTCCCTATCTCTAGGTAACACCGAAGTTTTTATGGAAGAAATTAATAACTCTATCTCTAGGTGAAATTGATATCTCTTTGATTACCTAATCTTTACCCTTAACCTCTCTCCAGTTAAATAGAAAAGAACCAATTAATTCAACAATGTAATAAATTCGAGTAATAAAATATTTAGAATTTGGAATCACTAGATCAAAAGAAATCCAATCCAAGAACATAAAGGGCTCAACCATCAAATACAATTAAAATGTAATAAACTCAAATTGTCAATAAATTACAAAGAAAATGAAAAGAAACTACTCATGGATAAGTAAGCCTTCCTCTTCTTTCGTGAAATCTTCTTTATCAACCTCCTCTTCTTCTCCAACAATTCTCATTTGATCCTCCATAATCTTGGTGTTTTTCTAGTAGGTTTTTAAAGATATTACATTGAAAAACTAATAAATACTTTGCACAATGTTATTCTCTTGTATTTATAGGAGTTTAGATTGCTAAAATGTTAATACAAGAGTCCTAATTCATGTCCAATTTAGTTTCCAAAGAAATTGTACTTGCAATTGCCAAATTCTGATTTGAAAGGAAATCCTGCCATCGTGAATAGTAACAACGGCGCTTGTTAAAGATGACCAGCCAACACTGGGTCCTTCCTATTGTACTTCCAAAATTCTTTTGTTTGGGTCAGTTCCTCCAAAAGTGACCCCCAACCAAACTAGGTATACCACTAGGCACTGGGCCAACACTGTTTAGCCCGATTTCGGGCATTTTTCACCATATTTTCAATATTTCTTCCATTATCACTTTGACACAAAGCAGAGTAATTTAGTGGGAATCAATAATTGTTTGATCATAAAACCATAACAAATAACCCACAAAATTTTGGTAAATTTAGCCCCTATCAACTCCCCCACACTTAAGCTTTGCTTGTTCCCAAGCAAATCACCTAAGATAAGGCTAATAAAATAAATTTTCTCATCACAATTCATCTATAATACAACCACAATTTTCCTCCAACTTTAAACATGAACTTATCATTCATTTAATGAAATCAATTCCTTTCCAAACTGAAGTACTAAATCAAACATCCCAAGGCCCGCAAACTTAAGTTAAACAAGTTCATATTTAATACAAGAAAATTATTTCACCACTGAAGCCAAAACATAGACAACAAAAATCAAATAAGTCTAGTTGTTTAACCAATTCAAGCCTCATGAACTCAAATGTCCTCCTCCCTTAAGTAGCAAAATAAGGAAACTCTTAATTTTTTTCAAGGCATTTTTTTTTCAATGACTTAGGGAATTGATACTTTCAAGCGAATGGATATTTCTTCGCTCACCATATTAGCCCCCTTGTAGTAATCATTTTTTTTTTTTTTTTTTGCTTTAGGAGTTGATAGTCTAAAGTGAATGGATTCCTCTTTGCTCACTGTATTGGCTTCTGTAATTGTAAATTCTTTTTTTTATTTTATGTTCACTCATTATTTTTTCTCAAACTCACTTTTTTCCAACTCATTGTTTTCTCCACATGTTGTTTTTTTGCCAGAGGACATGCAGTTTGCATTCCCAGACATTTTTTCTCCTCACTATCCTTATTCAAAGCTCAAAGTTAAAGCAAATTTAAACATCAGGAAATAAGAATTAACCAACATTCTTCCCGATATTTCATTATATCATCCATATATATTCAAACATAATGAATGGAATAAAATTCAAATACGAAAGCATAACTGTGATTAACTTAAAATTTCAAGATTTAACAATACTCAACTTAATACAAAAGTTTACTCAAAATTGATTCAACTAATTGAATGGCAAAATCATATCCAAAGTTAAAAAGAAAATCATAACCTTATCATAGGCAAACAATCCCATGCAAAAAACATGTTTTGCTTAAAAATAAAAAACATTATCTCAAATTTCCAAAATTTTTCAAATTTCAAACTTTCCAAAAATATCCAATTGTAAGTTTTTTTCCAAATATTTTTTTTGTTTTTAAATTAACTCAAGAAACACCACAAAAACTTGGACAAATAATATTACCAAACCACTCCCCTACACTTAAACTAGACAATGTCATCATTGGCCAAAAATCTACACAATAAAGCATCTCCAAATAGACAAAAAAGAATAAAGGAGGTAGAAAGTTAAGCAATACTCCCCAAATGCAATAAGCTCAAAAAAATATGAAATTGGGATGGAAAAAAGAAGAGGTCATCTAAGAAGACTTTATTCCAACCTATAAAAAAAAGATAAAAGTTTAAAGAAAATAATAACAAAATAAAAACACCAAACAAAAGAAAGCATACTAAAGTAAAAGGCCACTAAAAATCATAGATAACAAACATAGACACGACTCACTTCCCATACTTAAATTGGAAAATACTTTCATTATTATGGCAGAATAAAAAGACACCAAACTAGAAAAACTAAATTAAACAGGACCAGACAAAACAATGACATAAAACCGAAATAAAGCTAAATTCAAAACAAACCCAAAACACAAAAAACACTCTTTCCACCCATTATGCTTCCTCATCAAATCTAGATAAAGAAAACTAATGCACAATAGAGAAAATAGGCATGATGAAAATAGGAAGAAATGAGGTTTTTGAAAAGGATAAGGTTCATAATGATTATGAATGCAAAAAAAGTTACACATGGACCTTGTTCCTAAGCATCTCTTTAAATATAGTAATCAAATAATCAACACATAAATGCAATGGACATCTAAGGAGTGCATCAATGTTTATATTACCTTTTAACTCTTCTAATGAATTGTCATAATAAAAACTCCCCATCAAAACTAGCATTTGAGATCTTACAGATGTGGTCAAGAAATTATTACTCTTCAATACATCTAGAAATGCCAAATTACCTCTCATATGTTGGGGTGAAAGGTAAAATTTTCCAACATCCTCCAAGGACTTATTATTATTTATTATTAACAAATCCTACTCCTTGAGTCATGTTAAACTCTACACATCATCAACGGCATCATTATGCTTCATGAATTGAGAGGTACCTACAAAAGAGAAATTAGAATTAGAGCATAAAGCATCATCAAAGTGTTCTCTCATCACATTTTTCAAACTCTCCCCATGGCCTATCTCTTCCTTTAGGGGTTTGTTTTTTCAAATATATGGGAATTATTACTCAAAGGATGCAATTGTTCTCCAATTTTCTCCAAGAATAGCTCAAAAAATATCATCACATCTTTTTGGAAGGAGATTCGATGCCGCCTTATCCAACGCTAACCCATCATTGTAAAACGTCACCGACTGTTGTACGAATTTTGATGTGTTGGATGACATTTTCTATTGAACTTCCTTAACGATCGCAACTAGTTGTGTTCTTTGATAGCTCAATCGTTAGGAAACTTCTTTGAGCCACTTAATGGATAAATTTGTGTTGGCAATAAAAGAATTTATTGATTCTTCCAATGATATTTGACTAATAGTGGCTCTTGTTTATCATCAGATGAATGAACCACTGGGAGAATCAAGTAAAAACTCTAGGTTTCCACCAAGCTACTGCTACATCCATTTCATTAGGAGCATCAATATGCCTTTGCAACCTTGAAAATCTATCATCATTGTAGGTCTTTTGATTTTGTGCCCATGAATAATTGTCCATGATGATGTCAACCTTGCACTCAAAGAAAAACAAAAATCAAATTGAAAATAAAAATAAAAATAGTAAAAATTAAAACAAATAAAAAAAACAAAAGCATATTCTAAAACAAAGACCTAAATATGCACAGAGTACCTAAAAACTAAAGTTAGTGATATGTATAAATACAACAAAGACTAAATCAACAAAAATCGAGTGTTTCCAATAGTCCCCGTCCTCGGCAACGGCGTAAAAAACTTGGTGCGTGGTTTTGAGTGTTCAAAAAACTAACAACAAGGGGGCCACAATTAATCAAGTTTTAATTAAAATGCTATCCACTAAAACCACACATACAGGCAAGTATACCCATCATATAGTATAAAGAATAACAAGTATCGAATCTAAAGGAACTTAGTCTCCTATCTTACTTTACCAAAATCTTTATTGTTTAGCCAATAAAACAAAGAAAACAAAATAAATAACCTTCTAACATAATATACTAGACAATAAATTATGTTCACCCAAGAAAAGTTACAAAGAATATCAAGGAATAAGAATAAGGAGAAAAGACATGTAATGAAGAAATCCTCCAAATCTATGTCAAGTAAAGAAAATATCTTAAATCTATTATGTCCTAATTCAAATCCTAAGGAGTTCAAGAAAAATTCTACTTTCTCTCGAGTTATGAAATTCTATTCTTGGCTTAATCAAATGGTATACTCTATCTCCCCAATTAAATCCAAGAAGTATTAAGATTAACTCAATTAAACAATTAATGTCCCTATATCTAGGTAACAATAAAGTCTTTATGGAAGAAATCAATAACCCTATCTCTAGGTAAAATTAATCTCTATTTGATTACCTAGTCTTTACTCCTAACCTCTCTCTCGAGTTAATTAAGAGATAATAAGTATTAAATTAATTAGTTGATACCTCTATCTTAACCTCTCTCTCAAGTTAATTAGAAAAGAACCAGTCAATTAAACAAAGCAATAAATTCAAGTAATCAAATATTTAGAATTTGGAATCACTAGATCAAAAGAAATTCAATCTAAGAACATTCAAATACAATTAAAACATAATATACTCAAACTGTCAATAAATTATAAAGAAAAGGAAAAGAAATCACTCATAGACAAGGAAGGTTTCTTCTTCTTCCTTGAAACCTTCTTGATTAACCTCATTCTCTTCTCCAAGAATTCTCCTTTGATCCTTCTTAGTCTTAGTGTTTCCCAAGGAGTTTTCTAAAGATATTACATTGAAAACTGAAAACTACTTTGTACAATATTATTGTCTTGTATTTATAGGAGTTTAGAATGCTAAAACGTTAATACAAGAGTCCCAATTCGTGTCCAATTCAGTTTCCAAAGAAATCATACTTGCAATTGCCAAATTTTGATCTGAAAGAAAATCTCACCTTCATGAACAGTAACAATTAGCATCGGTTAAAAAAGACCATCCGACGCTAGGTCCTTCCTATTGTTCTTTCGAAATTCCTCAACTTTGCTCTGTTCCTCCAGAAGTGACCTCCTAGTAGGCTTAGGTGGACCACCTGGCACAAGGTCAACACTATTTTAGCACGGTTTTGGGCAATTTTCACCATCTTTTCAATATTTCTTCCATTTAATCGTTTCAACACAAAAGACAGCAATTTAAGGGGAATTAATAGTTATTTGATCATAAAACCATAACAAATAACCCTCAAAATATAGATATATTTGGCCCCTATCAACTCCCCAACATTTAAGCTTTGCTTGTTCCCAAGAAAATCACCTAAGATAAGGCCAATAAAATAAATTTTCTTATCACAATTCATCTAAAATAAAGCCACAATTTTCCTCTAACTTTAAACATGAACTTATTATTCATTCTACAAAATCAATTCCTTTGCAAAATCATGTATTAAATGAAACATCCCAGGGCCCTCAAAGTTAAGTTAAATAAGCTCATACTTAATATAAGAAAATTATTTCATCCCTTAAGCTAAAATATAGACAACGCAAATCGTATAAGTCAAGTTGTTTAACCAATTTGAGCCTCAAGAACTCAAATTTCCTCCACCCATAAGTAGCAAAGTAAGGAAGCTCTCAGTTTTTTTAAAAATATTTTTTTTCAATGACTTAGGGAATTGATAGCTTTAAGTGAATATATTTCTCTTCAGTCACCATATTAGCCCCCTGTAGTCATCATTTTTTTCTTTTTACTTTGAGAATTGATAGCCTCAAGTGAATGGATTCATTTTCACTCACCATATTAGCTCCCATAATTGCAAATTATGTTTTTTTTTTTGTTCACTCATTATTGTTTTTTCAAACTCATTTTTTTTTAACAAATGTTGTTTTTCACCAGTGGACTTGTGCTTTGTATTCCCAAACCTTTTTTCTCCTTACTATCCTTATTCACAACTTAAAGTTAATGAAAATTTAAACACACTGAAACAAGAATTCACTTGAGGCTCAGAAGGTTATAGGTAGAGTTGGTTAATCGCATGATAAGTTCTACATTATGAGTGCTAAAACATAGGATCATCAATAGAGTCCTTAGAGAAAGCTTCTTTTCTGGGGAATGGGCGATAAGGTAACAATTCATATAGTGTTACCTATAATCCTGGTTGTAGAAATTGCACTGACTTTTCTTGGACCATTCAAAAGCAACTAAGGCAAAACACCACGAACTTTATTCAGAACCACCTCCCTTGACCTATAATTCACAACCACCAAAATCATCATCAATAGAGTTGGTTAATCGCATGATAAGTTCTACAGAAACATGTTTCCAAGGAGTGGACGCAATGACCAGGATTTTGGAAGAGGCTTCAATGCACAACCTCAAGAATCAAATTGGTTAATTAGCTAAACTTCTTGGGGATCGTCAAGATGGATCTCTACCTGGGAATACGCAGAACAATCAATAAGACCAAGATCGTGGAAAACACTGAATTTTACTTGCTTTATTACTTTTAGTATGGGATAATCTTTCATTTTCGTTATTCGTCTTCTTGCTTAAGTATGTTCATGCATTTATGTTTTTTAAAAAAAAAATCGGATGTTTTCTTTTTATTTCTATTTAATATATATATATATATATATATATATATATATAATTCTCAAACAAAGCTGACCAGGAGTCGGCTCAGAAGGTTTCAAAATGAGCCGGGTCAACTCTGGCTTTTTAACTTACAGAAAACAAATCGGACCTTGCGCCGGTCCAGGTGCTCGGACACTACGCCTAGTCACGTCGGACATAGCACACTAAATGACCGATTTCAGCCATTTTTTCAAAGACTTCTTCACTTCCCTCCCCTTTTCTATCAACCCATCGCTAGTTCCTATAACCAAACACCGCCAGATTGTTCTAAACACTTCTAAAACACCTTCTAAACATAGAATCCCTTATTCTCACTTCAAGATTTGGATTAAAAACAAGAAAAAACACATTTTTTCATGAAACTTCATGTTTTTAACCCATCTAGTAGGTGCACGATTTCTTCAATCACTTGGCATTAGATGCTTGCCCATACGACCAAGAACATTGTGGTATGATTATACTATACTTTCTACGGTTCAAATTTCCATAACAATTTATTGGCGTTTTTTGGATATTTTTGGGCAAAAATTGCATATTTTTCTTGCTTGATTTGATGTCATGAACTTGTTGAATTCATTGTTACTAGACTAGTATACGTTCATTATTGGCATTGTATTTTATTGATAAAAGTTCTTGCATATTGGTCTTCTTGTGATTGATTGAGCATGACATTCATGTTATCATTGTGATTATGTAAAGGAGATTTCTTTATGTTTAAAAGATGTTTGTTGTGGGATTATATTGATTATATCCTTATGTTTTTATCATGATCATGATCTTTATTGTGAATTAGTTGATCCATTGAGTAGTTATATTGATATTATACTTAGATTAGGATATTGTGAACTTTGTGCAGGTATTGGAGATGGAGATTGTGTTGTGATTGTGACGTGGTGTTTGGGTTGAAAATTATTGTATAGTAATCTTGGTTGAGAGAGTGATTATTGTCAATGGAATTTTAATCAGTTTTTCATCTATTATCATTTATTCTTTTAGTGATCAGGTCTAGACCACGGGGTATGGCTCCACAAGCTAAAAGGACCAAAGCTTCATCTTCGTCTACTTTTAAATTTTAAAAGTCTTTTTATTACTATCTTTATCTCAAAAATCCTATTTCTTAATTTTAATTTTTAAAGTTACCCCAAATAGGATTACCAAAGGGAGTTATACATGTTCAATTAAGTTTCAATAATACCATTGTCACCGTTACAGGTGTACGAGAGGAGTTATTTATACCAAGCATTCTTCCAACGGCTAGATCCAATCTCTCGCACCAGGTCAACTTTAGCTTTTTAACTAACAGAAAATAGACCAGACCTTGCGTCGGTCCAGGTACTCAGACCTGGTGTCCAGTCATGTTGGACATAGCATACAAAATGGCTGATTTTGGCCATTTTTTCAAAGACTTATTCACTTCCCTCCATTTTTCTCTCAAACCATCCTCGGTTCCTACTTACAAACACCACTGGATTGTTCTAAACACTTCCAAAACACATTCTAAACATAGAATCCTTGATTCTCTATTCAAGATTTGGATGAAAAACAAGAAAAATCTCTTTTTTTTTTTCCTTGAAGTTTCACGTTTTCAACCCAACCATTGGGTGCACAATTTCTTTAATCTTTTGACATTAGATGCTTGCCCATACATCAAGGAACATTATGTTATGATTTTTCTAGGCCTTATATGGTTCAAATATACAAAAGAATTTACTGGTGTTTTAGGGATATTTTTGGGCAAAAATTGAATATTTTTTTAGTTTGATTTACTTTCATGAAATTGTTGAATTCATTCTTACTAGACTAGCATGGGTTCATTATTGGCATTATATTTTGTTGATAAAAGTTCTTGCTTTAGTCTTCTCATGGTTGATTGAGCCTGACTTTCACGTTATCATTGTGATTATGCAAAGGAGATTTCATTATGTTTAAAAGACGTTTGTTGTGGGATGATATTGATTATATCCTTATGTTTTTATCATGATCATGATCTTTATTGTGAATTAGTTCATCCATTGAGCAATTATATTGATATTATACTTAGATTAGGATATTGTGAACTTTGTGTAGGTATTGGTGAGGGAGATTGTGTTGTGATTGTGAGGTGGTGTTTGGGTTGAATATTATTGTTTAGTAAGCTGTGTTGAAAGGGTGATTATTGTCAATGGAATTTTGATATGTTTTTCATCTATTATTGTTTCTTCTTTTTGTGATCATGTCTAGACTATGGGATGTGGCTCCACGAGCTAAAAGGACCAAGTCTTCATCTTCGTCTACTTCATCTTTCGAGCCCTTTCATACACAACCTGGACAATTCTTTATCCTACATTACAAATTTGGTACAAAACCCACTTCAACAAAAAAACATTGTAGTAAAAACATTCAAACCATCCCTAGACAAAACCTGCAGCATTCTACTATGTTTATAAGGTTTGTATAGAGCCCATCATTAGACTCCGGGGTGCTTACTTGTTCCAGTGAGGGTGAAGGAGATTTATGCTAACATGCAGAGCAAGAAGAAAAAGAACTTGGAGAATTAAATTGGTCCATTGACTAAACTACTAGGGGATCGCCCAGCTAGATCTCTACTTGGGAATACGAAGAACAATCCACGAGACCATGATCATGGAAAACACTAAATTTCACTTGCTTTATTGCTTTTAGTAGTGTACAATCTTTCATTTTTGTTATTCATCTTCTTGCTTAAGTATGTTCATGCATTTTTATTTTTTAAAAAAAATTGGGATGTTTTCTTTTTTATTTCTATTTTTTAATATATATATATATATATATATATAATTTTCGAACAGAGCTGACCAGGCACTGGCTCAGAAAATTTAACCTGGTGCCAGGTCAACTCTGCCTTTTTAACTAACTGAAAACAAACCGGACCTTGCGCCGGTCCAGGTGCTCAAAGCCAGTGCCCAATCACGTCGGGCATAACATACAAAATGGCTTATTTCGGTCATGTTTTCAAAGACTTCACTCTCGTCCCTTTTTCTCTCAACCCATCATCAGTTCCTATTTCGAAAAAACGTTAGATTGTTCAAAACACTTCCAAAACACCTTCCTAACATGGAAACCTTGATTTTCTCTTCAATATTTGGATTAAAAACAGGAAAAATCCCATTTTTTCTTGAAATTCCATGTTTTCAACCCACCCATCCGTTGGGGAATGATTACTTTAATCTATTGACATTATATGCTTGCCCATACATCCAATAACATTGTGGTATGATTTTTCTAAACTTTCTACGGTTCAATTTTCCATAAGAATTTTTTGGTGTTTTTGGGATATTTTTGGGCGAAAATTGCATATTTTTCTTGTTTGATTTGATTTCATGATCTTGCTGAATTCATTGTTACTAGACTACCATGGGTTCATCATTGGCATTGTATTTTATTGATAAAAGTTCTTTCTTTGGTCTTCTCGTGGTTATTTGAGCCCGACTTTTGTGTTATCATTGTGATTATGCAAAGGAGACTACATTATGTTTAAAAGATGTTTGTTATGGGATTATATTGATTATATCATTATGTTTTTATCATCATCATGATTTTTATTGTGAATTAGTTGATCCACTGAGTAGTTATATTGATATTATACTTGGATTAGGATATTGTGAACTTTGTGCAGGTATTGGTGAGGGAGATAGTGTTGTGACTGTGAAGTAGTGTTTAGGTTGAAAATTATTGTTTGGCAAGCTTTGTTTAGAGGGTGACTATTGTCAGTAGAATTTTGTTCAATTTTTCATCTATTATCGTTCCTTCTTTTTGTGATCATATCTAGACCACAGGGTATGGCTCTATGAGATAAGAGGACCAAGGCTTCATCTTCGTCTACTTCATCTTTCGAGCCCTTTCCTACAGACCTTAGGCAATTATTGGACCCTACATGCCAAAATTTGGTACCAAACCCACTTAAACAAAAAACTCATTGTAGAAAAAACATTCAAACCATCCTTAGACACCCTTCAGCTCTCCACTATGTTTAGGAGGTTAGGAAAAGAGCACAATATTAGACTCCAGGGTGCATACTATCCAATGCGGATGAATGAGATTTATGCTAATGTGCAGGACCGGAAGAAAACCAACTTGGAGAATCAAATTGGTCAATTGCCTAAACTTCTTTGTGATCGTCACACTGGATCTCTACCTGGGAATACCAAGAACAATCCATGAGACCAAGATCGCGGAAAACACTGAATTTTATTTGCTTGATTTCTTTCAGTATTGGATAATCTTTCATTTTCGTTATTCGTCTTCTTGCTTTAGTATGTTCATGCATTTATGTTTTTTTTTTAAAAAAAAATTGGGATGTTTTCTTTTTATTTCTATTTTTTTAAAAAAAGATATATGTATATATATATATATATTTATATATATATTATAGATAGATAGATAGATAGATAGATAGATATAATTCTAGAATTTAGCTGACCAGGTACTGGCTCAAAATGTTTGACTTGGTGTCAGGTTAACTCTGGCTTTTAAACAAACAAAAACAGATCGGACCTTGTGCTGATCCAGGTGCTCAGGCCCCACGTCAAGTTACATTGGACACAGCATACAAAATGGTCGATTTTAGCCATTTTTTCAAAGACTTCTTAACTTCCCTCCCTTTTTTCTTTCAACCCATCATTGGTTCCTACTTCCGAACACCACTGCATTGTTCTAAACACTTTCAAAACACCTTCTAAACATAGCATCCTTGATTCTCTCTTCAAAATTTGGATTAAAAACAAGAAAAATCTTATTTTCTTCTGAAATTTCACTTTTTCAACTCATCCATTGGGTACACGATTTCTTCAATCTCTTGACATTAGATGCTTGCCCACACGTCCAAGAACATTTTGGAATGATTTTTCTTAACTTTCCATAATTCAAATTTCCATAAGAATTTATTGGTGTTTTTTGGATTTTTTTTGGGCAAAAATTTCATATTTTTCTTCTTTGATTTGATTTAATGAACTTGTTGAGTTCATTGTTACTAGACTAGCATGGGTTTATCTTTGGCATTGTATTTTATTGATAAAATTTCTTGCTTTAATCTTCTTGTGGTTGACTGAACTTTCGTGTTATCATTGTGATTATGCAAATGAGATTTCTTTATGTTTAAAAGGCATTTGTTATGGGATTATATTGATTATATCCTTATGTTTTTATCCAGATAATCATGTTTATTGTGAATTAGTTGATCAATTGAGTAGTTATATTGATATTATACTTAGATTAGGATATTGGGAACTTTGTGGTGGTATTGGTGAGGGAGATTATGCTGTGATTGTGAAGTGGTGTTTGGGTAGAAAATTATAGTTTAGTAAGCTTGGTTGAAAGGGTGATTATTGCCAGTGGAATTTTGATCAGTTTTTCATCTATTATCATTTCTTCTTTTTGTGATCATGTCTAGAACACGGGTTATGGCTCCACGATCTAAGAGGACCAAGGCTTTATTTTCATCTATTTCATCTTTCGAGCCCTTTCCTACATAACCTATACAATTCTTTGTCCCTACATGCCAAATTTGGCACCAAACCCACTTGAACAAAAAAATCATTCTAGAAAAAACATTCAAACTATCCCTAGACAATACCCTTCAACTCTCCACTATGTTTAGGAGGTTCAAAAGAGAACCATCATTAGACTCCCGGGTGCTTACTATCCAGTGAGGGTGTGAAACCCACCTAAAGCCAACCCTAGAGTAAAGGGGTCGGGATGCATATCATATTATTTTACACGAATATATATATTTTTGAATGATTTTATGTGCTTTAGAATTATGATTTATAGGTTAAAATGCTTACTTATACTTATTGAGTAGGAAGGGTAAAATGGTAATTTTGCCCAAGGTCAAAATAGGAAGATAGCTTGAGGATTAAATAAGAAGAATATTTGGGTGAGGAAATAAGAACAAGAGTTGTTGTGGTTTAGTGGTTAGAGCTTTGAATTAATCTCTAAGGTCATGAGTTCAAATCTCATCACTTAAGTTTTATTCATTATTATCTTAGTTAAGTTTGAAATTTTTGTTTTCTTATATTCCATAAAGTTAGGAGTGTTGTCCTAGGGGAGACATGAAGAAAATGTCTTAATCCTATCATCATGTCCTAAAGAGAATTCTAGAGGAATTATTGTCCTTTTATTACCTCTAGCTTGTCCTAACATCTTCACAAATTAAATTTGTTCAAATTTTTATCAAAATTCACTTTTTAATTCTAGAATATTCAGTGAGGATTTCTTGGCTTTGAATTTCGAAAATTGATCTTGGAAGGGGGAGGATTGACTGAAAATATGAGAGGAGTTAGGAAGAGTTCCCAAGGAAAATTAATCACGATGGTTGAACCTTCAAACTCATCTCCATAGTGTTCATATTCTTGATGAAGGAAACCTATAAATTTTCTAGATTTTTGAGCAGCCTAACTTTCGAAAAACTCAGCCAAGTTTCTTGCTCATTTACTGCCAGAAAAATGACCCATTCATTCAAATTGAAGACTGAAATTTCTAGGCAAATTCGGACTGCACAAAAACTGCACAAACCAGAAAAATATTCTGGGCAGTCTTCGCTACATAGCAGCCTAGAAATGGAGTTATTTTCTTTTGTCATCAACTCAGCAAAATTCCTCTTCTTTTCCCATAGAAAGAAGGCTAGAAACCATCCTTAAAAGTCCCTCAAAAACCTCTCCAAATCATCTATAAAATGGGCTGAAGAAGTGCAGAAATTCTGCACAGAAAAATGCAGCAACCATTTGAAGCTTTGAACACCAGGGAACCAGAAATTTCTAACTTTGTTCCCTTAAGCCTTGGCCGAAAAACCACCCTCAAAACTCTGTAAAATGACCCTTGTTCAGTCATGAATTGAACACCATTAACCTCTCCACTTACCATGAACACTTGGACTCCATAACCACACCTCAAATATCGCCTAAGATCACTCAATTCAACTACATTTGAACTTCAAAAATTTTCAGCATTTTGCTCCATGAAAACACTCTTGTACTAAGCTTCACAACTAGAAATTCCTTTACCATTAAGCTCTAAATTTCAGCCAGCCTTAAAGCTCCATCAATCTTCATTCATTTCAGCAAAGCCAACCAGTCCAACTGGCTCCATTGCAGCTCCAAGAAACCTCCATCAATCAAACATCATTAACATATCCTATACCTCAAACCACTCCTTAAATCTCTACATTTGAATTTCAAACAATCAGATTATTCTCCTCCTCTCTAAGCTAAAAATCAAAATCCCTAAACTCCCTAAACCATTCGGTCCAGCATTCTCTAGAATTCGTGCACACCTTTTTCTCAAATTCTCTCCATTTTCACCAAGAACAATGAGAATACCAAGAACACACACTACCTTTCTTCAATCCAAAACCCACTCTAAACACCTCCAATCCCTCTCAAATACTTCAGATTACTCCTACATACTCCCTAAAGTTCATTTCTAGAATTTATAACACCAAATCTCGAAAACAAGAATTGGCATTCGGATCAAACCCAGTTTTTTTCCTTGAAGTCTCAAGAACATCATCAAGGTAACCAAGAACAACTCCTTTGTTCATCTTCTTCCATTCAACCTACAACGTATCATGCTAATGCTCTCTCTCTCTCTCTCGGCTTAAATGGTGGATTACAACCGTGGCTATTTTTCTCCTCTCGATGGACAATTCAAGACTCTCAATCGTGTGGACCTTCTTAAATCTTCATCGAAGTAAACATCAATCAAGTATTTTTCCTTAATATTTCTTTTAAATTCTGAAGTCATGTCTCTTAGATGTTGATAGGAAGAATAGAATATGAATGTGAGATTGAATATATGCATGTAGATGAAGGGGTTGGGATTAGGACATGAGAATGTTTGTTCATGATTAAGCTATATGGATTTTCTTGAGAATCAATGTATGTTCATCATGTCTTAAGAAAATTATGGATGTTTAGAGCATGTTAGATGTTACGACACCTTTGGTGAATAGGATTTTTATGTTCTTAACTCCATTGAAGCCATGATTATGATTATGCCTAGTAGGGATTTGGCCATATGATAGCATGTGTTGATTTAAGCTTATGTTCATGAATGGATTAGTTATTGTTTGATGTTGGAGAATGTGTTCATGATTCTTGTTTAGTAATAGGAAAACCATGATTATTTTCTTGTTAATCCTAGGTTATTTTTAGTAACAAATTTTATTACCTAAATTAAAATTATTACTATATTTCTTCTCTAAAGATTTTGAAATTCCTAGGAAGTTTTGGAATTGGAATATTAAATGAAATATTGATATTTTACTAGTCAAATAAATAATATATTTTATTAAAATAATATATATATATATATATGTATGTATAGTAATAAAATAAGGCCTTTTATGTAATCATTAATAAAAAAATAATAAAAATAAAATATTAAACACCTTGTAGACCATAGTTAAAACTTTTACCTATATTATATATTAAATTTTATTTGTTATCTATTAGTAAAAAAAATTAATATAATTCATGTATTATTAATTTTATTTACTACTAATTATTTATTAATTAAAAATTAATTGTAATTTATTATTTTTTTAATAGTAATACTATTTAAAAATTACTATTTATTAATATTATTTAGGACTTAGTATTATTCAATATTCAAATGCTAGTTTATTTATTAGTAATAATACTCAAGATTTATTATTTGAACCTATAACTTATTAGTAATTATTTTACAACCCTAGTTATTTTAACTTATCAAGCTAGACTTATTTTATAAAATTATTTATCATCTAGCCTTAAAGCTTAGGACATTAAGGTCATGATTGTAATTAGTTGAACTAGGAATTGTTTATGTAAGCGAGTATAGCTCGAGTATAATCTTATGCCTTGTGTTTACCCCAGGCGGGGTTAGGTCAACCTTAGAGGATTTTTGAATTCAAGCAAGCAAAGGATCAGATAAGCTTCTACATGGAATTATTTAAAGACCAAAACTTATTATGGCAAGCCAAATGCGATGTGTATGGACATTCATTTTGTAAAGGCAATTAAGAACTGTGTTTTTTTTTTTCCTTCTTATTTTAGTTAAGCAAATCATTTGAAAAATTAAACAAACAGTTTTATACAAAATGCTAAACTCTTTCTAAAACCCAACTTTGACATGAATTTTAGAAACCCTTAATTGCTATTTTCAACTAAATCAATGTATGATCAATTTTCTCCTAAGTGGGACAAACAACGTTGAGTACTCAATAAGGGTATACCACTAGAACTAGTCTTTGAACGGTTAGGGTAAGTCTCTCAGCAGGTGGCCACCTCTAAGGGGTGAATCCTTCCCGGATAGGATGCTAGTCCAGTACGTCATGCCGGTCCGAGCAAGCAAGTTTCAGTCATGTGGACTGTGTGTTTCCGGAGTGGACAACCGATAAGTTTAGGTGTAGAGATGGTGGAGTATCTCACCCGGTAGGCCGTACACCTACCTTTTGTCAACATGCTCAATATGTGGTAGTTTTACCGGCTGTATACTTAACGTGTGGCATACTAACCATGTGGTCATAGGGCTTAATGTGTGGTAACTCATGGTTACCTCTTTGAGTGGTTGTATTTATCATGCATATGTATAGTTTGAAAAGTAAAATGCCATTCTTTATTTTTTTACATTTATTTAATGCTTGCCAGCACTTTCTCTTATGAAATTTTTACGACTTACATACATGAACTGTTTTACCTGAAATACTCAAAGTACACACGGGCTTACGGAGATTTTTATCTCACCACCTTTTATACTATACTTTCAGGTCCATCCTGCTGTGGAGGTCAATAGCTAGATTTGTTGCCTATGATTTGAAGACTCTTTATTATTTTCCTTATGTGTTGTTTTGAGAGATTGTAGCAAATAATTTATTTTGAATTTGTTCATGTATTTTTTGGGTTGTAATAAGTTTAATTTTAAAGTATTGCTTTTATTTTCCTTTATGTGACCTAGTTATCAAGACCCCTTGTCCTATGGATGGGGCGACATCCCCGGCTCTGTTGGGCCTAGATAGTGGGGTGTTACAGAGGGTGAATGAGATTTATGCTAAAATGTAGGACTAGAAGAAAAATAATATGGAGAATCAAATTGGTCAATCGGATAAACTTCTTTGGGATTGTCATGCGGGATCTCTACCTAGATCGTGGAAAACATCGAATTTTACTTGCTTTATTACTTTCAATATTGGACAATTTTTCATTTTTGTTATTCGTCTTCTTGCTTAAGTATGTTCATGTATTTATATTTTTTTTTAAAAAATGGGATGTTTTCTTTCTATTTCTATTTAAAAAAAGCAATATATATATATATATATATATAATTCTCGAACAAAGCTGGCCAGGCACTAGATCAGAAAGTTTGACCTGGTGTCGGGTCAACTCTGGCTTTTTAACTACCAGAAAATATATGTGACCTTGCGCCGGTCCAAGTGCTCGGACTTGGCACCCAGTCACATCGGACATAGAAAACTAAACGGTCGATTTCGACCATTTTTTCAAAGACTTCTTCACTTCCCTCACTTTTTCTCTCAACCTATCAATTGTTCCTACTTCCAAACACCACTGGATTGTTCTAAACACTTCCAAAACACATTCTAAGCATAGAATCCTTGATTCTCTCTCCATGATTTGGATTAAAAACAAGAAAAATATTATTTTCTCAGCAAATTTCACATTTTCAACCCATCCATTGGGTGCACAATTTCTTCAACCTCTTAACATAGATGCTTGCCCACGCGTCCAAGAACATTGTGGTATGATTTTTCTAGACTTTCCACGGTTTAAATTTCCATAAGAATTTATTGGTGTTTTTTGGATTCTTTTGGGCGAAAATTGCATATTTTTCTTGTTTGATTTGATTTCATGAACATGTTGAATTCATTGTTACTAGACTAGCATGGGTTCATCATTGGCATTGCATTTTATTGATAAAAGTTCTTGCTTTGATCTTCTTGTGGTTGACTAAACTTTTTGTGTTATCATTATGATTATGCAAATGAGAATTCTTTGTGTTTAAAAAATGCTTGTTGTGGGATTATATTGATTTTATCCTTATGTTTTTTATCATGATCATGCTGTTTATTGTGAATTAGTTGATCCATTGAGCAGTTATATTGATATTAGTTAATTCATGTTCGCTAACAATTGACCGAGAAACCAAATAGGTCACACACAATAGAGGATTATATAATTAAGATGTTATTTGATAACGTAGTGGGGTTAATTGCGAGAAAGATAAGTTGTTGTGGCTGAATTATAATTAGTTATAATTTATGATCCAAATTATAATTATGAGAACTTGATGTTTCCAATAACAATTAGAGAATTCTAATCATTTTAGAAATCTTAGATGGAGGATTTTAGCAGGATTTTTGTGTGATATATAGGATAGACTCATGAAACCCTAGCTAATGTGTAGGACACGAAACAACTCCAACCCTAGCGACACACGGCATTTTCTTCTCTTTCTCTCTCTCGTTGATCTTGATGAAATCCCTAGCCACTATTGTTTTTTCTGCTAGCACAGGAAATTTTGGTGCTTGAGTGTATCCTTCGTGTGAATTTCTGTTAGAGATAATCACACACTATGATTATAGTGGTTGGACGTTCAATTCTCGTGGTGTTTGATCAAGAGGATTGCTGGATCGCGTCTCGACTTGAAGAAGGAAAATTTTATTTTCGACACGATCAAAGAAAGATAAAAAGCTGTTTCCTTTGTTCTCTTTATGTCTTGTTTTCCACACGTATATGAATCTTGGGTTGGTATCTCGTTCTTATTTATCCGCTATGCCATATACGATATGCGTGAGATACCTAATAGTGGTGTTAGAGCCATGCTATGTGTGGATTGCAGACATTATTTTTGGCATGAAAAGCTATTTTCATGATTTTGTATTTATCTTTGTTCGCTGTGAAAACTGTTTTCACTCTAGTCGAAATTGTTTCGAGCATTGTGGGTTGGGTCCGTAGCACAAATATGATTGTGTAAAAGTTATCGCATACTTCGAAAGATGCTTTCTTTATGTGCTGCAAGTTTTTTGTAGAAAAACATTTTCTTGAACATAATTGATTGCCTTCTGTTTCATCCTAGTTTTCTATTTTGGTTTGGTTTAAACTAACAAATTGGTTGTTGTTTCGAGCTTCAAAACAGAAAATACTGCTGAGAATTGTTCTCACTAAAATTTTGCAGAAGAAGAAGGCACCAGAAACTATTTATGGAAAATTTTCAAAAATCGCCACCTTGTCCCAACTACAGTCGGCACCGGCTCAGGCTTCCAAACCGGCGCTGGTTTCGTGCTATTTCACGACATCTGAAAATCGTTTTGGGAAAAATTTTTCCTTAAAACAAAACCGCAGCCAGCGCCGACTCTGGCTTCCAAATCGGTGCTGGTTCTACTCTGTTTCGACATTCTAGTAACCGGTGCTAGTTCTACTCTGTTTCGACATTCTAGTAAAAAAAAAAAAAAAAAAAGGAGGATTTTGAAAGGGAAAAATCTCATATGATGAGAGGCGGTAACATAAAATTTTCTTTTAAGGGGGGTGTTGCCCCTTCACCCTCGCCCGCTGACCAGCCAGAAGGATTGCCGTTTCCGCTACCAAAGAGGGGACCCAAAAGCATTTTCTTAAAATTAGTTTTTGAGGCAAACAATTTTATTTTTCAAAATAGTGATTTTGAAAATTTAAAATTAATGTATTTTTCTAAAATATTGATTTTAGAATTTGTTTTATTTTTCCAAAATAGTGATTTTGGAATAATAAAAATTATATGTTTATTTTGTTTAAGCATAATTAATGGCATGGTAGATGGTTATGGACTAAAACCAATTATATCGGTTCATGCATTTTACAGTTTTGGATTTTTATGAAATAGAACCTGCGTGTCCTGCAATCTCTAGAATTCTTGTGCAATTCTCCTCTCATCTAACTCCCCTCGAATGTAACTCGAGGTTTTCTCTCTTTAGGAAATTATGTACTTAGTTTACATAGGTTAGATAGGAGTAGAATTATTTTATTTTGGAGATGGCAACCAAAACAAGGCGAGAAGGTAAGACCTTCTACTTAAATCATGCATGAACACATAGGGTTAACTATATTAATTTCTTTTATTGCTCAAAGAAATTAATTTAGGATAAAGTCCATAACTATACCATGTAATCGCTTTATTACCATGATTATTGATTTTGTGATTTATTAATTTTTATGCATGTCATTTATTGAAATCACTAAAAGGAACAAATCCCTCAATTAATATTAAACCTAATTCCTTCCGTTAATATAGTAAGAACGAGAGTCCTTTTTCGAGACCAGGGTGTTGGGCAAACCCAAGCCTACTCGACATCGGGCATGTTCAAGCTATAGAATTAAATTCTATTGGAATTAAATTCCTAATTAATGGGTCGGGTTTAACTATATTCTTTATCCCAGTTGGACAAACTCAAGCATAAAAAAATTTAGAAGAAAAGTTGGGGTAGCCCAATAGGTTTTAAGATTAAAAGTTGTTAATCACCCAATGATCCGGTAGTTACATACGATGTAATTGGTATTAGATAATAACCAATGAACTCATGGGTGGCTTGTTGGGCAAACCCAAAGTTATTCTTGAAGAATTTAGATATTGGTTCACTAGGAAAGCTTTCAATGGGCTTTCCCAAATCAATAATGGGGGCAATTGGTTTGAGTAAAATAGTGGAGTAAAAGTGCGTTTAATTAAAGTCCTAATTATTTACATTTCATGTGCATATACAGTAGCTAATCCTTTCTATCTTTACATCTAGGACACTTCCATCATGTTAACAAACCTAAACCTACGTAGCATCTTGGAAACCAACAAGTTAAATGAATCAAACTACCTCGACTGGTATAGAAATTTGAGAATTGTTCTCAAATCGAAAAAGTTGCTCTAAGTGCTATATGCTCCTATTCTGCCACTACCAGCTCAAGATGCTCATGCTATCCACAAAAGGAACAAGGAGGATAGTGATATGGCATCATGTATTATGCTGGCATCCATGACTTCCGAGCTGCAAAAATAACACGAGCATATGGATGCTCAATCAATTATACTACATCTTCGAGAGCTGTTTGACGCCTAAGCCAGAACTGAGAGATACAAGATCTTGAAGCAACTATTCCATTGCAAAATGGCAGAGCATTCTTCTATGGCCACTCATGGCCTGAAGATGCTGAGCTTGATAGAGAAGCTTAGATCACTTGGGTTCGTAATGGACTATGACTTAAGTATTGACTTAATTCTGTAATCTTTGCCTAATAGTTTCTCACAATTTGTGATTAACTATCAGATGAACAAGATTGAGTCCACCATTCTTGAGTTGATCAATCTTCTCAAAACTGCGAAGTTCTCTATGAAGAACAATTCCAATGCAGTTTTAATAATAGAATCTTCTTCTTCTAAGAAGAAAGTTCAAAAGAAGAAGAAGGCTCCCATGATGCCCAAAAGTGGTGTAAGGAAGAAGGATGCTACCACTAAGGGCCTAGGCCATCATTGTGGCAAGATGGGCTACTGGAAGTGCAACTGTAAAGCCTACTTAGAGACCGTTAAGGACAAGAACCAGAAGGAGAAGCTTGTAAGCACATCTACTTCTACTTCGGGTATGTTTATGATTGAGATAAATACTGCCTTTAGAAATGAGATATGGATATTAGACACTAGATATGGATTTTATTTGTGCAATAACTTACAAGGACTAAAGAGCAGTAGAAGGCTGGAAAAAGGCGACGTGGACCAACGTACTGCAAATGGGGCAAAGGTTGCTGCACTTGCTGTGGGGACATACGAGCTGAACTTGTCTTCGGGATTAGTTCTAGAATTACAAAACTATTATTATGTACCAGTTTTAATAAAAAACATTATCTCAGTTGCGTGTTTAGACTTAAATGAATTTCATTTGATATTTAAGAATAAATGTTGTTCTTTTTCATTGAATGATATTGATTATGGTTCAACAACTCTGGTTAATGGTTTATATGGTCTATACTTGGATAATCCAATTCTTAATATAACCAATAAGAAACCTAAAATAGATAACTCGAACATCTCTTACTTATGGCATTGTCATTTGGGCCGTGTAAACGAAAGTCGCTTTTTCTTAGTTACACATGCTTGGTGACTTAAGGTCATTTGATTATGAATCATATGGCACATACGAGTCTTGTTTACTAGGTAAAATGACTAAAACTCTTTTTTTAGGAAAATGAGAACAGGCTAAGAAGTTATTAGAACTCATACATTTTGATGTATGTGGCCCAATGTCAATACAAGCAAGAGGAAGCTATAACTATTTCATAACCTTTATCAATGATCTCTCACGATATGGGTATTTGTATTTAATAAAATACAAATCTGAGGCCTTTGATAAGTTCAAAGACTTCAAGAATGAAATAGAGAAACAACTTGGCAAAAGTATTAAGACTATAAGATCTGATCGAGAAGGAGAATACTTGAGCTAAGAGTTTCTGAGTTATCTTAGAGATAATAGGATATTATCTCAATGGACTCCACCACATACACCTCAACATAATGGTGTATCTGAGAGAAGGAATTGAACCATTCTAGACATGGTACGGACCATGATAGCTTCTACAGACCTACCAAAATCATTTTGGGGGTATACACTTGAGAGTTCTGTTTATATACTAAACAGAGTTCCGACAAAATCAGTTGATTCTACCCCATTTGAGATGTTCTTTGGTAAGAAACCAAAGTTATCTCACTTGCGAGTATGGGGTTGTCCTATCTTTATCAAAAGGCCACAGTCAGACAAATTCGATAATAAGTCTGACAAGTGTTTGTCTGTAGGATATCCGAAAGAATCTTTCGGATATTACTTCTACATTTCCTCTAAAAATAAAGTATTTATTTCGAAGCATGCCATCTTATTAGAGAAGGAGCACATGCTCAAAGGGGATAGTGGGAGTAAAATTAAACTTAGTGAAGTTCAAGAAGATCAAACAAAAAAGGATCAACCTTCTGATCCCATATCTATTGAGAGAATAGATGAACCTTCTACTACATAAGAACCTCATAGATCTAGTAGGATACGTGTGGCACCTGAGAGATATAGATTTCTCATTATTGACCACAATGACGTATTGCTCATAGAAGAAGATGAGCCTACTACCTACAAGGATATTCTGAACAATTCAGAATCTGGCAAATAGCTTGAGGCCATGAAGTTAAAGATGAATTCCATGTATGACAACCATATATGGACTTTGGTTGATCCACCCAAAGGAATTAAACCTATTAGGTGCAAATGGATTTTCAAGAAGAAAATGGACATGGATGGTAACATAGTTTCCTATAAAGCACGACTAGTGGTGAAGGATTATCATCAACAACATGGTATTGACCATGATAAAACCTTCTCGCCAGTAGCCATGTTAAAATCCATCAGGATACTCCTAGCCATTGCTTCTCATTATAATTATGAGATTTGACAAATAGATACGAAAGCAGCTTTCCTACACGAAAATCTGACTGAGGAAGTGTATGTGACACAACCTAAGGGTTTCACATCAAATTATGGCACAAAGGTGTGAAAGCTGCAAAAGTCCATTTATGGACTTAAGCAAGCTTCTAGTAGTTGGAACATCTGTTTTGATGAAACAATCAAAGAGTTTGGTTTCATTCAAAACATGGATGAGCCTTGTGTATACAAAAAGGTTAGTGGGAGTGCAATCATTTTCTTATTGCTTTATGTAGATGACATATTACTAATAGAAAATGATATACCTGTCTTGCAAATGGTTAAAGTTTGGTTGTCCAAATAATTCTCCATGAAAGATCTTGGTAAAGCAACCTATATTCTTGGAATAAGGATCTATAGAGATAGATCTAAAAGATTGCTAGGTCTTTTGCAGTCTACCTACATAGATAAAGTGCTAAAGAGGTTTAACATGGATCAATCCAAAAAGGGACTCTTACCCATGTGACATGGTGTAAGCCTTTCAAATTCGATATCTCCCAAGACACAAGTTGAAAGGGATCACATGAGTAAGATTCCATATACTTCGGCAGTTGGATTTATCATGTACGATATGATATGTACAAGGCCCAATATAACTTGTGCTATCAGTTTGACGAGTAGATACCAATCTGACCCTGATGTGGGTTATTGGGCAGCTATAAAGAACATCCTTAAGTATTTACGAAGGACTAAGGATATGTTCTTAGTATATGGAGAAGGTGATTTGAAAATAAACGAGTATACTGATGCCAATTTTCAATCTGACAAAGATAATTTCAAATCACAATCCAGCTACGTGTTTACATTATGCGAAGAGGCAATATGTTGGAAGAGTTCCAAACAAGAAACTATTTCCAACTCTACGACAGAAGTTGAGTACATAGCCAATTCTGAAGCAGGTAAGGAAATAAAGATAGAGAGAGCTCCCATGGATGAGAACATAGCTAACCCGCTTACAAAAGTACTATCCCAAAAAAAACATGATTATCATGTTGAGTCATTCGGTATTAGATACATGAATGATTGGCTCTAGTGCCAGTGGGACTTTGTTATTGTTATGCCCTAGAAGCAATCACTTGTACATTGTATATGATATATTTTATTTTAATGAAAGGAATTATTTATCTTACAGTATCTTTTGTTTACTTTTGGAGAAAATAACTGTTCGATAAAGTTCCCAGTACAACACTTTGTTAAAAAAATCATGATAGAGATCATGATACGAGATTCCTAATACATTGTATAGTGTTAGTACTTAAAAAGTCTCTAGTCGTAGTATTAATGAGACAGGATATCATTAATGCTTTAAGACTAACATGTGTTAGACTTCCTAATTTGATCAGGCAGTGGTTCTCATATCCGTGAGTATTGAGATACTCAAAGTTAACATATAGATGCTTGTTAATGGAACAAGTATATTGGAAGACCTAGTTATGAGATAATCACATGGATAACTATTTAGTGCCAGTGATATAATCTCAATATAGCAAACGTGTAAGTATCCTTAGACTTGAGATCGCCAATGTACTTTGTTTGTTAAGCATTATACTTTGATTCCAATCTCTGGAGTCAGATCGAGGGCCGCCTATAGGATAGATATTAGGTACATTTGTGAGGTCAACGAAAATAGTTGAGAGGGTCAATAAAATATTCACCACTCCTAATAGTAGGGGCGAACATCTCACAGCCACTTGTAGGAATTACTACTTAATAAGTCCTTAGTCAAGGCGACTATGTATTGAAAATAGTTCCAATTGATATACATCTAGAGTAGTGAGTTCTTAGTACAAGTACTATTATATTTGTGCCAGAATTAATATATATTCTGGAGGGAATTGGCACTAATTCCGTACCTCAAACCGAAGTAGATATTGTATGGTGAAAGGAGATAATTGCACTGTAGTTTGTCATTGAAGGGTTTATGTCAAGCCCCTTGACTTCCTAAACTCTTGGTTGGTCATGATGTGTTGCTAGATACCGCTCATGATATGGGAATATGGGTTTATTAATTGATGAATTAATAAACCAATCCTGATTAGAATCAATATGATTAATTCTAATTAATTAAGGATTATTAATCTTAAAGACGTTTGGATTAGTTCATATTCACTACCAATTAATCGAAAAACCTAATAGGTCACACACAATAGAAGATTATATAATCAAGATGTTATTTGATAACGTAGTGGGGTTAATTGCGAGAAAGAGAAATTGTTGTGGCCAAATTATAATTAGTTATAATTTATGGTCCAAATGTAACTGTGAGAACTTGATGATTCCAATTACAATTAGAGAATTCTAATCGTTTTAGAAATCTCAGATGGAGGATTTTAGCAGGATTTTTGTGTGATATATGGGATAGACTCACGAAACCCTAGCTAATGTGTAAGACACGAAACAACTCCAACCCTAGCAACACACGACATTCTCTTCTCTTTCTCTCTCTCGTCGATCTTGATCAAAACCCTAGCTGCCATTTTTTTTTCTACTAGCATAGGAAATTTTGGTGCTTGAGTGTATCCTCTATAAGAATTTCTGTTAGAGATAATCACACACTATGATTATAGTGGTTGGACGTTCAACTCTCATGGTGTTTGATCAACAAGATTGCTGGATCATGTCTCGACTTGAAGAAGAAAAATTTTATTTTCAACACGATCAAAGAATGGTAAAAAGTTGTTACATTTGTTCTCTTTTTGTCTTATTTTTCACACGTATGTGAATCCTGGGTTGGTATCTCGTTCTTATTTTTCCGCTGCGCCATATATGATATGTGTGAGATACTCAACAGTTTGTTGTGGGATTGTATTGAATATATCCATATGTTTTTATCATGATCACGATCTTTATTGTGAATTAGTTGGTCCATTGAGCAGTTATATTGATATTATACTTAGACTAGGATATTGTGAACTTTGTGCAGGTATTGGTGTGGGAGATTGTGTTGTGATTGTGAGATGGTGTTTGGGTTGAAAATTATTATTTAGTAAGATGTGTTGAAAAGGTGATTATTGTCAGTGGAATTTTGATCAGTTTTTTATCTATTATTGTTTTTTTCTTTTTGTGATCATGTCTAGACCATGGGGTATGGCTCCACGAGCTAAAAGGACTAAGGCTTCATCTTTGTCTACCTCATCTTTTGAGCCCTTTCCAACACAACCTAGACAATTCTTTAACCCTACATTACAATTTTGGTACCAAACCTACTTGAACAAAAAAAAAAAAAAACAATGTAGAAAAAACATTCAAACCATCCCTAGACAATACCTTGTAGCACTCTACTATATTTATAAGGTTTGTATAGAGCCTAGCATTAGACTCTAGGGTACTTACTGTCCAGTGAGGGTGAAGGAGATTTATGCTAACGTGCAGAACAAGAAGAAAAACAACCTGTAGAATCAAATTAGTCAATTGACTAAACTACTAAGGGATCGTCAAGCTAGATCTCTGCCTGGGAATACGAAGAACAATCCACGAGGCCAAGATTGTGGAAAACACTGAATTTTACTTGCTTTATTGCTTTCAGTATTAGACAATTTTTCGTTTTTGTTATTTGTCTTCTTGCTTAAGTATGTTCAAGCATTTATGTTTTTTTTTAAAAAAAAAATTGGGATGTTTTCTTTTTATTTCTATTTTAAAAAAATAAATAAATATAGAATTCACCAGCCTCTTGCAGTATTTCGACAGCTAAGTAAAACATCCCGCGTACTGTGCCACCGTCATACCTCCCTACTTCAGATTCTGGAACTCATCTTCCTATTTCTCTGCTATCTACTGAGGGATATATTCAACTCTGAATGCTTCCATGAAATTGGACAATGTCTAGTCTTGATCATTCATCTCCTAGTCGCCTTGGACTCGTTGCCACCATGCCCGAGCTGGACCCCTCAATCGAAATGTGGCAAACTTCACCATTCGCTTTCTCAGTGTAATGAAGCGTAGCAAAGATGCCCTCCATCTGTTCTATCCACTGCACAGCTTTCTGATCCTGCTCAACTTCTCCCAAGAATATGGGCGGTAGAAATTTCAGAAACTGCTCCAAGGCTTCGTCTTCCCACTTTAGATTCCTCCGTTCAGTTAGCGTTTGTAGAATCACGGTTATTTTGTTGAATGCTTTCCCCATCATCACGCTGCCAGGTTCATCCGACCCCATTTCCAAATCTGATTCGTTCTCATCCCCCCAGTTGGGTGATGGCATTTGAGTTGTCTCAAACTCCGGTGTTACAAGCTCTGCCTCCGGAACCCTTTTGCTAGATGTGGCCACCTACTGAGAGACTTACCCTAACCCTTCAAAGACTAGTCCTATTAGTCTACCTTTATTGAGTACTCAACGTTGCTTGTCCCACTTAGGAGAAAATTGATCATCCAATCCTTTACTTGGAAATAGCAATTAAGGGTTTCTAAAATTCTTATCAAAGTTGGGTTTTAGAAAGAGTTTAGTATTTTGTGTAAAACTGCTTGTTTAATTTTCAAATGATTTGCTTGACTGAAATAAAAAGAAAAAACTGTCCTTAATTGCCTTTACGAAACGAATATTCATACATATTGAATTTGGCTTGCCACAATAATTTTGATCTTTAAATGATTCCATGCAAGAGCTTACCTGATCCTTTGCTTGCTTGAATTCAAAAATCCTACAAGGTCGACCTAACCCCGCCTAGGGTAAACACAAGGCATAAGGTTACATTCGAACTATACTTACCTTACATAAATAATTCCTAACTCAATTAGTTACAACCATGACTAACCATGACCTTAATGTCCTAAGTTGTAAGGCTAGATGACAAAGGATTTTATAAAATAAATGTAGCTTGGTAAGTTAAAATAACTAGGGATTCTAAAATAATTACTAATAAGTTAGAGGTTCAAATAATAAATTTTGAGTATTATTACGATTAAATAAACTAGGGTTTAAATATTGAATAATACTAAGTCCTAAATAATATTAGTAAATGGTAATATTTAAATAGTATTATTATAATAAAATAATAAATTAGACTAAATTTTTAATTAATAGATAATAAATAATTAGTAATAAATAAAATTAATAATATATGAATTATATTAAAGTTTTTAAGTAAAAATAACAAATAAATTTTAATATAAATAATATTTGTGAATATAGGTAAAAGTTTTAACCAAGATCTACAAGGTCATTAATTAATTCTAACATTTTATTTAAAAGATTTCATTTATTGTTTTATATATATATATATATATATATTATTTTTAACAAAAGATATTATTTATTTGACCAATAAAATATTAATATTTCATTTAATATTCCATTTTCAAATCTTCCTATGCATTTCGAAACTCTTAAGGAAAATGTAATAATAATTCTAATTAAATTAGTAAAATTTGTTAATAAAAATAACCTAGGGTTAACAAGAAAATAATCTTCCATCATGATTTTCCCATTGCTAAACAAGATTCATGAACACACTCCCAAACATCAACTAATAGGCTAAATCATTCATGAACATATGCTTGAATTAACACATACTATCACAAGGCTAATTTGCTACGAGGCAAATTCATCATTCATGACTTCAATGGAAATAAGAACATAAAAATCCTATTCACCATAGGTGTCATAACATCTAACATGCTTTAAACATCCATAACTCTCATAAGACATGATGAACATACATTGACTCCCAAGAAAATTCATATAGCTTTGTCATATACAACAATTCTCATGTCCTAACCCTATCACCTTTATCCATATGCATACACTCAATCCCTCATTCATATCCATTTCTCATATCAGCATCTAAGAGACATGAATTCAGAATTAAAAAGGAGGATTAAGGGAAAAATACTTGATTGTTGATTACTTTGATGAAGCTAAAGAAGGTCCACGCGCGATTGAGAGTCTTGAGTTGTCCAAGGAAAATACCAGTCATGGTTGATGATCAATCATTTCGGCCAAGAGAGAGAGAGAGAGAGCATTAACCTTCAAGAAAAAATTGGTTTTTGATTCGATAGTCAATTCTTGTTTGCGAGATTTTATGTTATAAAGACCAGAAATGAACACGAAGGATTAAGTAGGACTAATCTGGAGTATTTGAGAGTGATTGGAGACGTTTAGGGTAGGTTTTGGCTTGAAGGAATGTAGTGTGTGTTCTTGGTGAAAATTGAGAAAATTTGAGAGAAAAGCTGTATGAAGTCTGGAATGATGTTGGCCGAATGGCATTCATGATTGGTGTGTCCTTCTCCACTGAAATCACAACTTACATTTAAACTCTGGCCTTGAGGCATCACCAACTGTTCCATCTTCTGGGTTAAGGCATCCACCTTAACCTCTAATGCTACCACAACATTCACTTCGTGTACTCCTAGCGCATGAGCTCAAGACCTTGCACTTCCCAAGAATAGTAGAAGACAAATTTTCAATAAGCTCAAATACCTGTTTCGGGGTCTTATCATTGATGGAACCCCCTGCAGAAGAGTCCACCACTTGTCGTGTTGCGAACGTGAGGCCATTCAAAAAGATAAGCATCTACATTCCCAGCTTAAATCCGTGGTGTGGGCATTTTCTTAACATCTCCTTAAATCTCTCCCAACTTTAATATAAGGGCTCAGAATCAAATTGTTGGAAGGCAAAGATTTCGTTCCTAAGTTTGGCTGTCCTAGCTGGAGGAAAATATTTGGCCAAAAATTTTTTAGCTAGGGCATTCCAAGTAGTGACGGAACTTGTAGGTAAAGGCTTCAACCAAGATTTAGCTATATCTCTCAAAGAAAAAGGGAAAAGTCTTAACTTTATGGCATCCTCAGAAATACCATTCATTTTGAAAGTATTACAAATCTCAAGAAAACTAGCTAGGTGAGCATTGGGATCTTCTTCAGGTAGCCCGTCGAATTGAACCATATTTTGCACCATTGGGATAATGTTGGGCTTTATTTCAAAATTGTTTGCATCTATCATAGGCCTAGTGATACTCAAGCTTGTGCCCGAGATTGCGGGTTTCAAAAAGTCATTCATAACCCTCCTACCATTCACAGCATTGTTATTTTGAGCACCATCCATTTCGACAATCAAGTTACATTGAATTGTCCGGCAAATTTTTGACAATGTCCTTTCGATTTCAGGGTCAAAGTCGACTATCTCGCCTTCAGATTTTCGGGTGATGTACCAAGGATAACACCTAAGAAAATGAGAAGCAAGTTAGAGAACAGAATTAATGATTAAAACGAAATTAGAAGGTTATGAAGTTCATACATCAAACATAGTCAAAGTTAGTAGGTTAGGCTAGGTTACAAGGGTGTACAAGAATACATGAAATACAAAAGATAGTACCTTTTTGCAAAAGAACAATTATACATAATTCACAGATTTGCGTATTTACATATTTATATGGTTAAATTAGCAAAATTCAAGTTTTCATGATATTGTTCCCCGGCAACGGTGCCAAAAACTTGGTGTGTCATTTATTTCGGTATAAAAATCACCAAAAAACTAAGCACATTCCCAATCAAGTTTACATTAAAACGTTAAACCTAAATTACACATATGAGCAAGCATACTCATCATTAACCGAGCATAGGGTTCAAATGAGTGTCGATCCTCAAGGAACAAGTATACATTAATCACTTTTCTTTCATTGTTTAACCGACTCAATAAAGTGAAAACGAAATAAAATCAAACAAAAGAAAATAAAAATAAAAATAAAAATAAAAATATATACATGTCAATGATGGAGAAGTATATAACTCAAACCATTGTTTAGACAAACATGATCTTAAAGTACCTAACCATTATCATAACTAATCATTCTCTTAGCACTATGAAGGATTAAGATAAATTAGCATCACTTGGTCTGTCTCAACTAGTTACTACCTTCTAGATAAATTAGCATCACTTGGTCTGTTTCAACTTATTCATCCACAAGATGCATTAAACACAATCCTTGATTAAATTTCCTTGGTCTAGCAAATTTAAAACATGAAATTAATCAATGAATCTTTGGTCTGGCAAACATCAATTACCCTTTAATTACTCAATCCTCAGCAATTAACCTCTTTGGTCTAGCAAGTTAACAACCAATGAATATGAAATTAATCAATTGCAACAACCATCAACCTCTTTGGTCTATCAAGTTAATGAAAAGAAATAACCAATTAATCTCGTAATACGCCCAAGTAATTAAATACCAAGAATAACAATCAATGAACCAAAAGATCAAATAATTCTAAAAATCATGAATATCTAAAACAATGTCAAATTACAATAAAACAATGAACATATCATTGTTCAAGAAAAAGAAAATAAAGTAAAAGAAAGCACTCATAGACAAGCCTCATTCTTCTTCCTTTGAAGACCTTCTTATACAACCCTCCTTGAATTGAAGAATTCCTCCTTTGATTGAGTGATTTTCTGTGATGATCAATGAACTCCTCACATTTTCCCTCGTGTTCTTCATCTATTTATAGGTTTACGAAGTGTCTAAACTCGTAGGTACAATGTTCTTGGCCGAGTAGAAGTTGGAAGATATTAAAACTCCACAGATTACCAAAAACTGCGTAGAAAAAATCAAGCACCGCCTTAACTTCAGGGCACAACCTACGTTGCCTTGGCTCTCAGAGCCAGTGCCGAAAGTGTTCTGCTTCTCTACTTGTTCGCCGATTTTTTTCCGAATTTTGCACAATGAAGACCAGAATGCTGCCAGTGCCACCTTAACTCTTAGAGCTGGCACCGGTTCCACTCTGTTTCAACAATTTTTTTGTCACTTCGAAGTTCATGTCAACAGTGCATGGCTGACGGCAGTTCTAGTGCCCTAGCCGAGCACCGCTTGTCGAATTTCTATAAAACATTTAACATGTCATTGTTCATGAAAAAGAAAACATTGTAAAAGAAAGCATTCATAGACAAGCCTCCTTCTTCTTGCTTTGATGACCTTCTTGTACAACCTTCCTTGAATTGAAGAATTCCTCCTTTGATTGAGTGATTTTCTGTGATGATCAATGAACTCCTCCCCTTTTCCCTTGTGTTCTTCATCTATTTATAGGCTTAGAAAATGCCTTAACTCCTAGGTACAATGTTCTTGGCCGAGTAGAAGTTGGAAGATACGAAAACTCCACAGATTACTAAAAATCGCGTAGAAAAAATCAAGCACCGCATTAACTTCAAGGCATAGCCGGCACTGCCTTGGCTGTCGGAGTCGGCGCCGGTTGTGTTCTGCTTCTTTACTTGTTCACCGATTTTTTTTTTTTTTTTTGAATTTTGCACAATGAAGACCAGAATACAGCCGGCGCCGCCTTGACTCTTGGAGCCGGCACCAGTTCGACTCTGTTTTCCTCTATTTCAATAATTTTTCCGTTGTTTCAAAGTTTGTGTCAACAGTGCATGGTCGGCGGTGGTTCCAGTGCCCTAGCTGGCACCGCCTCTATTTTGTTTTGCAATGTTTTTATTTCGTTTTACCCAAAAAATCTGCAATAATGAACAAAATACCTTTCCAAGGGTAAAATCTCAAATATAAAGGAATATAACTAGTTATTGAATAAAATATATCACAAAAGAACGTCAAATAATAAGGAAAAATGTGACTAATTGAACCCCTATCATATTCTCCCACACTTAGTTCTTTGCTTGTCCTTAAGCAAAGTGTCAAGAAAAGTAGGAAAACACAAGGTTTAACTCAATCAATTTTAAAACACTATCTCTAGTGCTTTCTTTATTCAAAAACATAAAACACATGGTACTACATCTTTCACAACAAATGTAAGACTTGTGTAAGTGATAAATGACTTAGTAGAACCATCTTAATACTTTACAATATTCTCAAACCATTGGAAAGAATTTAGTTAAAAAAGAATATGCATTCTATATGCTCACTTTTCATACACTCTCTCCACTAATCTGAGACATGTCATCATTCCACTTAGAACAAGTAGGAAATTTAAACTTGTAATGTAAGGCTAAAGGCTTGTAATGTAGCTTATCAAACGAATGATATCGGAGAATCCAAAATCAAAGAATCTGAGAGTTCGTAAGAAAAGGATAAACAAATGAATCAATAATTTCCAACTCTTCTTGCTCTCCTGTTTCGAAAATCAATCAAACCATAACCTTGTATAGCAATTACAACTCCACTCAAGGAAATCCTTCCTTTTTTCTTTTTTCTCAACTCTTCTTTATTTTTTCCACAAGATCACTCAAATTTCCAGCAATGGTATCAAGTACTTTATACGAACATAACTTTTTACAGCTCAATCACCATTCCTTTGGTGATCTTTTCTTTCTTCTTCTTTCAATAAGTTTTCTCTTTCACTTTCTTTCTTTTTCTTTTTCAATTCTTTTTTTTTCTTCTCTTTCTTTTCTTTCCTTTTCCTTTCCAGCTCAACTTGTTATTGATCCATGACTGAAAGTAACAAGTAATGATCTTTATCCCCACATTCTTCCTCAACATTTTCTTACATATACTTTCATCCGTCAAGAGCATAAAGATTTGGAAAATTATTCAAACTCTCAGCAACAAGCAATGGACAAAGTATTGTGACGGGTTTTAAAGAAAGAAATCAACCATTTAGGCTCAAAATAGGCACTAGGGATAATATAACAATAGGTAGGCTTGAAAAGCTCAAACTATCCAAAGAAGGCCTATTACCGTCATCCCCAAGTTAAATCATGATTGTCTTTCTTATTTCGCCTCAAGAAGTATTCAAGTAAGTTCTAGAATGCTCCATGAATTTTAGTAGAAAAACAAGTTTAATAACAATGCAAAGCATTTGATCAAGAACTACTTCATCCAAGAGCGTGCAAAAAGTCATACATAAGCTATAAATGATCTAGACATATGCTCTATAATCCATCATAAAGACATGCATTAAAAATATAGCTTGAAATCTCAAGAATTTCAGAAAAATTTTTGAAAAATTGAAAAATTTTTACTCAAAATTCTTTCAAGAAGGCTAAAGTATATATATAGAAGACTTGTCAATCAAATCACTCCCCCACACTTACACTGGACATTGTCCTCAATGGCCAAAGAAATATAACAAGAACTAAACAATGCCATAGGACCGAAAATATAAAGGAGAAGAGATAAGAAAAACAAACTTCCATTCATTGTGCATTGTGTTGTACAAGAGTTGAAGGCTTGAAGAACGAGGCATTGGCAAAGTACCTAAAAAGAAAAATAAAAAAACACACCAAAGCATAAAAACTACAAAAGAAAATAAAGCTAAAAATAAAAGAAAGAAAATAGTACAAAAAAAGGAAGAAGCAAAAACTACAAAAAGAAAAAAAAACATTAAAAGAGAAAGGAAAAACAAGAGTGATCGAGAAAATATAGACAGCATCATCAGTCCTCCTTATCATCATCATTCTCATCATTATCAGCTAATGTAGAAGCTCCCTCACCACCATGTGGTCCATAAGACTGCTGCCTCAATTCGGTCAATTGCTAGTCCATAGTAGCTTGCCGTCTCGCCATGTCATCCATAGTACCCTACAAGCGTATGAGCACCTCCATTTGCTGCTCTAGTCATCCCAGCACGGTAGTCTCAAAGTTAGTCCGATGTTGGGACTGAGAACTGCTAGCTCATGCACGTACCAGTGGTGGTGGTTCCTGCTCCTCCACTGTAGGTGGCCTTACCTGTCCGGGATGTTTGACCTCGAAAGAAGTTAGCCACTTCTTCAACTCCTGCTGTACTTATACTCACAACTCATAAGAGTTTGCTCGGTCACCATATCGTGCTCAGTGGTAGCCTCCATCAGTTCTCCCTCAAGACTAACACCAAAGTTTTTCAAAATTTTCATTATAGCCAAGGAAAAAATGAAGGCTTTTGTGGAGAGACGGTGAAGAACAACCTTCCTAATAGATTGGATGATCAAGGGTGCAAGAGGAATAGGTAATGTGTTCATCATCTGATGCAAAATATAAGTGTCAATAAGTCTAGTCTCATTGAAACCACTAGCACGGGGTACAAAATTGAACCCAAACATATAGACTAGAGCTCTAAAATTGGCTGCCAAATCATTGTTTGAATAGAAACTATTGGCTTAAGGGCATTATGCTTATATAATCCTAGTGTGGCTTTAGTCCTGTTAGCATCCTAATTTGGGTCAGAAAGAATCTTTTGATTATTCACATCAATCCCTTGCCAAGTATCATTGTCAAAGACCTGGAGGAGATTAGCTCATTGATTTTGAGTGATGATAATAGGGATTCCTTTCACTTTCATTTCAATATGAGGAAAATGTTTATTGCCCTTATCCGTCATATTAGCATAGAATTCCTTAATAAGCGTGGGACAATACTTCCCTTTCAATTGGACTATCAAACCCCATCCTAGCCGTCGAAACATCATACCCAGTTTGAGTGCACGATCTAAGGTGGGTGAGAAAGTCCGTTCGACAATAATCTTATTAGATGCTCTTCTATTGTACCATTCCTCACAAGATGTATGTATAAACTCAGTAGGTCTAAGGGACAAAGGATCAACAGATGAAGGGGTTGAGGAAGAGGAAGAGGAAGCTCTTGCCCTTTTAGAAGAATGACCTCTCGCTCTAGACATGTTCAAGTAAGGAATGGGGGAAATAGGAAGAGAGAACAATTGAGCTCCAAGACTTAAAATAGGGCAACTACCCTAGCACAGATACTCCTCAAATCTCACTCAACCCTCAACCAATCTCACAATTCACAGAACCCAAACTCCGTCAATATATAGCACCCTCCAACAAACATTTCAATCAATCACCTCTAATCAATTCAACACAACTTGCAGCAAGACATGTAAAATTCATTATAAAGCATAAATGTGTTAAAGATCCTCAATGCTTGCAAGTAGACATGATCATGTTAATAAAGCAGTATCACGGCATTAAACAACAGTTTAAGCTTCATATGTAGTCATTATTCAACCATCACAAATAGCCATAATTCTGACCTTAACTATATTTATAAATCCCCTAATGATCATATGCATGAATCAAGTATCACAGAAGCATTGACTCCTAATCTAGTCCAGCTCATGAAGCTTAAGGAGTAATGGACCATTTAATCTAAGCATACACATTCCCATTTTCGGCCAACAGTATTCCTAAAATTAGACAAAGTCATCTACAACAATTGAACCATAAGAATTGAATAAAAATCATACTTTTATGCTCTTGTATGCATAGGTAAGCAAAAGATGTAAGCTTTTTGTAGAAATCTAAGCTCCTTACTTGTGGATTGAATGTGATGTTGTTATGAAAAATTGAAGAATTTAAGGATTTTGATTCGTAGGATCAACAAAAGAGATGAATGGGAATGTTATAGAAGTGTTTAGGAGTTGGAAAATCAAATTTTGGGAAGTGGAGGATGTGAAGCTGGCGCAGGCTTGAGAGAATTTGAGAGGGAGAATGGAGATTTTGAAGAAAAGTGGCCAAAATGGCCCTTAAGAGTGCACCTACCTGACAGGAACCAGCGCCGGTCCTGGCTCGTGGAGCCAACGCCGGCTTGGTTTTGTCCGATTCTCAAGATTTTTTTTTAATAATAATGCAAAAAACACACTAATATTGAATAATGCACTTGAATAATAAAAAAACCAATCAATCAAAATGACAGGAATAAAAATTTGTCTTAGTCACACAAACGGAAAGTAAAGTAAAGTAAAAAGGCTTCAATGTTTCCCACGGCTTTGATCCCGTGGATTTTCCTCAGTATTCCCTGGTAATGTCCTCGCTTGATTATCTCCCAGGAGTTTGGCTAGTTGACTAATTTGGTTATCCAAAATGCGCATGGAAGCCTCTAGGTTCCTTATTGTCACATAGACTCCTTGGAATATAGTCTCCGTGGTACTTACCAATTGGCCAATCAATTCTTCAAATGGTGGCTTTAGAGGTGCTGCAGTGTTGGTCATGAGGTTTTGGTTCCTTTGATTGCCTCTAAAATTAAAAGAACCTTACCTAGGTTGATTCCCATTACTCCAAGACAAATTACGGTGATTTCGCCAACCAGGATTATAAGTAGAGCTATAAGGATTGTTACCTAGCCAGACATTACCTATGAAGGCCGCTTGCTCCGAAGTTTCTTGGAGTGACCCCATCTTTTGAAATTCATGACTGGGGTGTCCTTCTCCACTGAAATCACAACTTATGTTTAAACCCTGGCCTTAAGGCATTACTAACTGTTCCATCTTCTGGGTTAAAGCATTCACCTTAGCTTCTAATGCTACCACAACATCCACTTTTTGTACTCCTAGTGCACGAGCTCTATAACTTGCACTTCCCCAAGAATAGTTATTAGAAGTCAAATTTTTAATAAGCTCAAATACCTGTTCCGGGGTCTTATCATTGATGGAACCCCATGCAAAAGAGTCCACCACTTGCCGTGTTGCGAACGTAAGGCCACTCAAAAAGATAAGCATCTGCATTCCCAACTCAAATCTGTAGTGTGGGTATTTTCTTAACATCTCCTTAAATCTCTCCCAACTTTCATATAAGGGCTCAGAATTTAATTGTTAGAAGGCAAAGATTTTGTTCCTAAGTTTGGCTGTCCTAGCTGCAGGAAAATATTTGGCCAAAAATTTTTTAGCTAGGGCATTCCAGGTAGTGATGGAACTTATAGGTAAAGACTTCAACCAAGATTTAGCTATATCTCTCAAAGAAAAAGGGAAAAGTCTTAACTTTATGGCATCCTCAGAAATACCATTCATTTTGAAAGTATTACAAATCTCAAGAAAACTAGCTAGGTGAGCATTGGGATCTTCTTCAGGTAGCCCGTCGAATTAAACCATATTTTGCACCATTGGGATAATGTTCGGCTTTATTTCAAAATTGTTTGCATCTATCCTAAGCCTAGTGATACTCGAGCTTGTGCCCAAGATTGCGGGTATCACAAAATCATCCATAACCCTCCTACCATTCCCAACATTGTTATTTTGAGTACCATCCATTTCAACAATCAAGTTCTATTGAATTGTCCGGCAAATGTCCTTTCGATTTCAGGGTTAATGTCGACTATCTCGCCTTCGAATTTTCGGGTGATGTACCAAAGATAACACCTAAGAAAACAAGAAGCAAGTTAGAGAACAGAATTAATGATTAAAACAAAATTAGAAGGTTACAAAGTTCGTATATCGAACATAGTCAAAGTTAGTAGGTTAGGTTAGGTTACAAGGGTGTACAAGAATATATGAAATACAAAATATAGTACCTTTTTGCAAAAGAAAAATTATACATAGTTCACATATTTACGTATTTACATATTTACATGGTTAAATTAACAAAATCCAAGTTTTCATGATATTGTTCCCCGGCAACGGCACCAAAAACTTGGTGTGTCATTTATTTGGGTATAAAAATCACAAAAAAACTAAGTACATTCCCAATCAAGTTTACATTAAAATGTTAAACCCAAATACACATATGAGCAAGCGTACTTATCATTAACCGAGCATAGGGTTCAAATGAGTGTCGATCCTCAAGGAACAAGTATACATTAATCACTTTTCTTTCATTGTTTAACCGACTCAATAAAGTGAAAAAGAAATAAAATCAAAAAAAAAAAATAAAAATAAAAATAAAAATATATACATGTCAATGATGGAGACGTATATAACTTAAACCATTGTTTAGACAAACATAATCTTAAAGTACCTAACCATTATCATAACTAATCATTCTCTTAGCATCATGAATGATTAAGATAAATTAGTATCACTTGGTCTGTCTCAACTAATTACTACCTTCTAGATAAATTAGCATCACTTGGTCTGTCTCAACTAATTCATCCACAAGATGCATTAAATACAATCCTTGATTAAATTTTCTTGGTCTGGCAAATTTAAAACATGAAATTAATCAATGAATCCTTGGTCTGGCAAACATCAATTACCCTTTAATTACTCAATCCTCAGCAATTAACCTCTTTGGTCTAGCAAGTTAATAGCCAATAAATATGAAATTAATCAATTGCAACCACCATCAACCTCTTTGATCTAGCAAGTTAATGAAAGAAAACAACTAATTAATCTCATAATACGCCCAAGTAATTAAATACCAAGAAGAACAATCAATTAATCAAAAGATCAAATAACTCTAAAAATTATGAATATCTAAACCAATGTCAAATTATAATAAAACAATTAACATATCATTGTCAAGAAAAAGAAAACAAAGTAAAAGAATGCACTCATAGACAAGCCTCCTTCTTCTTCCTTTGATGACCTTCTTGTACAACCCTCCTTGAATTGAAGAATTCCTTATTTGATTGAGTGATTTTCAGTGATGATCAATGAACTCCTCCCCTTTTCCCTCGTGTTCTTCATCTATTTATAGGTTTAGGAAGTGTTTAAACTCGTAGGTACAATGTTCTTGGCCGAGTAGAAGTTAGAAGATACTAAAACTCCATAGATTACCATAAATTGTGTAGAAAAAAATCAAGCACCACATTAACTTTAGGGCACAGCCTGCGTCGGTTGTGTTTTGGTTCTCTATTGTTCGCCGATTTTTTTCTAAATTTTGCACAATAAAGACCAGAATGCAGCTGGCGCTGCCTTGACTCTTGGAGCCGGCGCTGGTTCGACTCTGTTTTGCTCTGTTTCAATAATTTTTCTGTTTCTTTGAAGTTTGTGTCAATAGTGCATGGCCGGTGCTGGTTCCAGTGCCCTGGCTGGCACCGCCTCTAATATGTTTTGCAACGTTTTTGTTTTGTTTTTCCTCAAAAATTTGCAATAATGAGCAAAATACCTTTCCATGGGTTAAATCTCAAATATGTAGGAATATAACTAGTTATTGAACAAAATATATCACAAAAGAACCTCAAATAACTAAAAAAAATACGACTAATTTAGCCCCTATCAGGTGTCATAACATCTAACATGCTTTAAACATCTATAACTCTCATAAGACATTATGAACATACATTGACTCCCAAGAAAATTCATATAAATTAGTCATATATACAACAATTTTCATGTCCTAACCCATCATCTTCATCCACATGGATACACTCAATCCCTCATTCATATCCATTCCTCCTATTAATATCTAAGAGACATGAATTCAAAATTAAAATAGGAGGATTAAGGGAAAAATACTTGATTTTCGATTACTTTGATGAAGCTAAAGAAGGTCCACGCACAATTGAGAGTCTTGAGTTGTCCAAGGAAAAAACCAGTCATAGTTGATGATCAACCATTTCGGCCGAGAGAGAGAGAGAAAGAGAGGAGGGGGAGGGGGAGAGAGAGAGAGGGAGCATTAGTATGTTACATTGAAGATTGAATGAAAGAGGATGAACAAGGAGGTTGTTCTTGATTTACCTTGATGATGTTATTGAGACCTTCAAGAAAAAACTGGTTTTTGATTCGATAGTCAATTCTTGTTTGCGAGATTTTGTGTTATAAAGATCAGAAATGAACACTAAGGATTAAGTACGAGTAATCTGGAGTATTTGAGAGTGATTGGAGGTGTTTAGGGTAGGTTTTATCTTGAAGGAATGTAGTGTGTGTTCTTGGTGAAAATTGAGAAAATTTGAGAGAAAAGCTGTATGAAGTCTGGAATGATGTTGGCCGAATAGTCTAGGGTAATTAGGAGTTTCGATTTTCAGCTAGAAGGAGAAAGAATGATCTGATTTTGTTTGAAATTCAAATGAAGAAAATTGTTGAGTTGTTTGAGGTAGAAGATAAGCTAATGGTGTTTGATTGATGGAGGTTTCTTTGTTCTTCAATGGTACCGGCTGGACTGATCAGTTTATGGAAAGGGAATGAAGGCTGTTCAGGCTGTAAGGCTGATTGAAATTCACTATTTAATGTCAGAGGAATTTCTGGTTTAGTAGCTTAATACAAGAGTGTTTTTATGGAGCAAAATTCTGGATTTTTTTTTTTTAAGTTTAAATGTCTTTTGGATAGAGTGATCTTAGAAGACTTTTGAGGTGTGATTATGGAGTCCAAGTACTCAAGGTAAGTGTGGAGGTTAATGGTGCTTAGTCCATGGCTGAACAAGGTTCATTTGTGGAGGTTTGAAGGTGGTTTTTCGGCCAAGGCCTAAGGAAACAAAACTGGAATTTTCTGGTTTCAAGGTTGTTCAATGCTTCGAATGGTTGAAGATTTTTCTGTGCAGAATTTCTGCATTTCTTCAGCCCAATTTGTAGTTGATTTTAAGGAGTGTTTGAGGGTCTTTTAAGGTTGCTTTCTAGTCTTCTTTCTAGAGAAAATCAGCTGGATCTAATTGGCTACACTTCTTGGGGTTCGTCAAGCTAGATCTCTACCTGGGAATACGAAGAACAATCCACGAGACCAAGATTGTAAAAAACAATGAATTTTACTTACTTTATTGCTTTCTGTATTGGATAATATTTCATTTTCGTTATTCATTTTCTTTCTTAAGTATGTTCATGCATATAGGGGTTTTTTAAAAAAAAATTGGTATGCTTTATTTTTATTTCTATTTAAAAAAAAGAAATATATATATATAATTCTCGAACAGAGCTGACCAGGAATCGGATCAGAAAGTTTAACCAGGCGCCGGGTCAATTCTGTCTTTTTAACTAATATAAAATAGATTGGACCTTGCGCCGGTCCAGGTGCTCAGACCCGGCACGTAGTAACGTCGGACATAGCACACAAAATGGTTGATTTCAGCCATTTTTTCAAAGACTTCTTCACTTCCCTCCCTTTTTCTAGCAACCCATCGCTAGTTCCTATATCCAAACACCGCTAGAATGTTCTAAACTCTTCCAAAACACCTTCTAAACATAAAATCCTTGATTCTCCCTTCAAGATTTGGATTAAAAACAAGAAAAATCACAATTTTTCTTGAAATTTTACGTTTTTAACCCATCCTTTAGGTGCACGATTTCTTCAATCACTTGGCATTAGATGCTTGCCCATACGACCAAGAACATTGTGGTATGATTATTATAGACTTTCTACAGTTCAAATTTCCAAAAGAATTTATTGGTGTTTTTGGGATTTTTTGGGTGAAAATTGCATATTTTTCTTGCTTGATTTGATGTCATGAACTTTTTGAATTCATTGTTACTAGATTAGCATGGGTTCAACATTGGCATTGTATTTTATTGTAAAAGTTCTTGCATTGGTCTTCTTGTCGTTGATTGAGCATGACATTCATGTTATCATTGTGATTATGCAAAGGAGATTTCTTTATGTTTAAAAGACGTTTGTTGTGGGATTATATTGGTTATATCCTTATGTTTTTATCATAATCATGATCTTTATTGTGAATTAGTTAATCCATTGAGTAGTTATATTGATATTATACTTGTATTAGGATATTGTGAACTTTGTGCAGGTATTGATGATGGAGATTGTGTTGTGATTGTGATGTGGTGTTTGGGTTGAAAATTATTGTTTAGTAATCTTGGTTGAGAGAGTGATTATTGTCAGTGGAATTTTAATCAAATTTTAATCTATTATCGGTTATTCTTTTAGTGATCAGGTCTAGACCATGGGGTATGGCTCCACAAGCTAAAAGGACCAAGGCTTCATCTTCGTCTACTTTTTAATTTTGAAAGTCTTTTTATTATCTTTATCTCGACAATCCTATTGCTTAATTTTAATTTTTAAAGTTACCTCAAATAGGATTACCAAAGGGAGTTATTCATGTTCAGGCAAGTTTTAATAATACCATTGTCACCGTTACAAAAGTACGAGGTGAGTTATTTATAACAAGCATTCTTCTTACGACTAGATCTAATCTCTCGCACCAGGACACCTTTGGCTTTTTAATTGATAGAAAACAGACTAGACCTTGCATCAGTCCTGGTACTCAGACTCGGCGTCCAGTAACGTCGGACATAGCATACAAAACGGCTGATTTCGGCCATTTTTTCAAGGACTTATTCACTTCCCTCCATTTTTCTCTCAACCCATCACCAATTCCTACTTCCTAACACCACTGGATTGTTCTAAACACTTCCAAAACACCTTCTAAACAAAGAATCCTTGATTCCCTCTTCAATATTTGGATGAAAAACAAGAAAATTCTCATTTTTTTCTATAAGTTTCACATTTTCAACCCAACCATTGGGTGCACAATTTCTTCAATCTCTTGACATTAGATGCTTGCCCATACATCAAAGAACATTGTGTTATGATTTTTCTAGACTTACTACAGTTCAAATTTCCTTAAGAATTTATTGGTGTTTTGGGGATATTTTTGGGCAAAAATTGAATATTTTTCTTGCTTGATTTAATTTCATGAACTTGTTAAATTTATTGTTTCTAGACTAGCATGTGTTCATTATTGGCAATGTATTTTATTCATAAAAATTCTTACTTTGGTCTTCTCATGGTTGATTGAGCCTGACTCTCGCATTATCATTGTGATTATGCAAAAGAGATTTCATTATGTTTAAAAGATGTTTGTTGTGGGATTATATTGATTATATCCTTATGTTTTTATCGTGATCATGATGTTTATTGTGAATTAATCGATCCATTGGGCAGGTATATTGATATTATACTTGGATTAGGATATTGGGAACTTTGTGGTGGTATTGGTGAGGGAGATTGTGTTGTGATTGTAAGTGGTGTTTTGGGTAGAAAATTATAGCTTAGTAAGCTTGGTTGAGAGGGTGATTATTGCCAGTGGAATTTTGATCAGCTTTTCATCTATTATCATTTCTTCCTTTTGTGATCATGTCTAGGCCACGGGTTATGGCTTCACGATTTAAGAGGACCAAGGCTTCATCTTCATCTACTTTATCTTTCGAGCCCTTTTCTACACAACCTACACAATTCTTTGACCCTACTTACCAAATTTGGTACCAAACCCACTTAAACAAAAAAATCATTCTACAAAAAACATTTAAACTATCTATACACAATACTCTTCAACTCTCCATAATGTTTAGGAGGTTCAAAAGAGAACCATCATTAGACTCCCGAGTGCTTACTATCCAGTGAGGGTGAATGAGATTTATGCTAAAATGTAGGAATAGGAGAAAAAAAACCTGGAGAATCAAATTGGTCAATCGGATAAACTTCTTTGGGATCATCATGCTGGATCTCTACCCAGGTCTATGAAGAACAATCTACGAGACCAAGATCATGGAAAACACCGAATTTTACTTGCTTTATTTCTTTCAGTACTGGAATCTTTCATTTTTGTTATTTGTCTTCTTGCTTAAGTATGTTCGTGTATTTATATTTTTTATAAAAAAAAATGGGATGTTTTCTTTTTATTTCTATTTGAAAAAAAGAAATATATATATATATATATATATATATGTATATATATATATATATAATTCTCAAACAAAGATGGCCAGGCACTAGATCAGAAAGTTAGACCTGGTATCAGGTCAACTCTAGCTTTTCAACTACTAGAAAATTGACCTGACCTTGCACCGGTCCAGGTGCTTGAACCTGGTGCCCAATCACATCGGACATAGCAAACTAAACGACCGATTTCGACCATTTTTTCAAAGACTTCTTCACTTCTCTCCCCTTTTGTCTCAACCCATCATTTTGTTACTACTTCTAAACACCATTGTTCAAAACACTTCCAAAACACCTTCTAAGCATAGAATCCTTGATTCTCTCTCCATGATTTGGATTAAAAACAAGAAAAATCTCATTTTCTCCAGAAATTTCACATTTTCAACCCATCCATTGGGTGCACAATTTCTTCAATCTCTTAACATAGATGCTTGCCCACGCGTCCAATAACATTGTGGTATGAATTTTCTAGACTTTCCATGGTTCAAATTTCCATAAGAATTTATTGGTGTTTTTTGGATTTTTTGGGCAAATATTGCATATTTTTCTTGTTTGATTTGATTTTATGAACTTGTTGAATTCATTGTTACTAGACTAGCATGGGTTCATCATTAGCATTGTATTTTATTGATAAAACACTTTGATCTTCTTGTGGTTGACTGAGCTTTTGTGTTATCATTATGATTATGCAAATGAGAATTCTTTATGTTTAAAAGATGCCTATTGTGGGATTATATTGATTATATCCTTATGTTTTTATCATGATCATGGTGTTTATTGTGAATTAGTTGATCCATTGAGCAGTTATATTGATATTATAGTTGGATTAGGATATTAGGAACTTTGTGGAGGTATTGGTGTGCGAGATTGTGTTGTGATTGTGAAGTGGTGTTTAGGTTGAAAATTATGGTTTAGTAAGCTTAGTTGAGAGGGTGATTATTACCAGTGGAATTTTGATCAGTTTTTCATCTATTATGGTTTCTTCTTTTTGTGATCATGTCTAAACCACTGGGAATGGCTCCACGAGCTAAGAGGACCAAGGCTTCATCTTCGTCTACTTCATCCTTCTAGCCCTTTCCTAAACAACCTACACAATTCTTTGACCTAACATGTCAAATTTGGTACCAAACCCACTTGAACAAAAAAATCATTCTAGAAAAAACATTCAAACTATCCCTAGACAATACCATTCAGCTCTCCAATATGTGTAGGAGGTTGGAAAGTGAGCCCATCATTGGAATCCAGGGTGCGTACTGTCCTGTGAGGGTGAATGAGATTTATGCTAGCATGCAGGACAAGAGGAAAAACAACCTGGAGAATTAAATTGGTCAATTGGCAAAACTTCTTGTGGTTCGTCAAGCTGGATCTCTACCTGGGAATACGAAGAACAATCCATGAGACCAAGATCGTGGAAAACACTTAATTTTACTTGTTTTATTGCTTTCACTGGTGGACCATATTTCATTTTCGTTATTCAACTTCATGCTTAAGTATGTTCATGCATTTATGTTTTTTTTAAGATTGTGATGTTTTCTTTTTATTCCTATTTTAAAAAAGAAACATATTTATATAATTCTCGTACAGAGATGACCAGGTGCCGGCACATAAAGTTTTTTCGGGTACTAGGTTAATTTTGGCTTTTTAACTGACAGAAATTAGACGGACCTTGAGCGGGTCCAAGTGCTCAGACCTGGCGTCCTGTCACATTAGACATAGCATACGAAATGGTTGATTTCGACCATTTTTTCAAAGACTTCTTCACTCCACTCCCTTTTTCTCTCAATCCATTGTCGGTTCCTACTTTTAAACACCATCTAAACACTTCCAAAACACCTTCCTAACATCGAATCCTTCATTCTCTCTTCAAGATTTAGATTAAAAACAAGAAAAATCTCATTTTTTGTTGAAATTTAATGTTTTCAACCCATCTATTAGGTGCACTATTTCTTCAATCTCCTAACACTAGATGCTTGCCCATATGTCCAAGAACATTGTGGTATGATTTCTCTAGACTTTCTACGGTTGAAAATTTCTTAAGAATTTGTTGGTGTTTTTCGGATATTTTTGGGCAAAAATTTCATATTTTTCTTGAATGATTTGATTTGATGAACTTGTTGTTACTAGTCTAGTATAGGTTCAACATTGGCATTCTGCTTTATTGATAAAATGTTCTTGCTGTGGTCTTCTTGTGGTTGATTGAGCTTGACTTTTGTGCTATCTTTGTGATTATGCAAAGGAGATTTCATTGTGTTTAAAACACATTTGTTGTGGGATTATATTATGTTTTTATCATAATCATGATCTTTATTGTCAATTAGTTTATCTATTGAGCAGTTATATTGATATTATACTTTGATTAGGATATTGTGAAGTTTGTGCAGGTATTTGTGAGGGAGATTGTGTTGTGATTGTGAGGTGGTGTTTGGGTTGAAAATTATAGTTTAGTAAGCTTGGTTGAGAGGGTGATTATTGTCTGTAGAATTTTGATCAGTTTTTCATCTATTATCATTTCTTCTTTTGTGATCATGTCTAGACCACGGGGTATGGCTCCACAAGCTAAGAGGACAAAGGCTTCATCTTCGTCTACTTCATCTTTCGAGCCCTTTCCTATACAACCTACACAATTCTTTAACCCTACATGACAAATTTGGTACCAAACCCACTTGAACAAAAATATCATTGTAGAAATAACATCCAAACCATCCCTAGACAATACCCTTCAGCTATCCACTATGTTTAGTAGGTTAGGAAGAGAGCCCATCGTTAGACTCCAGGGAGCTTACTATCCAGTCAGGGTGAAGGAGATTTACACTAACATGCAGGACAAGAAGAAAAACAACTTGGAAAATCAAATTAGTCAATTGGCTAAACTTCTTGGGGATCGTTAAGTTAGATCTCTACCTGGGAATACGAAGAACAATCCACGAGACCAAGATCGTGGAAAACACTAAATTTTACTTGCTTTATTGCTTTCAGTATTGGACAATCTTTCATTTTTGTTATTCGTCTTCTTGCTTAAGTATGTTCATGCATTTATGTTTTTTTTCAAAAAAACTGGGATGGTTTCTTCTTCTTTCTATTATATATATATATATATATATATATATATATATATATATATATATAATTCTCGAATAGAGTTGACCAGGCACCGACTAAGAAAGTTTGACCTTGCGCCAGGTCAATCTGGCTTTTTTACTAACATAAAATAGATCAAACTTTGCGCCGGTCCAGGTGCTCAAAACGGCCGATTTCAGCCATTTTTTTAAAGACTTCTTCACTTCCCACCCTTTTTCTCTCAACCCATCACAAGTTCCTACTTCCAAACACTGCCGGATTGTTCTAAACACCTTTCAAACATAAAATCTTTGATTCTTTCTTCAAGATTAAGATTAAAAACAAGAATAATCTCATTTTTTTTCTTGAAATTTCACATTTTCAACCCATCCATTAGGTGCATGATTTCTTCAATCTCTTGACGTTAGATGCTTGCCCCTACATCCAAGAACATTGTGGTATGTTTTTTCTAGACTTTCTATGGTTTAAATTTTCATAAGAATTTATTGGTGTTTTTGAAATATTTTTAGGCAAAATTTGCATATTTTTCTTGTTTGATTTATTTCTTGAACTTGTTGAATTCATTGTTAATAGACTAGCATGGGATCAATATTAGCATTGTATTTTATTGATAAAAGTTCTTGCTTTGGTCTTCTTGTGGTTGATTTCGCATGACTTTCGTGTTATCATTGTGATTATGAAAAGGAGATTTCTTTGGGTTTAAAAGACGTTTGTTGTGGGATTATATTGATAATGTCCTTATGGTTTTAACATGATCATGATCTTTATTGTGAATTAGTAGATCCATTGAGTAGTTATATTGATATTATACTTGGATTACGATATTGTAAATATTGTGTAGGGATTGGTGAGGGAGATTGTGTTGTGAGGTGGTGTTTGGGTTGAAAATTATTATTTAGTAAGATTGGTTGAGAGGGTGATTTTTGTCAGTGGAATTTGATCAGTTTTTCATCTATTATCGTTTTTTTTTTCTTTTGCGATCATGTCTAGACCACGGGGTATGGCTCCATAAGCTAAGAGAACCATGGCTTCTTCTTTGTCTACTTCAACTTTCGAGCCCTTTCCTACACAATCTACGCAATTCTTTGACCATATATGCCAAATTTGGTACCAAACCCACTTGAACAAAAAAGGCATTATCGAAAAAACATTCAAACCATCCCTAGACAATACCCTTTAACTCTCCACTTTGTTTAGGCATTGGGAAAAGAACCCATCATTAGACTCCAAGGTGATTACTGTCCAGTGAGAGTGAAGGAGATTTATGCTAACATGCAAGACAAGAAGAAAAACAATCTGGAGACTATTTCTACAATGGTTAAGGGGGTACCCATTGAGCTTGATAGGGCTAAATTAGCTACTATCCTGGGTTTACTAGATGATGGTCTATAGATAGTTGTGGACTGTCATAACCAGAGGATCATTTCTCAGACTTTTCGAAGTGTGGCTCCACCTATACTACCCTGGAGATGTATAAGAGGGGTCCTATAGGACAGGTAGGCTTCTATTCTAATAATGACCTTGAGGCCTAACTTCGAGCCTTAGTTTTTATCTTCTCTTTCAGTATTGTTCCTAAGGCTAGTGGTTTCAATGAGTCGAGGGTGATTGATCTTTATATTCTTTATAAGATGATTCAGAGTGAGCCTAACCCCCTCACCCCACTTATTATCCAGTCCATGAGGGAGGTCGTTAACTCTCACATTTCCTCTAAGGCCTTTATTTTCTCTTTAGTCATCATGCGCATTATTTAGGCCTTTGGAGTGAGTTGTGATGGGGAGTTTATTGAGACCACCACTGAGCGGGATGTAATAACTGAGCATACATTGGTCGGGTGTGGATATAGATTTCATGGGAGATGGAGAGAGAGGAGATGGATGAGGCCATTTGTAAAATCGCAACTAAAGGTAACAGCGGAAGCATATCAACACCAGGTGTCGCCCCGTCTAGTTACCCAGACAAGGGGTCTTTATAATGAAAAATCTAACAAAGTATTATCCAAAAGGGAAACATCTGGACCTATTTTGCTGTCACTGTGGTATCGTCCTCTATCCGTAGGTCCTTCTAACTCCAGATCTTACAAAAAGGTAAGATAAAAGACACGTGTGAGTGAAAAATCACTCAGTGAGTCCCGTGTGTGCTAGTGTTTTATCAAAGAGGCAGACTACACAAACCTTTTATGAAATAACATATCATTTGTTCATTATAAATGAATCTAAAACTCTTTAATAAAGAATGTATTCAGAACTTAATCATTTTGAAAAAATATATTTCAATTTTCAAATTATTGCCCCAATTTTTGAAATACAGGCACTTCTCCAACAGAATGTCGGCCTGTATACAAGTCCCGCAGTCCTTGCCTTCGACTACACGGTTTCTTGTGCCAGGGACTATGCCTTACAACACGTCACCCATGTCATACCGGAATGGTGAGCGTAAAAATATACCTCCCCATGCACTTAAGGATCTTTTACTTGCCACCATAAGCCAGGGGGTTCCAATCCTAACATTAATCACGATCGAGGTGGCAAGGGATTGAACACACCTAGTGTACTTGCCCGGTATCATGTGAACAATCCACCATCATAATCAATAGGCAATTGTCAGGCTCAAAACGGCTAGCTAGGATGACTCATCTCAATGACTTGTCATCCTGTTTGGAGTAAGACAATCCCCAGAACTGATCAGGTTACTTGGGGTCATCTATCTTTAACATGGGCTAGTATAAAGATCAAAGTCCTTGCTGAGTACTCAACGTCACCAACCCCGTTTAACCGATCAGGCCAGAGGGTTATTTGATCTCATATAATTTTCATATCAAAACAGTTTTTGGGGCAAAACAACATTTTTCAAAATCATGATGAAACCAAATAAAGGGCTCTATTCACACATCAAAACATGTTTCCAAGAGTAACCGAGTCATTTTTCCCATACTCGATCACAAAAGTCATTTCCAAGGGTATTCAGGTTATTTTACCGATACTCGATTTCAAAAGGCTTTTCGAGGGCATTCGGGTCATTTTACCCTTACCTAATTTGAAAAATATTCACAGGAGTTCCAATAAGGATATTTCGGTCATTTACCGAATACCCGAGTTCCAAAGGTTTTCATAAAATATTCCAATAAGGACATTTGGAACATTTACCAAATACCCGATTCTAAAATAGAACTCATTTAAAGAAATCCAGAATTCTAATTCCAAAAGAGGATTAGATTCAATGTTTCCAAACATATTTTCATAAAATATCCCATATGGTATATAATATAGCATTTCATGGAAAAACAATGCACACTAACTTTAGAAAGAGATTTAGAAATCCAATGGACTCACCTCGTGTCCTAAGCAACTCTTTCCATTCATGGTCATTTAACCTTCGATCCTATCGTTTTCAACATTTCATTGGCCGTTTGTCACTAAACCTTCACCAAACATCATTTTTAAGTCAATCCCTGTTTGGCCGAAAAATAACCAACGTTCAGCCGACGTGCCCGACGGTTAGCCAACGTTCAACTGTTGTTTAGCCGATGGGCCCGACAGTTAGCCAACGAGGCCGAAGGTTAGCTATCAGCCAAGGAAAACGTTTTTCTTTCGTTCGCATCGTTTTTCTATCGTTTGATCAATTCTTTCATTTTCCTTTTTCCACATCCTTCCTCCCTTTATAAAAAAATGGATTCACTTCATATTTCCCTAATTATTTTATCCAAAATCACATATTTTATCACCCTTAAGTCCATCCATTTTCGGACTACATTCTGGAATTTCACTGGTTTGACACACCATTTTGTTTTCCACATAACTTTCAATCCACAAATCCAAATGATGTCAAACCAATTGTAAAATGTCCTTAAGACATTCCTTTACATGTTCCAATTCATGGAATTCTGATTCTGTTGTTCATGTTGTTCAATTTTGAACACAAAGATCCAGTAGTAAAATCCCATCACTGATTTGGCACCTTTTACTATTTTCAATATAACTTTTGATCCGTAAATCCGTTTAACCTCAAACTTACTTCAAAATGCCTCTATGATCCTTATCTACAAGGATATATGCCTTCTTTGTTCAAATCTAAAAATGTTACAGATTTACTAGACATAAAACCTTCCATAACTTTCTGGAATTAAACCCATCGTCCAACAAAACACATTATATCTTCATTCCTTGTTTATTATATGAATTTATTCAATCCAATCTCCCTTTTATCACCCTTAAAGCTACTGATTTCCAGTCATACCTAAAACAGAAAATTTTACCATAGTACAACAAGAAAACCGACAGCGTCAATCATAACATATTTTCACACAACTTCACCTTACTAGTTTCCATACTTCATACATAACCTTTCATAACATGTATACCAAAATGATCTCCATGCTTTATATAATAACTTTACTTTAAGAAAGGTAATCAAGGTAGATCCTTACCTTTTCTTTGCTGCGTTTGGAAGCTAAACAGCCCAAGCATCTTCTTGTTTTTCCTTCTCTCTCTTTCTCCTCTCTATTTTTTCATTTCTCTTCTCTTTTCCTTCCTTGTTTGTTGTGAAATTCTAGCTGTCTAAAGCCATTTCAGCCGGACTTCATGGCCTATATATAGAGAAATATGGTCTTCAAGTCAAAGGTTCATTAAATATTCTCAATCATTTGGAAGCTCTTAATTGATCCACCTAGCTACTTAGGTGTTATTTAGAGTATTCAAGGATTCTTTGGTGATTTGGCAACTCTAGAAGCCCTTAGATCTTTATAGAATTCAAAATAAAATTGTAGAATATCCTAGAAGGTCTTGGATTTACTTAGAACCTACAAGAGCATTGGTGAAGCTTGTAGAGATCCCTAGAATTCTCAAGACTAATAAATATTTTCTAACCTTGCATGGTTAACTTGCTCTAATCAAGTTTAGCTTAATTAAACTTGGTCAAAAAAAGTCAAAAGGTGGTCCAACTTGGTCAAGATTGTCATGCTTGTGGGCCATCCTTATTTATTTCTTGTGGGCCCTCTAAATTATCTCAACTTATCACAACAAATCAAATAGAGACACTTGACCTCATTAACCAATCAAATAGAAGCACTTGTCTTCATTAACCAATCACTAAACGACACTTATTTTCATCCACCAATCATAAGAAGCCACACGTCCCATTTCTAACCGTAATTTTCTATTTTCTTCAGAAATGACCAAAATCGGGTCTGTAATGGAAAAATATTTTATTTCACTATCCAACTCCAAAAATTCTACTGAATCCATTGATAACACTTAAATTCTTCAATTTCCTCTCTACTTGGTCAAATTCGTGATTGAAGTCATGAATGCAGTTAAAATGATGAAAATACCCCCGATACCCCGTGTAGCACAATTCGCACTAAAACGTGCGTCTCATTGCACTGATCAATTTCTCTTTTTAGAATATCCTAAAATTCTTATTTTATTAATCTTAATAGCCTTCCAAAAATTTAAGGTACGAGTAGAACAAATCCAATAATTACATCCAAGTCCCGAAAAACTTTATTTTACCAAAGTATTCGTCTTATTATACTGATCAACTTTTGTTCTAGACATTGATATGAATTCTCATTCCCATTACAGATAGTAATCAACCGAAAGTAAAAAGGTGGGATGTTACACCTTTTAAGGTTCAACATCCCGAGATGGAGGAGGTACCCCATACTGATGAGGAGGAGAAGGAGTATCCACCACAGCCTCGTACACATGCTAGTAATTCAAGAACACAACCTAGTACTGGGTTGGAGGCTAAGATGCGTACCCAGATAGAGCATCTAAGGATCAGGATGGTGACCCAGATGACTATTCTTCTCCAACTTCTCGATTGTATGGCTAAGATGCATAGGTGGCAGCATCCTCACAAGAAGAGATTGATTACTTGGATACCACAATTTCCTATACCAGAAGGAGGTGCATCCACTAGTGAAGCTGATGATGATGATGCTATTTATGATGATTCTGAGGAGGATTCCTCATGATTTTCTCTGTTATTTCTTCTTTTAGTTTTGCTTTTGTTCATTTTTCACTTGAGGCTATCAATTCCCTAAGTCATTAAAAAAAAATAGTGTGTTTCCTTATTCTACTACTTGAGTTGTGCTAAGTTCATGATGCTTGAATTGGTTAAGTAGATGGACTTATATGAATTATGAGTTTCTATGTTTTTGCTTAAAGGATAGAATAAGTTTCTTGTACTGAATATGAGCTTGTTTAACATAACTTTGATAGCCTTAGGATTATTTAGTTTAATGCATAAGTTTGCAAGGTTTTGAAAGGATTGAATGAATGACAAGCTTGTGTTTAAGGTTGGAAGAAGATTATTACTTTATTATGGATGAATTTGATTGAGGATGAGTTTGAAGAATTGTTTATAAGCTATTTGCTTAGTGATTTACTCTTATTTGCTTAAAGACAAGCAAAGCTAAAGTGTGGGGGAACGTGATAGGGCCTAATCTTGTTTATATTTTCCGAATTATTTGAGGATGTTTTGTGGTACTTTTAGTTTAATAACTAGTCATTTCTCTTCTTATTTGGTGTTTTTCTTATGAAAAGTATTTTTGGTAAATTTGTACAGGAATTGGATGATTTAAAGTGAAATTGTAGATTTCTAGACTTGACACGATGCCTGCTCAAAGTGGTTGAACTGGCCGCAGCTCAGTTCTGAAAAAACATAAGAAATAGAGCTCAAACTGGGAGATTTTCAGAGTTGGACCAGTCGGTCCAGATGAAGTGACCTAGCACCAGTCTTGCTATGTTGTGGCAGTTTAGAATCATTTTTCAAGTCAAATTGGAAATTGCCAAAGAGGATTACTTGCTTTCAACTTGTACTCAGCCCAGGGCCTTTGAAGGACGAATTTTAGCAATCAAGAGGCCTATTTAACCAAGAATAAGTGAAAAATAACAAATCAATTCAAGGAATTAAAGCTACACTCATTCATTGAAGGGGAATTCATCACTCGGAAGAGTATTGATTCAAGTAGGTTTTCAAAGGAGGAAGAATAGGCTTGTCTATGAGTTCTTTCTAAGACCTTTATTTTATTTTTCTTTGAACAATGATAAGATTAATATTTTAATTGTAATTGATTATTATTTTTGAATTTATGATATTGTAATTTATTTAATATTTGATAAATTAGTTACTGTTCTTGGTATTTGGTTACTTGCTTTTATTTGATGATTGATGAAGTTAAATCTATGTCTAATGGTCTTGAAAAACAAAGTTAGATTGAGTTCAGTTTAATTCATTCTATATAATTATTATCTTAACTGGATTGGGAAACAAGGTTGAGAATTGAACCTAAGTAATCAAATGTTAGTTAATTTTACCTAGAATATACGGTCACTGGCTAATTTCATAATTGTATTGCCTAGAGTATAGGGATATTAATGAGGAATGAGTTGAATGCATTTCTTTGGTTATGTTAGTTTGATTGAAAATATGCTAATGGTAGGTTAAACATTGAATGAAAAATAATTAGTGTGTACTTGTCCCTTGAAGATTGATACTCGTTAATTTCCTATACTATGCTTAATAATAAGTGCACTTGCTCATATATGTAATTTGGGGATTATTGTTTTAATTTAAACTTGATTGGGAATTGATACAAACTTACATTATTGTTATAAACCCAAATTCAACACATCACTAAGTATCGAATCTGCAGAAACATAACAATTACCACTATTTTGCTCTAATCTCATTGTCTAGACAATTAAATAAACAGATAAAGAAAAAAGAATTAACTTAATAACTGCTACAATAGAGAATACTCGAATCATCAAGGAATAAGAATGAAGAGAAAGGCCATGTAAACAAAATAATTCCCCCAATACTAGTCAAGTAAAAAATGTATCATTATGCCTCTCAAATCCCAATTTCAGCACCGGCATGAGTCTCTATTGAGAATTCCATTCTCTCTCCAGTTATGAAATCTCTATCCCCTAGTTCAATTAATCGATATCTCCATCTATTCAATCTACCCAATAGAGCATTAAGATTAACCTAATTACCAAAGGCACCCGAAAGCCCTAATATCGCTATCTCTACGTAATATTGAAAACCCAATGATTATCGAGTCCTAATCCTTCAACCTCTTCCTCAAGTTAATGAAAAAGGAAACAAATATTGGACTAATTAGTTTGGTGTTTAACTCCTAACCCCTTCTCTTGAATTTATGAAGGCTGAACCAATCAATAAAGCCTGAACAATCAATTCAACACAATAATACCCAAGTAATCAAATACAACATATTGGAATTTAGTAAATCATAATAATAACTCAATCTAAGAGCCATAAAGTTAGAGTTCAACCCTCAATATACAATTAAAAGCATTGAAATATAATATTGTCATGGTAGAAAACTAATAAAATGAAGAACATTACTTATAGATAACTTATTGCTCTTCTTTTTACTTGAATCCCTTGAACATCACCCTTTATTTTCTTCAATAATTCACCTTCATCCTCCGTTTCTTGTTGTTTCTTTAAGTTCTCTAAGGGATCTCTAAATTGCTAGCCATCCTATGATGTTTTTTTAGGGCCTATAATAGGATATTTATAGTTGTCGAATGAAAAAAAAATCACAAAACAGAGCAAATTTGTGAAACTAGGTAGTCTAGTGTAGTCCAACTACCCTGTGCTGCCTAGCTATCCAGAGGCCAGGTGGCCCAGCAAGGTTAGACTTCCCTAGGCTGCCTAGTTACTGTTTATTTTCAAGAAACGCGACCTAGGCAGTCCAAGGTGGTTCGAACCACCCTAGGCTGCCTTGTTTTTAGAAATTTTAATCCATTTGCTCAACTTTTCTTTCCTTTTCATGCTTGTTTATTCTCAATTTTTCTTTTACATTCCCTAAACTAAAAAAAAAAAAGAAAAAAATGGTATGGTAAGTAGTGATTTAAACAATATTTTACCACAAATATGCTACAAATGCTATATAAAAATATGTAAATGATGCACAGTCATCACACCCCTATACTTAAACCTTTGCTTCTCCTAAACCAAAACATAACTATTCACAAACAAGCAAAAAGTTCACAAGTACAATAAATGACTTTAATCAGAGCATAATGGGAAAATTAAGAAGAACAAGTTAGTATATGTGTAATAAAGTCAACATAGAGGAGACATTCTTGTTTCCTCTACTTTAGAATTTATCCCAATACGTATCTATCCAAGTTAATCCCCTGCAAACCCACATATTAAGCTAGACACGACTATGGTCCTCAAAGTTGAATTAAATATGTTTATATCAAGTTAACACAATTCACTCTACCCCTTGAGTTCAGAATATAAACAATGTGATTTATATAAGCTAGGTTAATCGACTTACCCCCATCTCATAGCTCACAAATATTACAAACATTGCAAATATTACATCACATTACAACATTACATTACAAGTTTATCATACAATAATACATTACAAATTGTTGTAGTGAAGTAGGACCCTCTAATATTTCATCATTTTTCTACAAAATGGATGCATTTATAATATTTTAAATTGACTACTTTTTTACTTTTTTCATTTATAATATTTTTCACAAGTTATTTTTTGTCATAGGGCATGCTCTTTGCATTCTTAAAGCCTTTTTTCTCCTCACTTTAGTAGGTACATTGAGCAACCTACCTCTTATTCCTCCCTGCCTTTACATTGCAGCACAAATGGAAATGTATATAAGACAACATAATAAAGAATAAATAAATAAATAAATAATTGGAGATGTCCCGAAACTAGAGATAAGCTAACAATTCACACTTTATATTTCATCACTCCATTCTCATCCATTCCTAAAGAATCAAGCTTCACAACATTTTCAAAGGCATAAATAAGGTTAACTCGCTTGTCAAACACTAGCCTATGTCATACCCATATACAAGTGTACATAAAACCAACTCTCCTAGAAAGGTTTTAAGTACAATTCTCAAGTAAAAAAGATAAATAATAGCTCCGCCAAACTAACACATATTAAATACATGCCCAAAAGTCTTGAAAATTAACCCAAAAAATGCGAAATTTTTTTAGCACAAATCGAAAAAAATTTTAGCACAAAAACAATCGCCAAAATTTTAGCCCAAAATATTAGAAAATGCCAAGGATAATTAATAAAAATTTGGAATGAATATTACTCAACCATTCTCCCACACTTAAACTGGACATGTCCTTATTGGCCATAAAACAAATGATAATAGCATATTCAATAGGATGAGAAGAAATATAAGGGAAATGAAGGATAAGAAATACTCCCCAAGAAGATCTTCAATTCTACAAAAAAAAGAAAAAAAGAAAAAAAAAGGAAAAACACAACAATATACCAAGGCCAAATAATCAATAACAATAAGGATACAAATAACAACAGGACCAAGAGAGAAATAATATACAAAGAAAATAATTTAAAAGTAAATACAAATAACAAAGATACGAAGAGTTTTTGAAACTAACTGAAGCAAATAAAACAATCAATACAAAAACTTTTGCTAGTATCAATACTACCAACAACCCAAATCACTATACACTAATATATGTAAACAAATATTATTAACAAACTATAAAATCAACTAATATAAACAATACCAAAACATATATTAGTACCAATAACTACACTAATGCGTAAACAATATCAATACCTATATTAGTATCAGTAAATCCACTAATACCTAAACAATTTCAAAACATATATTAGTAATAACAACTACACTAATACCAATACAACAATCCTGCAAAACAAAGGACCAAACAAATATGTACACTCTTATTAAACAAATGACCAAAACAATAGGTGTCCACTTGCTAAAAAGTCTATATCCCTCTTAAGAATAATCATCTTATTCCTAACTCTCTTATTGTACCACTAAGTACAATTATAATCATTAAAGTGAATAAGATGAATAGAAGGCTCAAAAGATTATTTGAAAGATATTCAAAATACTTATAGAACAACCATCACTTGTCAATGCTACAAACTTCAAAAAGCACCATAAGATGTCTACATAATAAAAAATTAGTCTCAATATTACAACAACTACTATACAAAAGGTTCACCAAATTCCATAAGTCTCTAATCAAACAACAACATTTCTCGAAACAGAACACCAACTATACAAGTCAATCAAATCCTCAACACATTAACCATTACTACAATCCACTTTCTTAACCTTCACCAAGTATATAGCACCAACAACCACCAAAACTACCACAATGCCAAAAGAAATACCAATAACAACAATAATCATCAACCAAGTCCTCAAAATATCCAACATTACTACAACTAGTCCTTCAACTAAACTAACTATTCCATAACAAGATCTCTTCAATTAATAGCAATTCACTGCAACAATTTTCATCATATAGACACTAACACAACACTAAATACAAAACTCCACAACAATAACAATAATCCACAACAACAAGGCTAACTACAAGAACAAAAGTTAAATCAATAAAATCCAATACATATACAATTACCTAAAACAACAAACAATAAATAAAAAATAATAAGAAAACATCAAATTATTATGAGACAAAATGTTAGAGCCTAATACAATTAGTCTATCTATATAATTACAATGAAATAATTAAAATACTTAAAGTGCCAAAATTAAAAGAAGTCTATATAAAAAGATGATATATAATGGTTAGTACTATGCACAAATATGTAAACAAGTATTTACATAAAATAGTAGGCAATATTCACAAATACAAACATGGCTAAAACAACAAGACCTAAAGTTTTCATCATATTGCTAATCTTTGACAATGGCACCAAAAACTTATCGTGTTTTTTTCTTTTTTTTTTAGTTTAGGAAATAGTATAAAATAAAAATCACAAATAATAAAGTTTTAATTAAACCATTTTTTGAATCCAAACACTAAATTCTTGAATCAAAACCTTTTTCTATCATTCTAACGGTGGATTTTTGTAAGATCCACCCCTAGGGATGAAAGAGAATGGGAATAAGAAAGCAAGGAAATGAAGATTTGTAAATTTTGGACCACCAATTGGACATCAAAGAAAAAGGTTCGAGGACCTAGAACAAAAAGGGCTCAGTTTAATGAGAATAACTTTTTTTTTAGTGAAATAAAATTTTAGGGGTCTCTAAGAGCTGGGTTTGATCTTGATTTGTGTAAAATCAAGAACACTAAGCATGATTGAGGTACAAAAAATGGCTCTGTGTAACACATTAGATTTTTAGGATAAATATTAAAAAAAGAAAGAAAGAAGAGGGAAACTAGTTTTAGGTGAGAACAAGAAGAAAGCACGAGAGAAAGTATTCCAGTAACCTTCTAGCTTTGATTTCAGGCTAATAACTAGGTAAGATCTTCTAATTTTAGAAAAAATAACATTTAAAACATCAAGAGCTTTCATTTTGTTTGATTTTTGTTGGAGAAAATTATAGCAATACAAAGTTGTGTTCATGAGTGAATTTTCTAGTTGCAAGCTGGTTGTTATGGCTATGTGCACCGGTTACTTAGGGATTGTTTCGGACGTTCTTGGATTTCTTTTGGTGTGCTTTTATGTGAAGAAAATGAAAGAAAAACTACTAAGGCAGTCTATGTTCTAGTGGCATAAAAATGAAAACTAAATCTGGCTATGTGTTAATGAATCTATGCTAGGTAGATTTTGTCTTATAGGTTGTAGCTAATTATTTGGTATGTTTACAGGGTATTACACCAAAACAACTAGATATGAATAAACCATGAAGTGTTAGGAAGAGAAGAGAGTTCATTTTCTAGAATTTTGAATAAAAAAGATTGAACGAGAATGAAAAGTACTAAAGTTGTTCATGGAAAATACTATTTTGCCATGTTTTATTTTATGCTTTGTTTGGACGTTTTTCAGAGAGACGGTTCAAGGGATGATTGAATCACACTTATATAAGTCCTAAACAAGGATTAGGGTGGTTTTGATCATTTCTACATATTCCTTTGTTGCACGATCTTTTGCTTACCATTCGGAAATACCAAGTGAAGAAGTCCCACACTGGATGATTTTTAGTACACTATTAGGAAAGCAGCTAGATAGTGATAGGCATATCTAGAATGTAAAATTGAGATAGGTTGAGTGGGTTTGAAAGGAGATCTCATTTGTTTAACTGTAGAAGATTATGATGTAATCTTGGGAATGGATTGACTATCCCAACACCATGCTAAGGTCTACTTCTAAAGGAAGTATGCATGATTTTGTAAGCCAGGAAAAGATGTATTGGAGCTTTCGGAGTAGAATGTAAAAACCAGTAGTTGATTGATATTTGGAGTGAAAACCCGAAAGTTGCTTCAAAATGATTATACCGAGTGCTTGGCATACCTATTAAATAAACCAATGGTGCCAGTGAAACCTGAAGATGTCCTAGTTATTTGTGACAACTTAGATGCAGTTCTAGTAGAGTTAAAGGATTTACCACTGGAAAGGCAAGTTGAATTCAATATTAATTTAATACCAATTGCTAAACTGATTTCTTAAGCCTTATATCGAATGGCACCCATAGAATTGAAAAAATTGGAGAAGCAATTGCAAGAATTGTTAGCATAACTTTATCTAACCAAGTACATCACCCTGCAGAAAATGGGTACTCTTTATGAAGAAGAAAAATGGTACCCTAAGAATGTGCATAGATTACTGGGGAAATTAAATGAATTGACAGTGAAGAATAAGTATCCTTTGCCCATAGTCAATGTTTAACCAACTGCAAGGTGTAGATTGTTGCTCTAAACTAGATTTAAGACAAGGATATTATCAAACCAAGATACGTGAGGAACAGATCCCTAAAACTACATTTAACACACATTATAGATATTATGAGTTTACCATTATGTCCTTTGGAGTTACCAATGCTCCATCTACTTTTATGGATTTGATGTACAAGTGTTCCAACCATACCAGGCTCAGATTGTAGTAGTTTTCACTAATGACATGTTGGTTTACTCTAAGGACCCACAGGAAAATGCTGCGCACCTTCAGAAGATACTTGAGAAGCTTATGGAGGCAAAGTTGTACCTTAAGTTTAGTAAATGTGAATTGTAGTTAGAGAAAGTAGACTTCTTAGGACTGAGATTTGTAAAGAATGAAGTAATAGCCAATTGAAATAGCCCAGAGAATCTTATTAAGACATGAAATTTCTTAGGATTAGCTGGATAATTGCTTCACCATTAACCCACTTACCCCGAAAGAAGGTTCCATATGTATGGAAGGAGAAGTGTGAGAAACATTTTTTAACTTTGGAAAAGAATGTATGTACTACACCAATGCTTTCTCTACCAGTGATGGATAATCCATATGTGGTATTTACAGATGCATAAAAAAGAGCTTGGTGATGTATCAATATAAGGCAAGTGACTGATTGCATACGCATCCCAGGAATTGAAGAATCACAAGGAGAAATATCCTACCCATATTTAGAGTTGACAACAAAAGTATTTACATTGAAAAAATGGAGATAATACCTTTATAGAGCTACTTTTGAAGTTTCATTGACCATAAAAGTCTAAAGTACATTTTTACTCAGAAATACCTAAATATGTGCCAATAGAGATGGATGCAATTCCGATATCTTGTTAAACATCATTTGGGAAAAACCAATTTAGTGGCATATGCATTATTTCAAAAGGTAACAATGGCAGCTCTCTAACTAGTCCAAACTCAGGATGTGGAAATTTTTGCTATTTAAGGATGAATAACGTTAGGTAACATCTCCATCACTATAGCTGAGGGTAAAAAAAGCTCAAGAAAAGGACGAGGAACTGTAGAAAATCAGAGTTAAGTGTACCAAAAGAGCTCGACAATGATTTTTATCTAGATAATCAAGGAATGTTACGATTCCGAGAACGTTATTGTGTGCCCAAGCAGGATGACCAGATAAGCGATATCTTAGTAGAAGCACACTAGAATGTATACCCTATCCACCCAGGAGAAGTAAAGATGTGCCACGGTTTAAAGAAATATTATTTGTAGACTGGGATAAAAAGGATGTTTTATTGTTGTAGCCTAGAGCCTTACATGCCAAAAAGTGAAATTAGAGTTCCTACAGCCAAAAGGACTTTTACAAACTTTACCAACCCTAGTGGAAATATGATGAGATTACAATGGACTTTGTTACTGGATTACATTTAACCACAAGTCAAATAGATACAATATGGGTTGTTGTTGACCGATTGATAAAATGACGGATTTTATTTTGGTTAATAATGAGATTCCTTGGAAAAGTTGAGTAAAATCTACTGGAGAAAATGGTCAGATTGCATAGACTACCATCCAGTATCGTGTTAGATCGAGATCTAAGGTTCACTTCAAAGTTTTGGACTAAAATGCAAAAACTGTGGGACTACATTGAAGTTCAGCACCGCATATCACCCTCCAACTGACGGCCAAACAGAGCGAGTAATACACACTCTAAAAGACATGTTGCATGCTTGGTTTAGACTCTAGAAATAAATGGATTAACAATTTGGCATATGTAAAATTTACTTATAATAGTTGTTATCAAGAAACTATTAGGATGGCACTCTTTGAAGCATTATATGGACAGAAATGTCAGCCACTTTTGTGTTAGGAAAGTGGATGCAGTAAAGAGAAATATAGGCCTTTGGATCCTGAGGAAATATGTCAAAAAGCAGAATAGATAAAAAAAAAAAAAATTGGAGATTGCACTAAGTTAGCAGAGGAGTTATGCTGACTGTCAGACGAGAGATTTGGAGTTTGTAAAAGGAGACCAAGTATTACTTAAGTTGACTCATCGTCGTACTTATGGTGAGCATGCAGAGAGAAAGAAGTTAAACTTATCATCCGATCTTACATGCCACTAGGGAATCAAAAGCAAAGATGCGATAATTGTATCCAGAATTGTTTAACGGTAAAATTTTAAATTTCAGGGACGAAATTTGTTAAATGATGGGGAAATTGTAATACCAACCCCTAGGGATGAAAGATAATGGGAATTAGAACACAAGGGAATGAAGAGTTCTAAACTTTAGACCACTAATTGGACATTATAGAAAAAAATTTAAGCATGAGGACCCAGAAGAAAAAGTGTTCAGTTTAATGAGAAAAAGGTTTTTGTGAAATAAAAATTTTAAGGAGTAGTGAAAGCTGGTTTTGATCTCAATTTGCATGAAATCGGGAATAGTTAAGCACGATGTGAGATACGTAGAATGACTCCGTAAAACGCATAGATCATTTTTGACAAAAATGAAAATTTTCACAAACGGAGTTGTTGGTATGAGTAATTAAGGACTAGTGACCATGATTAGTGAAGATTGAGCTTGTTTAGTGAGAAAATCCTTGGATTAGTACAAAACCATACTTCAGACACCTAATAGTGATTGAGGGCACTTAGGTGATGGATTATTTGAGGATAAATATAAGGTATTATATTAAGTGAGATTAATTAGATTAAGTGAAGATTAAGAGAATTTATTGTGATTAGCTATATTATTTTATGTTAATATTTTCAGCTCGGTAAAATGGCCTCCCCACTAAAACCCTAAAAATGTCCAAAATGCCCCTAAAATTTGGAGAATTCCTTAGCCATCAAATTTTTAGGATATATATAGAGAGAGAAAAGTTTTCAACGAGAAAGAGAAGACAGCATGAGAGAAAGCATTTGAGCAGCCTTCTAGCATTGATTTCAGGCCATTAACCAGATCAGATTTTCTACACTTAGAACAAAAAACATTCAGGACATTAAGAGCTTTCATTTGGTATGATTTTTGTTGGAGAAAATTGCTACAAAATAAAGTTGTGTTCATCAGTGAATTTTCTGTTTGCAAGCTGGCTATTGGGCCTGTGTGGACCACTTGCATAGGGATTGTTTCCAATGTCCTTGGCTTTCTTTTGGTGTTTTTCATGAGAAGAAAATTCAGGAAAAAGTACTAAGGTAGTATGTGTTCAGGCTGTGTAAAAATTAAGAACTAAAACTGGCTATGTGTTAACGAATATATGTTGGGCAGATTTTGTTTTATATCGTGCGCAGCCGTTTATTTCCTTTGTTTATATGGTATTACTCTGAAACAACTAGGCGTAAATAAACCTGGAAGCATTAGGAAGAGAGGAGATTTTATTTTCTTGAATTTTGAATAGAAAAGATTGAATAAGACTGAAAAGAACCAAGGTTGTTCATGGAAAATGTTGTTTTGCCTTGTTTCATTATGCTTTGTTTGGACGTTTTTCAGAGAGCTGGGTTGAAGGGATGATTGAAACACACTTAAATAAGTGCTAAACAAAGATTAGGAAGCTTTATATGGTATGAGTTATGTTGAAGAGTTGGGGCATATGGCTTGTGTAATTTGCGAATATAATCAGGGATTTCTGCCTTGACTATGTAGTGACCATATCTGTTTATGTGCAAAACTGTACAAAATGGATATGTATTGTGGAAATCCACGACCAGAAATTTTTACATAATTGTCCTAGGAATATTTTGGGACTAATTCGACTTAATATGGATCTATGAATAGAATGTTATGAAGGAAACACTGAAGACCACCGTTGCTGAAATTCTGGTTGCCTAGTGAAATTGTACAAATTGTTTTGATCCCTTTTGCTCCAAGAACCGGTTCTGAAACTTGGGATGCTGAATGTACTTCACACCATTGTTGTTAGGAAGATAAGGGTATAAGTTTTATAGGGTATTTTGATGCATCAGATTTGGGTATATAAAATCATGCATTTTTAAATTCAATCCCAATTAAGTTCAATTAAAAGGTTAATCCCAAATTGTATAGACGAGCAAGTGCACTAATTGGAAAGTATAATATAGGGCATTAACGAGTATTGATCCTTAAAGGCCATTACCATTAATCACTTTTCATCCTTTGTCTAGCCTACTAACTAACTTGATTAAAAAGTAAAGAAAGATAAAAGACAAAGTAAAAATAAAGTCCTGGAGAAAATATATGCAAGTAGATATATATTCTCAAAAACATAACAATGGTTTACTAGCAATTATCACAATTAATTTTCATGTTGTAATCATGGAAGAATAAAATAAACTCCACTTCTTTCTCAATTCGTGGACTCACTACCTTTCAGATAAATTAGTGGATACACTCTATCTCACCAACTAACCAAAAAAGCATTTAAAGTAATCCTTAACAAATATCCCTACATACTAGGCAATATCACAACATGAATTTAGTCAATGACCCTATACTCTAGGTGAAATAAAGTAACCTCTGACTCCTCAAATTCTTCACTCTTAACATTCTTTCTCAATTCAATTAAGAAATAATAAATATGAAATCAACTGGATTGAAACCACTTCTAACCTCTTTCTCAAGTTAATTATAAGGAAGAAACAACTAATTAATCTATCCAATAAAAACAAATAATCAAATACCAAGAATACCAATCAATTGATCAAATAACTAAAATCAATACAAAATTAGGAATCTAAAAAACATCGTCCAAATATATTTAAAACATTGATCTCGTTATTGTTCTAGAAAAAGAAACACAAAGGAACAACATAGAACTCATAGATTAGCCTTTTTCTTCTCCTAAGAAGATTCCTCCCAGAAGCAATGCTCCTTATTTGATGAGTTCCTCCTTGAAAAATTAATTTCTGATTTTACTCCTTGAATTTTTACATTTCTCATATTATTCCAACCTTAAATAGATGTTTGAAGCTGCTAAAAATCACCCCAAGAAGTCCTAATATGATGTGTTTTTTCTAGTGTTGGAAAAATTAACAACAAGGAACCACAAACAACAAGGTCTAATCAAAATGCTAACCACTGAAACTATACATATGAGCAAGTATGCCCATCATGTAGCATAAGGAATAGTAAGTATCGAATCGACATGAACTTAATCTCCTACCTTACTTTATCCAAAACTTTATTGTTTAGCTCACAAAAAAAAAAAAAAAAAAGACGTAAATACCCGACTAATCTAATATACTAGAGAATAGATCAAATTCAAACAAGAAAAGTCCCAAGGATTATCAAGAAGTAAAATTAAGGAGAAAAGACATGTACTGAAGAAATATCTCTATTCTATGACAAGTGAAGAAAATATCTTTCAACCAGTTAATTTCCAAATCCAAATACTAATGAGTTTAAATTGTGAATTCAGTTCTTTCTCAAGCATTAAGAACAACACAATTAAACAATTAATGTCCCTATGTTGTAGGCAACAGTAAAGTCTTCTGGAAGAAATAATACCCCTATACTCTAAGCAATATTAATTTCTCATTGATTACCAAGTCTTTCCCTTAACCCTCTACCTCAATGCAATTAAGAGAGAACAAGATATTGAAATAATTAGCCCAAGGATAATTAATTTAACACATAAAATCAAGTAATCAAATATATATTATTAGAATTTAGCATGTCTAGAAATAATTCAACACAAAACCATAGAGTAAAACTACTCAACTATAATTTGAAAAATATAAATCCAACTCTAAAAAAATAGAATTACAAAGAAAGGTAGAAGAAAAACTCGTAGACAAGCGTAATCCCCTTCACATTTACAATCTTCTTGATAAAGCACCTCTTCTTTCCCAAGATTTCCTTGGAGCTTCTCCTCTTAATGTTTCCTTGAATTCTCTGGGAGTTCTCTAATTATATAGAGTTAAAAACTTAAGAACTTGAGAATTACTTTGTACAATGTTATTCTTTTGTATTTATAGAGTTTTGGTTGTTAAAAAGTCAAAACAAGAGTTCTAATTCACATCCAAATCAGTTTCTAAAAGATCTCTAAAGAAATTTCTAAATTCTAGTTCGAAAAGCATATTCCACCACCACAAGTCCAAAAGGTAGCCATCACTGGTTTAGGTGCTTGGGCAAGCGCCAGCCGAACTCTGCTCTGTCTCTGAATTTTCTCTATATTTCTCTATTTCATCCAGTATTGAACCCCAGCTAGCTCTTCTTCTTAAGCCAATGCCGGTTCAATACTGTTTTTGCCGAATTCTGTGCTTTTTCACCATCTTTTCAATATTTCTCTCATCTAATCAATTCTACAAAAAAGATAGCAAATTAGTGGATAACAATTGTCATTTGTACACAAAGTCATAATAAATATAACACAAATGAACTTCAAAATAAAGGTACATGTAGCCCTTATTATAGTATGACCAAAAATCAATTTTCAAAAGATCTACACAGTAATTTCCAAATTATGATGAAAAAAGGATTCTCCGCTGCCATTGAACAGTATATAGCCTATGCCAATTCAACATAACTAAGTTGGCACCGGCTCAGCTCTGTGATAGGACCTAAATTAGTTATATATTTTCTAGTTATTTGAGGCTATTTTGTGATACATTTTGTTCAATAACTAGTCATATTCCTTTATATTTGAGATTTTACCATTGAAAATGTATTTTGTGCATTATTTTAGAATTTAGGGGTAAAATAAGACAAAAACGTCGCTAAACATAGTAGAGGCGACATCGGCCAGGATAGGGGAACTGGCGTTGGCCATGTGCTGTTGGTACGCATTTTGAAGCGATGAAAAACCCAGTGAAATAGATTGGAAAAAAACCAAACCAACTCCAGCTAGGAGGCCAGAGACAGCGCCGACTACACTCTGGAAGGATTGGCACGAAAATAAAAAAAAAAATCGACGAACGACTGGAGAGATAGACCACAATTGGTGTTGACCCTAGGAAGGATAGGCGGCACCGATTGTGCCCTAATGTTGAGGTAGTGCCTCGATTTTCGTGTGTATTTTTTTTAACAATTTGCAGAGTTTTAGTATTTTCCTACTTCTAGTCGGCCAAAAACCCTAGAGGAACGAATTTAGGTACTTCAAAAGCCTATAAATAGAGGGAAAACATAAGGAAAATGGGGAGGATTCACAGATCAAAATAGAAAATCACATAAATTCAAGGAGGAATTCTTCAAATCAATGAGGATTGTGCAAATGGGTCTACAAAGGAAGAAGAAGGAGGCTTGTCTATGAGTGCTTTCTTTTACTTTGTTTTCTTTATCTTGAACAAGGATGTGTTAATTGTTTTATTTTAATTTGACATTGTTTCGGTATTCATGATTTTTCGAGTTACTTTGATCTTTTAATTAATTTATTGTTATTCTTAATATTTAATTACTTGTGCTTATTATAAGATTAATTAGTTGTTTCTTTCCATTAACTTGTTGGACCAAAGAGGTTAATTGCTAAGAACTAGGTAATTAAAGGTTAATTGATGTCTACCTAGACTAAGGATTCATTGGTTAGCTTCATGTTTTAAGTTTACCGAGACCACGGAAATTTAACCAAAGATTGTGTTTAATGCATCTTTTGGGTAAATTAGTTGAGACAGACCAAGTAATGCTAATTTATCTAGAAGATAGTGATTTCATGAATTGACCAAAGAAGTGAATCTATCTTAATCCTTCATATTGCCAAGAGAATGATTAGTTATGATGATAATTAGGTACTTTAAGATCATGTTTGTCAAAATAATGGTTTAAGTTACATAAATCTCCATCCTTGACAGGTATATATTATTTTATTTTATTTTATTTTTCTTTTTATTTCTTTTTTACTTTATTGAGTCGGTTAAACAATAAAAGAAAAGTGATTAATGCATACTTGTTCCTGGAGGATCGACACTCATTTGAACCCTATGCTATGCTTAATGATGAGTATGCTTGCTCATATATGTAATTTGGGGTTAACGTTTTAATTTAAAATTGATTGGGAATGTGCTTATTTTTGTATGACTTTTATACACAAATTCAAACACATCACTCTGCTTCCCTGCCAAAATTGCTCAATTTTCTCTATGTGTTCTATAACTGAGCAAGGGCCAATTCATTTGCTTGGGGCCAACATCAGTTATTTCTCTACAATTTCCATCCAAAATCTAGGAAAAGCCTTCTTATAACCAAGAAAACCATAATACAACAAATTTCCATCAAAACATCTCAAAATAAAGAATGATAGCATCAAAACCATTCAAATTCATCTCAAATGACAAAGAAATTATAGGTACATTTTAACCCTATCACATTCCCCCACGCTTGAGACTTTGCTTGCCTACAAGCCAACAAGGCATTTAAAAACATCAACAAGCAAAACAAATTTTAGAGAAAACAATCAATATCTAATATAACATAGATATTATCCTTATTCCTACTTAAGAATCCACATCATCACTTACTCAATCAAGATAAACTTATGCAAAACTTATTTATATAGATAGATATAACTATTAGGAACTCAAGTCATGCATAATCAAATTAATGCAAAAAAAAAAAAAAAACCGAATTCCAATCCTAAGATCGCATGTCTATGAATTAAAAAGGGAATATAGCAATGGTCACGGGGTTACCTTTGCTATGTGAAGATTTCCAATTGTTTCCTCTTGGATGTTGAAGGGGTGATCCAGCAACCCCGCCATCTGGAACGAACAAAATTCTATTCCTTGAACGTTCAACCCGAGCCACTACAACCAAATTTAAGTTTTCCTCCAATAGTAATCTATAGAAGATTTGAATATTCACACAAAACCACTTAGTTCTGTGCTAGTAGAACAATATAGCGGCAAGGGTTTTTATTGGAGAAGAAAACAGAAGAAGATGAAACACAAAATTGGTTTCTGTGACTTGTATATAACGGAATTTTTTTTTCCTATTCCCTATAGGGTTTAGGACTTTCACCAATAGCAACTATGTCCTTCAAGATTTGATAACCATAATTAAATCCTTGAAGTTTGTTTAATTAAAATTAGGCCCATGAGTTATAACAAATTTATAATTCATCCATAAGAATATTTTAATCTCACAATTATCCCTATAATATTATCAAATAAAATATTGAGTACTCAAACCTTTATTGTGTGTGACCTATTAGGTATCTTGGACTATTGTTAGCGAAATATGAATTAATATAAATATCTTTAAGATTAATAAACCTTAATAATCTAAATTAACTTATTAATTCTAATTATGATTGATTTATTAATTCTCTAATTAATAAATCCATATTCACCAGATTATGAGCGGTATCTAACAATACATCATGACCACCAAAAGTCTAAAAAGTTAAGTCGCTTGACATGAACCTTTCTATAGCAAATAACAGTACAACGAACTCCTTTCACCATATAATATCTCATTCGGTTTATAGAATTTAATTAGTGCAACTCCCTCCAGAATATTAATTAATTCTGGCTCGAATATTTTAGTACTTCTTCCCGAAATCCATTACTCATCATATGTATCAAATGGAATCCTTTCCATTAGGCAATAGCTTTGGTCAGGGACTTCTTGAGTAGTGATTTTTACAAATGGTCATGAGATATTCACCCTTACTATTTGGAGTGTTAAATCCTTTATTGATCCTCTCAACTACTTTCATTTACTTCACGTTGTATCTAATATCCATCTCATAGGCAGTCTTGTCAGTACTCAAAAGATTAGAATCAAAGTACAACATTTAGCAAACAAAGTTCTTCGAAGATCTCAAGTCTAAAGATACTTGCACATTTGCTATAATAAACTTCCATCACTGGCACTAAATAGTTATCCATGTGATCATCTCATAGTTAGGTCATCCAATGTACTTGTTCAAGTAACAAGCATCCGCGTTTTAATTTTCAGTATCACAATACTCACGAATATGAGAATCACTACCTAATCAAATTAAGAAGTATAATACGTGGTAGTCTTAATGCATTAATAACGTCCTATCTCATTAATACTATGACTATGGATGATTTAAGTATGAACACTATACCGTGCAATTGGAATCTCACATCATGATCTTTGTCATGATTTTCTTAACACAGTGTTGCACTTGAGACTTCATCTAACAATTATTTATTCACATGAAAGTATAAATAAAATAAACTAAAAGATTAAAAATAACTTGTATTTTTCAATCAATGTACAATATGAAGTATACATATGATTGCTTCTACGACATAACACTAATAAACTCTCAATTGCACTAGAGTTAATTATTCATGTCTCTAATACCAACTGACTAAACATGTCTATTATGTTTCTTTTGGGATAGTGCTTTAGTAAGTAGGTCAGCTATGTTCTCATTAGCGGGAACTCTCTCTATCTTTACATCTTGTCTATCTATAGCTTCTCTAATCAAATGAAAACATCTAAGTACATGCTTAGATTTCTAGTGAGACCTTAGCTCATTTGCTTGTGCAATAGCTCCATTGTTGTAACACTATAAAGATATTAGTTCAACAATGCTAGGAACCACTCCAAGGTTCGTCACAAACTTCTTGATCCAAACTGCTTCCTTAGCTGCTTCAAAAGTGGCTATGTACTCATATTTAGTTGTTGAGTCGGCAATCGTATTTTGATTGGAATTTTTCCAACTTATTGTCCCTTCACAAAACGTAAATACATAACCAGATTGAGATTTGAAATCATCTTTATCATATTAAAAACTGGCCTCAGTATATCTGTTTATTGTCAAATCACATCTTCCATAAACTAAGAATACAATTTTAGTCATTCACAAGTACTTAAGGATATTCTTCACAGCCACCCAATAACCCTCATCAGGGTTAGATTGGTATCTGCCCGTTGAATTGAGAGCACATGATATATTAAGCCTAGTACATATCATAGTATATATGATGGATCCAATTGTCAAGGTATATAGAATCCTACTAATGTGATCCCTTTCAACTTGTGTCTTTGGAGACATCGACTTTGAAAGGCCTACCCAATGAGACATAGGTAAGAATTTCTTTTTGGATTGTCCCATGCTAAACTCCTAGAAGATTGTTTAAGTCCATAAATGGACCTTTGCAACTTACACACTTTTGTGCTATTGTTGGATGTGAAACCCTTAGGTTATGTCTATACACTTCCTCAGTCATGTTTTAGTTTAGGAATGCTGATTTCATGTCAATTTGCCAGACCTCATAGTCATAATGAGCGGTAAGTGCTAGGATTATTCGTATCAATTTCAGCATAGCAACTAGTGGGAAGGTTTCGTCATAGTCAATACCCTGCTATTGATGATAACCCTTAACAACCAGTCATGCTTTATAATCCATGTAGATTTTCTTCTTGAAAACCTATTTGCACCGACAAGTTTGATTCCTTTGGGTAGATCAACCAAAGTCCATATTTGGTTGTCGTACACAGAATCCATCTCTGACCTGATAGCTTTAAGCTATTTGTCTGATTCTGTACTATTTATAACATCCTTGTAAGTAGCAGGCTCATCTTTATCTATGAGTAACACATCATTATGGTCTCTAATGAGAAATCCATATCTCTTAGGTGCCACACATATCCTACGCCTATAAGATTCTTGTACAAACGAAGGTTCATCAATTCTCTCAATAGATATGGAATCAGATGCCTGATCTGTGTTTGTTTGCTCTTCTTGAACTTCACTAAGTTTAATTTTTCTCCCACTATCTCCTTTTAGCATGTGCTCTTTCTCTAAGAAGATGGCATGCTTTGAAACAAACATTTTGTTTTCGAAAGAGAGGTAAAAGTAATATCTGAATGACTTTTTCATATATATAACAAATAAACACTTGTTAGACTTACTCTCAAATTTTTTTGACTGTGTCCTTTAGATAAATATAGGGCAATCCCATATTCTTAAGTGAGTAACTTTGGTCTCTTACCAAAGAATAACTCAAATGGGGTAGTGTCATCCGTTTTTTCTGTAACTCTATTTAGAATATAAATAGAAGTCTCTAGTGCATACCCCAAAAATGATTTTGGTACGTCTGCAAAAGACAGCACGGTCCATACCATATCTAGAAGGGTTCGATTTCTTTTCTCAGATATACCATTATATTGAAGTGTATATGATGGAGTCTATTGCGATAATATCCCATTATCTCTTAAATAACCTTAAAACTCTTGGCTTAAGTATTCACCTCCTCGATCAGATCTTAGAGTCTTGATACTTTAACCAAGTTATTTCTCTACTTCATTCTTGAAGAATTTAAACTTGCCAAAGGCCTCGAATTTGTATTTTATCCAATAAAAATACCCAAATCGTGAATAATCATCAATAAAGATTATGAAATAGTGACAACATCCTTTTACTTGTATAGACATTGGAGCATATACATAGTATATATGATAGGGGGCTAAATTTACCTATATTTTCCTAGTTATTTGAGGTTATTTTGTGATAATTTTGATGTAATAACTAGTCATATGCCTTCTTATTAGATATTTTACCTTTGAAAAGGTATTTTGATGATTTTATGCAGAAAATGGTGAAAAATGCCCAATATCGAGCCACACAATATTGACCCATTGCTGGGTGGTCTACCTAGGCCTATCAGGGGTTACTTCTGGTAGAACAGAGAAGAATAGAGGAATTTCGAAAGCATTTTAGAAAGTACCCATCATTGGGTGTTCTGCCTAAATTGGCACCAGGGTGTTATTGTTCATCAGGAAGCATAACAGGAAGGACCCGAGCCAGTTGTTTTGCATAAATTAGCACTGATTGTTCCTATTCATTAGGTGGTGAATTTTCCTTTTCAAGCAGAATTTGATAATTTCAGTTGGATTTTTCTGAGAACTCTTTCAACCACGAAAAAGGCCTCTTGTAGGAAATTTTTGGCAATTAAAATTCAAATAAATATAAGAGAATAGCATTGTACTAAGGAGTTTTTAATTCTTCAATGTAATATCTTTAGAAAACTCCTGGAGAAATACTAAGATTTAGAAGGATAAAATGAGAATTCTTAAAAAAGAAGAGGAGGTTGGTCGAGAAGGTTTCAGGGAAGAAGAAGAAGGCTGACTTGTCTATGAGTTGTTTCTTTTTCACTTCTTTTTAATTTATTGACAATTTGAGATTAATGTTTTAATTGTATTTAGAGGATATTTTTTGGATTCATGATTTTATATTGATTTTAGTTCTTTGATCAGTTGGTTATTATGCTTGGTATTTGATTACTTATTTTAAATAAGGAATTGATCGATTGATTCTTCTTATTAACTTACTTGCAAAAGGGGTTAATTATCAAGAACTTGGATAATCAAAGATTAGTTGATGATTGCTAGAATATAGATTCATTGGCTAATTTCATACTTTAAACCATCTAGAATATTGGGATTTATATAAGGATTGATTTTAATGCATCTTTTGGATAAATTGGTTGAGACAGAATATGTTCACTAATATAACTAGAAGATAGTGACTCCATGGTTTGCAAACAAAGTGGGTCTACTTTAATCCTTTACAATGCCAAGATAATAATTAATTGAGACAATAGCTAGTCAATCATTATTGTGTATTCAAGAATTTCAATCTATTTACATGTCTTTTCTTCTCGTTCTCACTCCTTGATTATCCTTGTAACTTTTCTTGTGTGACTTGACCTTTTCTCTAGTATATTAGATTAGTATTTTATTTATCTTTTCTTATTTTTTAGCTAAACAATAAAGATTTGGATAAAGTAAGGTAGGAGCCTATGTTCTCGTGTATTCGATACTTGCTATTACCCATACTATATAATGGGTATACTTGCCCGTATGAGTAGTTTTAGTAATTAACATTTTAATTAAAGATTGATTGATTGTGGACTTTGTCGATAATATTTTCTACACTAAAAAACATGCATCAAGTTTTTGGCACCGTTTCCGGAGATGGGCACTATCAGAAACACTTGAGTCTTGTTGATTTAGCCTTTGTTGTATTTGTAAATATCATTAACTAACTTTTATTTTTAGGTACTTCGTGAATATTTACGTTTTTTTATGATTTTATTATTTTTTTTTGTTTGAATTTTTAATTATTTTATTTTTCTTTTTGATTTGATCTTTGTTTTTCTTTGAGCATGAGGTTAAAATCATTATTATGGATAATCAATTGTAGGGATATACGTGGCCATGGACATAAATTCAATGGAGCCACAATGATGACAATTTGGCCAATTTGCAAGCTTGGATTGATGTTTTTTTGTGAGACATCACTTGAAGCCTCAATGAATTCTTTTATCACCAATACGAATTCATTCCTTAAGTATCAAGATGAATATTCCCAATGAATGGGCCATCAAAGTACACAACAATTCAAGTTGGTTGAAGAAGCCACAAAGGCTCATAACTTGAACAAGAGGACCACCCCCAAGGAGAGCAGAAAGGATATAAGGAAGAACTGCACAATATGATGGGAAAAATTTTTTATTCTATTCTATGCACTTATATTTCTAATTTTTCTTTGTCACATGAATTTATAGGTACCTCTCCACTCACGTAGCCTAATGATACCGTTGATAATGTGTTGAATTTACCATGCCTCAAGGAGTTGGATCTTTCAACGCTACATCATAAGAAGTCCTTGGAGAATAGTGGTAATTTCTACCCTTCGCCCAATTCAAAGGGAGGTAACTTAGTTTTTGTAGATAATGATTTGAAAAGTAAGGATTTCTTGATCCCATCCTTAAGATCTATACTACTAGGCTTAAAAGGGCATTTTCATTCTGATAAATCTTTTGAAGGGATAAGTGGTAATTCTAGTATTTATACACTTTTTAGACATAATTTACATCTTTGTGTTGGAAACTTGATTTGTATGTCTAAAAAGGAGCTATGGACGGGGGGTTATGCCTTTACATTCATTGCCACTAATATTTTCTATGAACCCTTCATTTTTAAAAACCCTCTCTTATTTTTACTTGTATCATGCCTACCTTTTTCAATGAGCATTAATTTCTTTTACAACGGTTTGATGAGGAAGCGTGATGAGTGAAAAGAGTTTGTATTTTTGTTTTGTGTTTGGAGTTGTTAGGTGTTATTTCCTCAAAATAAGGAAAATATTCTTCATCTTAAATGTGGGGGAGTGATTCGTGTCTTTATTTGATTTGTTAGGATTTTTTTTAGTATTTTTCTTTAGTTTATTTTTTGTTATTTCGGTGTCTTTATTTTATTACTATTTTCTTTGTGCTTTTCTTTGTGCTTTCTTTTGAAGGTTAGAATAAAGTCCTTTTGGTCAAGCTCTTTTCTCTATTTCCAATTTTGATATCTATTGAAACTTATTGCACTTGGGAAGTAATGCTTAACCTTCTACCTCTGCTATCTTTTTTGGTCCATTTGAAGATGCTTTTTTTTGTTAATTTTTAGTAAATGAGGACATTGTCTAGTTCAAGTGTAGAGGAGTGGTTTGATGATATTCTTTGTCCAAGTTCTTATCTTAGTGTTTTGTTAATATCAATCTTTTTGACACAAACTGCAAAAAAAAAAAATAATAATAATAATAATTAAAAGTTGAAAAAATTGACACATTTTGAAAAAAAATTGAATGTTTGGAGATTTTGGAGCTAAATTGAATTGATTTGTTTAAAATGAAGTTATGGTTTTCTTTTCAACTTGAGATATGGATTTGTCATTTATTACGATTTGATTTTTATTAATAGGTAAACTTGTGTATTAAGTTAGATTTTGCTAAGTCTTGAGAATTTAAGTTAACCTTGGTTATAGTTGTTATTTGAGTTTTGTTTTATTCTTTAAGTTTAAATGTGGATGATATGATGAAATATGGGAAGATTTGTTGATTAATTCTTATATTATAGATTTAAAGTTTGCTTGACTTTGTGTTGTGAATAAAGAATGTGAGGAAATAAAAAAATTGTGTGAAAAGAAAAAAATGTTAGTTGAAAAAAAAAATTGCTTTCATCTTTTGAGAAAAAAAAGAAAAAAATGACCTTTTGCTAAAAAAAAAGGGGTTAATATAGACAGAAGTAGCAAGTATTGTTTGGTGCCTTTTCCTAAAGCTATCCCGAAGGCAAAAAGGAATAAATGTAAGAAAGAAAAAGAAAATTGCTGAAAAAAGATAATGACTATAAAGGGGCCAATATGGTGCATAAAGAGAAATCCATTCACTTGAGGCAATAAATTCTCAACGTTATAGAAAAAAAAAAAAAAGTGGAGTATTTTCCTTATTTCATTAACTTGAGTTTTGTAAATTTGAGTTTATAATGCTCGAATTGGTTAAATAGCTTGACTTGACTGATTTATTTTATCTATGTTTTTGCTTGAAGAGTATGATGATTTTCTTGTGCTAAATATAAGATTGTTTAACTTAACTTTGATGGCCTTAGGATTGTTTGATTTAATACAAGAGTTTACAAGGTTTCGATAGGGTTGAATGAATGACGAATTTAGATTTAAGGTTGGAAGAAGGTTATGTCTTCACTATGGATGAATTTGCTAAGGAAACATTTGCTACCCAGAAGCATAACAAGAATGACCCGGCACCGGTTGTTATTGTTCATAAGGCGGCAAATTTTCCTTTTCAAGCAGAATTTGGTAATTTTAGTTTGATTCTTTTGGGAACTCCTTCAACCACGGAAAATTATTCTTGTAGGCACTTTTTGGCAATTAGAACTCTAATAAATACAAGAGAATAACATTGTACTAAGGAGTTTTCAATTCTTTAGTGTAATATCTTTATAAAACTCTGAGAGAAATACTAAGATTTAGGAGGATAAAAGGAGAATTCTTGGAGAAGAAGAGGAGGTTGCTCAAGAAGGTTTCAAAGAAGATTAAGAAGGCTTACTTGTCTATGAGTAGTTTCTTTTTCTATTCTTTGTAGTTTATTGACAATTTAAGATTAATTTTTTAATTGTCTTTAAAGAATATTCTTTTGGATTTATGATTTTGTATTGATTTTAGTTTTTTAATCAATTGGCTATTAGGTTTGGTGCTTGATTACTTGTTTTAATTAAGGATTTGATTGATTGATTCTTCTTGTTAACTTGCTTGCAAAAGAGGTTGATAGTGCATTCAATTTAATTAATTTCATGTGTTATCTCTTAATTTGCTTAGAAAAATGGTTAGTTGTAAAGAATTTAGGTAATCAAAGATTAGTTGATGATTGCTAGAATAGAGATTCATTGACTAATTTCATATTTCAAATCACCTGGAATATATGGATTTATATAAGAATTGATTTTGGTGAATCTTTTGAGTAAATTGAATGAGACAAGATATGTTCACTAATTTAACTATTAGATAGTGATTCCATGGATTGCACAGGATGTGGGTCTACTTTAATCCTTCGTGATGTTAAGATAATAATTAATTGAGATAATAGCTAGTCAATCATTATTGTGCATTCAAGGATTTCTATATATTTACATGTCTTTTCTCCTTGTTCTCACTCCTTAATTACCCTTGTAACTTTTCTTGTGTGACTTGTCCTTTTCTCTAGTATATTAGATTAATATTTTATTTATCTATTCTTATTTTATTATCTAAACAATAAAGATTTGGGTAAAGTAATGTGGGAGTCTAAGTTCTCGTAGATTCGATTCTTGCTATTCCCTATACTATATGATGGGTATACTTGCCCATATCTATGGTTTTAGTGATTAGTATTTTAATTAAAGCTTGATTGATTGTAGACTTTGTTGATAATATTTTCTACACTAAAAAACACGCATCAATATATAAGTTCTAATAACGCTTTGGCCCTTTCTCCCTTTGAAGAAAAAAAAAAAGAGTTTTAGCCTTGTTACCAAGTGAACAAGATTTGTATGTGCCATATGATTCGTAATCAAATAACCCTAAGTCACTAAGTTTATGAAACTTAGAAACGCGATTCCCATTTATATGGCATAAACGGCAATGCCATAAGTAAGATGGGGTTGAGTTGTCTATCATTGGTTTCTTATTGTTTATATTGAGAATTAGTTTATCCATGTCTAGAACATATAAACCATTAACCAATGTTGCAGAACCATAATGGATATTATTTAATGAAAAAGAAAAACATTTATTCTTAAAAATTAAATGGAATCCATATAAGTCTAAACAAGTAAATGAGACAATTGTTTTCAATAAAATTGGTACATAATAACAGTTTTGAAGTTATAAAACTAATTTAGAAGGCAAGTGTAGGTCATAAGTCCCCACAGCAAGTGCAGCAGCTTTTGCTGCATTTGTAGCACCTAGGTCCACATTGCCCTTCTCAAGCCTTCTGCTATCCTTTAGTTCTTGCAAGTTATTGCATAGATGAGATTCACATGCGATATCTAAGACCCATATCTCATTTCTAAAGCAGTATTTATCTCAATCATAAACATACCAGGAGTAGAAGCAAAAATGTCCACAAGCTTCTCCTTCTCATTCTTGTCTTTAACGGTCTCCAAGTAGGCTTTGTAGCTACGCCTCCAATGGCCTATCTTGCCACAATGATGACATAGGCCTTTGGTAGTTAACTCCTACTTATTTATGCCACCTTTGGCCTTAGTAGGAGCCTTATTCTTCTTCTTAGGAACTTTCTTCGTAGAAGAAGAAGATTCTACCATCATGACTGCGTTGGATTCCTTTTTTATGGAGGATTCTGAAATCTTGAGAAAATTGATCAACTTGAGTATTGTGGACTCAATCTTGCTCATCTGGTAGTTCATCACAAATTGTGAAAAATTACTTGGCAAAAATTGTAGAATTAATTCAATACTTAACTTATTGTCCATAACAAACCTGAGAGATCCTAGCTTCTCAATTAAGCCCAATATTTTTAACCCATGAGTAGCCATAGAGTACCCTCAGCCATTGTAGAACAAAACAGATGTTTTGAGATCTCATATCTCTCCTTTCTAGCTTGAGCATCAAACAGCTGTCGAAAATGTAAAATGATCAAGTAAGCATCTATATGCTCATGTTGCTTTTGCAGTTCAGGGTTCACTAATGCCAACATCATACAGGATGTTATGTCACTATCCTCTTTGTGCTTTTTGTGGATAGTATGCTCATCAGCATGAGCATTTTAAGCTAATGGTCACGAAATAGGAGCATCTAGCACGTAGAGCAACTTTTCTGACTTGAAAATGATTCTCAAGCTTCTCTACCAGTCAAGAAAGTTCAACTCAGAAAGTTTGTTAGCTTCCAAGATGCTATGTAAATTTAGGTTAGTTGACATGATGCAAATGACCTAGATGTAAAGATAGAGAAAATTATGTAATTGTATATGCACATGTAATGCAAATAATTGGGTCTTTAATTAAGCGTATAATTATTCTACTATTTTATGCAAACCAATAGGACCCATTCTTGATTCGGGAAAGCTCGTTGGAAGCTTTCCTAGTAGACCAGTATCCAAATTCCTCAACAATGACCTTTGGTTTGCCCAACAAGCCACCTTTAAGTTCTGTGGTAGGTATCTAATACTACCGGATCATTGGATGATTAATATCTTTTAATATTAAAGTCTTTTAAGCTAACCCAACCTTGCCTCTAATTTTTTTTATGCTTGAGTTAGTCCAAACAGGATAAAGAATTTAGTTAAACCCAACCAATTTATTAGGAACTTAGAATTTCATAGCTTAAACATGCCCGATGTCAAGTAGGATTAGGTTAGCCCAACAACCTGGTCTCGAAAAAGGACTCTCGTACTTACTATACTAATAGGAGGCATTAGGTTTAATATTAATTTGAGAGATTTGTGATCATTAGTGGTTTATACATATTGTATGCATAATATCAGTATATACATATATCACAAAAATAATAACATGGTTTGGTTATAAACTTTACTATATTAATTTCTTTGAGCCACCAAGGAAATTAATTTGGTCAATCCTAAGTGTTCGTGCATGATCTAGGAAGAAAGTCTTACCATCTTCCTTTTGGTCTTGATCACCCTCTCCTTTTCTTGTAATAAATTATAATCCCATATAACCTATGTAATCTAATTACATAAAATTCAAATAAAGAAACCTCGAGGTACATTCGAGGGGAGTTAGAAGAGAAGAGAAATTATACAAGAAAAATAGAGAAGGCAAGACACGCAGGTCCTATTTAATTCAAAACCAAAGCGATAAAATGCATGAACAATTTAATTAGATCTTTAGTCCATAACCAAACCACCATGTTAATTTTATGCTAAAAATAAAAGTAAACATAGAAAATGATTCCAAAATCACTATTTTGAAAAAATAGAACAAATTCTATAATCAATATTTTAGAAAATATATTAATTGCTAAAATCATATTTTAGGAATTAAATAATATATAATTTAAAATCAATATTTTAGAAAATATATTATTTTCCAAAATCAGATTTTGGAAAAAAAATAACTCCGTTTTCCCAAAACAAAATTTTGGGGAAAAATTAGGTGCTCAATGGGAAAAAAGGAAAATCATGGGGGATTTATGTGAAGAACCGAAAAAATAGATTTTTTTTTCAAAATAAAATACATCCATGGCTGGCATTTAATTTGCAAGCCACGGATTGCATGAATTACAACCCAAGCTAGTCGTGGCTTGGGTTGTTTTTGTGCCTTAAGCCACAGCTGGCTTCCAGTAAGCCACCTGCGGCTTAGGTAAAAAAATGCTTTTTTTTTTTAATTTTTCCGTGCATGTTGTTCGGTCATCTTTTTCGACAATTACAGATGACAACTCCTATGTTCAATGCCAAAGAAAAGAAATCTATCCACAACCATTTTGTTCTTTGTTAACTAGAAAACCAAACCTACTAAAATGAAGAACAATTTCTTTGCAGAAGCTAATTAACAGAAACATTTTTCTTCTTTGTAAAACCTTTTGGAAAACAGATTTTTCTAGGATACTGTAGCTATTACATATATTTATACAACCCAACAATCCATAAACAACATGAACCCATTTCAAAACCATTTTGAAAATAATTTTCACAGACCAAAATTGCTGCGGTTTTCAACACTTGATAAATTGTGTATTCAAAATACACAACAAAGCCTAGGTTCATGAAATGATTTCATAGAAGCATGCTTGAAACTTCTTTCACAGCATAATAAGCTGTTAAAACTACACACATGGCGGCTGTGATACCACTGTTGGGAACTCAAATCATGCATAATCAAATTAATGCAGCAAAAAAAAAAATCAAATTCCACTCCCAGGATCGCATGCCTATGAATTAAAATGGGAATGTTGTAGTGGTCACGGGGTTATCTTCTCTGCGTGAAGATTTCAAAAATTTTTCTCCCGAACATTGAAGGTGCGATCTAGTAACCCCGCAATCTTGAACAAACAAAATTTGCTTCCTTAAATGTTTAACCTGAGCCACTACAAACTAAATTTAGGCCTGCCTTTGATAGTAATCCACACAAGGTTTGAATACTCACACAAAACCACTCAGTTATGTGCTAGCAGAACAATATAGCGGCTAGGGTTTTGATTGGAGAAGAAACTGGAAGAAAATGACAAACAGAACCGGTTTTTGTGACTTGTATATAAAGGAAAATGTTTTTCCTATTTCCAATAGGTTTTAGGACTTTCACCAATAGCAACTAAGTCCTTCAAGATTTAATAACTACAATTAAATTTTTGAAGTTTGTATAATTGCTATTAGGCCCACGAATTATAACATTTTTTTAATTCACCCATAATATTATTTTGTTCTCACAATTAAGCCCATAATATTATCAAATAATATATTGAGTACTCAAACGTTTATTATGTGTACGCTATTGGGCTTCCTGGTCTATTGACAGCGAAATATGAATTAATCCAAATATCTTTAAGATTAATAATCCTTAATAATTAGAATTAACATATTAATTCTAATTATGATTGATTTAATAATTCTCTAATTAATAAATCCATACTCAATAGATCATGAGTGGTATCTAACAACACATCATGACCACCCAAAAGTCCAGAAAGCCAAATGGCTGGACATAAACCTTTCAGTAGTAAATAACAGTGCAATCAACTCCTTTCACAATATAATATCTCATTCAGTTTAGAGTATGGAATTACTACCAACTCCCTCCAGAATACTAATTAATTCTAACCCGTATATTTTAGTACTTGTTCATGAAATCCATTAATCATCACGTGTATCAATTGGAACCCTTTCTAATAAACAGTCATCTTAGCCAAGGACTTCTCGAATAGTATTCCTACAAGTGGCCATGAGATATTTACCTCTACTATTAGGAGTGGTGAATCCTTTATTGATCATCTCAACTACTTTCGTTTGCTTCATACTGTACCCAATATCCATCCCATAAACAGTCTTGTCAGTACTCTAAAGATTGAAATTAAAGTACAATACTTAGCAAACAAAGTACCTTAGAGATCTCAAGTCAAGGATACTTGCACATTTGCTATAATGAGATTCTATCACTGGTACTAAATAGTTATTCATGTTATCATCTCATAACTAAGTCATCTAATGTACTTATTCAAGTAACAAGCATCCATGTATTAACTTTGAGTATCACAATATTCATGAATATGAGAACCACCGCCTGATCAAATCAAGAAGTATGACATGTACTAGTCTTAACGCATTAATGATGTGTTATCTCATTAACACTATGACTATGGATGATAAGTACGAACACTATACCATGCACTAGGAACCTCCCATCATGATCTCTATCATGATTTTTTTAACACAGTGTTATATTTGGAACTTTACTAACAATTATATATTCACATAAAAGTATAAATAAAATAAACTGAAAGATAAAGAATGGCTCGTATTATTCAATAAATGTACAATATACATAATATATGTGACTGCCTCTAGGGCATAACACTAACAATAACCAAGTCCATCAAAGTTAAGTTTAATAAGTCCAGTCCAATTCATCGAAAGTTATATATTCTTATAATCTAAGCCAACCAGTCAATGTAATGAACATAAATAAAAGTTATTAAACCAACTGAAGTTTTATAACTCCTAACTTCTATAACTTGAGTAGTAAACTAGGGACATTCTCACCATCTTCTTTCTCTACTTTGGAATTTATAGCCTCAAGTGAATGGATTTGTTTTCACTCAACCTCTTAATTCTTTACTCATTTTATTTTCACTCAAACTCTTGTTTTATCACATCCCACTTTTTTTTTTCAACATTGTTTTTTTACTTCAAGTACTCATGTTTCAAAATTCTTTCACACAAGTTGCTTTTTTGCCAAAAGACATGCACTTTGCATCCCTGAACCTTTTTTCTCCTTACTTTTTCTAGAATAGGTACATACATCTCTTCTATCTCTAAAAAAAAAAAAACTTATTTCTTGCCCATTTCCTTAAACTCAATGTTACGACAAGTTGAAAATCAGGAAACACAAACCAATTAATAACTTGTACTTGTACATCATCACTTTAATTCTTTAACTAGCAATTGCAAGAAAAGGCATCCTTTAATTACTAAAAAATAACTAAGGTTAACTTAATTTCTCAAAACTCACCTATATCACTCTAAATATACAAGTTTACATAAACTTGGCTCAATTAAATAAATGTTAAACAAAATTCATATGGAAAAATAAAAAATAATAGCAATGCCATAGTAATTAAAAATGAAAATAGCTCCAAACTAATCAAATTCAATGTCACTACTCATTTAAAAAAAAAAAAAACTCTTGGCAATGGCAATAATATCACTAATCCCTCTCCCACTCTTAAAATGGACATTGTCCTCCATGGCCGAAAATATCAAAAGAAAGCATAGCCAATGGACCAAAAAGATAAAAAGGGAACAAAAGAAAAAGAAATACTCTCCAAGTCATTGAATCCTCAAAATGATACAAGATATTGGAATTCTATCACAAAAGAGCATGTTCCTTAACAATGTTGAGTCATACTTAAAAATAAAATGAAAAGAAGACACGCCAAAAAGTAGAAAAAAATAAAACTAAAACGGAAATAAAAAAAAAAGTAGTGAAAGTGTTAGTACAAAAGATATCAAATATGTACAATAGAATAAGAAAGTGCGTGAAATCTTAATAAAAAAACAAAAAGTAAAAAGGGATGATCCTCAAGCATCTCTATTAACATCATTCTCAGGATCATTAGCATCACCACTTCCAGCAGCAACATCATCTTCTCCAGTATGGCTAGCGGGGTGCCTTAATGGTAGCCTGTGAACTGCTGCATCTATAGGGCCCATTGCTGCTTCTGAGTATCCTGTCTCCTACCTATCACTTTCACTTAATCACGCAGATAAAGAAGTATGACCGTCTAATTTCCAACCCTACTCTCAATTGCTCCAACTAGGTGCACACCTCTATCTCAAATGTTATAATAGCTCAAAAAGTGCTCACACATGACCTTGGTGCTCATAGAGGGGGAATCTCATCCTCCTCAGAGGGTAACTTCTTCATCCCAGGATGTTGGACCTCAAATGCTTTCATCTATCTCTTCTCTCTTTCATTGAACTTATAACCATAATTAATCAAGGTCTGCTCAATCAACCCTTCTTTATCAGTAGTAGTATCACTCAACTCTTTGTCAAAACTCACTCAAAAAACCTGAAGAATACGCATGATAACCAAAGGGAAAACAATGGCCTTGGTAAAGAGTATAGAATAAACCACATCCATTATAGATTGGATAATCAGTAGGGGGAGAGGAATCGGATGAGTATTGAGTCCTAGAGATTATGTAAACATCAATGACTTGGGTCTCATTGATCCACTAGCCTTAGGGAATATATTGAAAGAAAAGATGTAGACTATGGCTCTCAACCAAACCTTAAGGTCATTGTTAGAAATATAGCCTAAAGAAGTGACATTCCCTCTCTTCTGCAGACCTACTTCAAGATGGGGCATAATTTAAACTCCACAAAAGGTCAGAAACTATCTTTTGATTGTGGTGGTCCACTGCAAGCCATGGTCCCTCATTGTTAACATCCATAATACCTGCTGACCTAAATCTATCAAAGATAATAAGTATCCCCTTAACTATGGTAGAGATAGTATAAAGGTTATTATTCTTTTTGTCCTGCATGTTCGTATAAAGCTTCTTGATCAAGACTGGACAATAAGCTCCCTATGGATAAGTAATAACTCCCAACCTAGTCTTCTAAATATGACAGACAATTGTAATGATTGGTTAAGAGAATGTTTGAATATTTTTTCTACAATAATCTTATTGTTAGCATGTTGCTAGTACTAAGTTTGGCAAGTGGGGTTAATGAATTGTGTAGGATATGTAGGAAAAGTCTCAAATGAAGAGGTAGTTCTAGATGATGAAGCTTGAGCCCTCTTAGAAGATTGACTGAGATTCCTAGTTTGGAGCATGATGTCGATGCAATTAGATATATATGAGATAAGAAGAAAAGGGCAGGTCAATAAAAGCACTCTCAACCCACCTCAACGTTTACCATGCAATTCAATTCTCAACCTACCATACCTCAATACAATCCAAACCTAACATACAAAATCCTAGCCTCCTCAAATCACCTACAAGATTCACAATTCAATAACCAAAAAGACTTAATAAAAAAAGTATTATCTCAAAGAATAGCATAATCACAATGCATAAGCCACATGATGTTCAAGAATCTCAACAACGCATCATAATGATTTCCAAAGCTCAAAGAATGTATCTTGTAAGAATTATAAACATCTCAATCACCTCAATAATCTCAAGACATATGCATGATCATCAATGTTTATCTCAATCGCAACACATATAATTTCATAAAGCATTAAAATTTCCAACAATGTATCAAAGCATGTTTCAAGAATCCTTCAATAGCCACCACTAAGTCAATATGTAGCATGGCAACACAATATATGAAAATAAGGCTCAAGAATAAAAATGAAGTTGAACAATTCTCAAAATAATTCTTTATAAGTAATTAAATCAATTTGCCCAACAAAAATTATTACAAATACCCAAAAATTCAAAGGAGAAATTTTACTGTTAACTTCAAGAAATAATTACTCCATAATGTTCTCCAAGCAATGGGCAATCAATGTTCATCAACGTTTGGAAGATATTTTGAAGAAAAGAAGTGGATTTGGAAGGTGGAATTGGTGTGAAAAGTGATGGATTTTGAGGAATTTGATTCAAAAGAAATTGAAGAACATGTTGAACAAAGGATTTTTGAAGGATTAGAAATGTTTTAGATTGTGAAAATCAAGTCGGTGATAGTTGAATTTGAAGAGTTAGTGATGAGAGTAAGAAAGAACACAAGAAATTTTGATTTTGTGAAGAAAACAATAGCCAACGCGGCTGTTTTAAATCGTATTCCCAACATGGGCTAATGCTGGCTCAATGTTCTTGAATCGATGCTAGCTCACTTCTACGAATCAGACAAAAGACAGAAAAAAAAATCAATTCCAAAGCATAGCCAGTGCTATGTTTGTGTGCCTGGACCGATGCTAGTCCAACTCTGCAAGGTTTTTTTTTTTTCAATTTTTCTTTAGATATATATACACATATTTTTTCTCTTTTCTGTGTACATATAACAATAATTAAAATAATTGCATGAAAAAAAGTACCAAAATTCAAAAAACATCATGCATAAAACAAAGTCAAATGACCAACAAGAATTAAATTTTTTTCCAAAGTAAATTAAGAAAGAAAATAAATAAAAATCATCTTGATGCATAAATTTTGGGTGTATAAAAATTATTAAATTTAATTACATTCCTTAGCCAAGTTTTAATTAAAACATTAATCCCAAATTACATATACAAGCAAGTATACTCATCACAAGCATAATATAGAGAATTAACGAGTATCGATCCCCAAAGGAACAAGTACACACTAATCACTTTTCATTCATTGTTTAACTGGCCTAATAAAGTGACAAAAAAATCCAAATAAAAATAAAACTAAAAACAAAAACAACTCATGGAGAGAAAAACATGTAATTAAATAGTTATTCTAAAACACATGACATAAATCATCTAATACTTATCACAACTAATTATGTTCTTAGCATCATGAAGGAATATAAAGTAAAATTCAATTGTTTCCCAAGTGACGAATCTATTTATATAGACTCCACTTTTTTCCCAATCCATTGAATCACTATCTCTTGATTAAATTAGTAGATTTCCCAATTGCACTAAAGCAACCAAAAGATGCATTAAACCCGATTCCTCATAAATTATCCCTATACTCTAGGTGATTATAAACATAAAATTAGTCAATAAACCTATATTCTATGCGAAATTAACCAATTTTTGATTACTTAGGCTCAATTCTCAACCTTCTTTCCCAATCCAGTTAAGATAACAAATATATAGAATTGACTAAATTAAACTTAATCTAACTTCGTTTCCTAAGTCCATTAGATATACATTTAATTCCATCAACCTATCAAATAAAATCAAGTAATCAAATACCAAGAAAATAATCAATTGATGAAAAATTAAATAAATTCAAAATCATAAATCCAAGAATAATGTCCAAATACAATTAAATAATTAAACTCATTATTGTTCAAGAAAAAGGAAACAAATGAAAGAGATAAATACTCAGAGGCAAGCCTTTCAATTTCTAATGAAAACTTCTTCAAAACTAACGCTCTTTGAATGACAAATTTCTCTACAAAAAATAGTGGTGGTGCACTCTAAAATATTTTTCTGATGATCCACATTATGCACACATTTTTTTTCTATGTAAATAGCCTTATTTATAGGCTTACAAGTTTCCTAAAAATCAAAAACCAAAAAGGTGTAATTTCCTATTAGGCCTTTGAAATTATTTACAAAATCTACGACCTTTATTACAAGGGATTAAGCACTCTATTTGTCATTTTGCACTGACATCCTTATTCTTGTTGAAGCCGAAACTGAGCCGTAAAGTCCAGCAATCGAGCCATTTTCCATTTCTTTCTTCTTCTAGCCAACTTGCCCTAGCCATGAAGCTACTAAAATTGCTTTTCTTCTTGAAATCAGCTCACTCAAGCCGATTCTTCTTTTCTACTGAGCCACTGAAGACGCCGAGTCCCTGAAGCTACTGAGCCGCACACGAGCCCAAGCTCAACGAGATTTCTCTCTTGCATCCTCCCAAAGATGTTCATTCTACCTTTTTCCTTTTGCTTTTTTTTTTTTTTTGGGGTTTTTTTTGGTTTCCTTACACAGTGCTTGCTGAGTTGTTTCTTTTTTTTTTTTCCTTTTGTTTTTTGTTTAGCCGTAAGAACCAAGTCGCCGCTTCTTTATTAAAGCCTCTCATGGATGTTTTTCATCCTTCCCAGGATTTCCATGTTCTTTTCTTTTCTTTTAATCAATTTCCAATTTCAGCTCCCCTATTTCGTCTTTTATTTTTTTGATTTGCTCTGTTTATCCAGTATAGGCCTGGTGCTAGGTCTGTCTTCTTGGCCTGGTATCGGGTCTTCATTGTAAGTTTTCTAATTTTCCTCCAAATTCACCTATTTTTACATAAAATCACAGAAAAATATTTTTAGAAGTGAAATATTATTTAGAAAGGAATATGACTAGTTATTATATCAAAAGTGTCATAAAATATACTTAAATAACTAGGAAAATATATGACAATTTAGGCACTATCATATCTCTTAGCATGATCTTGATTCCTTAGGTTATTTTTTGTATTTCTAGGCAAAGTTCCAACTTGACGATCTCCAAGTAACTTAGCTAATTAACAGATTCGATTTTGAAGTTATGCATTAAAGCCTCTATATTTCTTGTCATTGCATCAACTTCTTGAAATCATGCCCCAATTAAACTTACCATCTTGTTAATTATTTCCTCCAATGATGGCTTTGGTGGGTTAGATGGAGAGGCATTGTACGGTAAAGAAGGTTGAGTCCTTTGGGTTCTACTAAAATTCAAGAGGTATTGCCCAAGTTGGTTCTGACTACTCCAAGAGAAATTTGGATGGCTTCCCCACCCAGGATTGTATGTTGCATTGTAAGGGATATCACCTTGTCTACCATTACCTATAAAAACGACTTGATCCATTAAAGTCTCTTGAGATAAACTCATATGTCAATGATTTGGGTGCCCTTCTCCATAAAATCATAATTTAGATTCATCACTTGTCGTTGGGAAGGGGTCACTACCATTTGTTCCACTTTTTATGTAAATGCCTCCATCTTAGCTTCCAAGATAGCTATGGAATATATCTTATGAACTCCCTAAACACGAGTCCTAAACCTTAGATTTAACCAAGAGCAATTGTTTATTGCATTGCTTTCAAGTCATATAATATCTCAAGGGTTTTTAGAACTCATTGTACCTCCGAGTATTGAATTAATCAATTATTTTGAAGCAAACAGTATTCCCCTGCAAAAGATTTGTATTTTTATGCTAACTAAAATCCATGATAAGGACATTTTTTTAGCATCTATTTCCACATTTCTTAACACTCATATAGGCTTTCTAACTCCATTTGATGAAAGCCAAGGATATCAATTATAAGTCTTGCTGTCTTGGCTAGGGAAAAATATTTGGTTAAAATTTTTTCAGCAAAACATTCCATGTAGTAATTAATGTTGGGTATCTCTCGCGTATCATATACGGCGCAGTGGAAAATTAAAATGAGATACCATCCTAGGATCTGCATATGTGTGGAAAACAAGTTATAAAGAGAACAAAGGTAACAGCCTTTTACCTTTCTTTGATCGTGTGGAAAATAAAATTTTCCTTCTTCAAGTTGGGGCGCGATCCAGCAATCCTCTTGAACAAATCACCATGAGAGTTAAATGTCTAACCACTATAATCATACTGTATGATTATCTCTAATAGAAATCCACACAGAGGATACATTCAAGCACCAAAATTTCCTATGCTAGTAGAAAAAAAAAATGGCGGCTAGGAGAGAGAGAGAGAGAGAGAAGAAAAGAGAGTTTTTGGTGGTTGCTATTTTCATGTGAACCCTCTTTCTAGGGTTTCGGTTATATCATCATATAAATCGAAAATTCACTGAAAAATCTGAAATCCTCAAACAATTAGAATTTTCTAATTGTAATTGGAAACATCAATTTCTCACAATTATAATTTGGACTATAAATTATAACTAATTATAATTTATCCACAACAACTTCCTTTTCTCTCAATTAACCTCACTATGTTATCAAATAACATCTTGAGTATATAATCATCTATTGTGTGTGACCTATTAGGTTTCCCAGTCAAATGGTAGCGAACATGAATTAATCCAAACATCTTTAAGATTAATAATCAATAATTAATTAGAATTAATCCTATTAATTCTAATCATGATTGATTTATTAATTCATCAATTAATAAACCCATATTCCTAGATCACGAGTGGTATCTAGCAACACATCATGACCATCCAAGAGTCCAGGAAGTCAAGTGGCTTGACATGAACCCTTCAATAATAAACTACAGTGCAATTAACTCCTTTCACCATATAATATCTCATTCAGTTTGGAGTATGGAATTAGTGCCAACTCCCTCCAGAATATATATTAATTCTGGCTCGAATACAATAGTACTTGTACCAGGAACCCACTACTCTAGATGTATATCAATTGGAACTATTTCCAATACACAGTCGCCTTGGACAAGGACTTCTAGAGTAGTAATTCCTACAAGTGACCGTGAGATATTCATCCCTACTATTAGGAGTGATGAATCCTTTATTGACCCTCTCAATTACTTTTGTTTACCTCACAATGTACCCAATATCCATCCCATAGGCGGCCCTCGATCGAGTTCTAGAGATTGGAATCAAAGTACAATACTCAGCAAACAAAGTACTTTGGAGATCTCAAGTCTAAGGATACTTGCACGTTTGTTATTTTGAGATTATATCACTGGTACTAAATAGTTATCCATGTGATTATCTCATAGCTAGGTCATCCAATGAACTTGTTCCATTAACAAATATCCATGTGTTAGCTTTGAGTATCTCAATACTCACGGATATGAAAACTACCGCCTAATCAAATCAGGAAGTCTAACACATGCTAGTCTTAACGCATTAATGATGTCTAGTCTCATTAATACTATGACTATGGACTATTTAAGTACTAACACTATACAGTGTAGTAAGAATCTCATATCATGATCTCTATCATTATTTCCTTAACACAGTGTTGTACTAGGGACTTTATCTAACAGTTATATTACACAAAGGTAAACAAAAGAAACTGTAAGATAAATAATTCCTTTTATTAATATAAAATGTGTTATATAAAATGTACAAGTGATTGCCTCTAGCGTATAACACTAACAATTGAAGCTAATGAAAATAGCAAAAGCCATGCATGCTTGAAAAACAAAAGAAAAAAAAATTTGCAGTAACCACACAGCGGAAGAATTATACCTTCGCGAGACTTTGATTCCTTTGGTCATGAGGGAAGTGACTGAACCACTGGAGTGGCTTCTCCATGTGATGACAATTTTGGGATTGTTGATGACTCTAGTTGAAATATTGCAATTCGTCTACTTCCTCTTGCTTGAATGAACGCAAATCCTCCTTGAGAACTCAAAATATTCCACCACCTATTACTCGTTGGTGAAACAACATAGGTAGGAAAAATCTCAGTCTCAAAAACACTTCTTGATCCTTTGCTATTGATTAGCAAAATCAAGAAATCAAAAAGGAGAAGAATGAATTTGAGAAAAGAGAGAAAACAACGCTTTTGGGTTTCCGTGTGTATGCTTTGTGTTTTTTAGAAACGCGACTTTTTTCACTAATAACCAAAACACTGGGATTTTGATATTTCATTACACCCAGAGGCTATCAATAGAATAGGTTTGGCTTAGCCTAAACTCTTCGGTTTTGTAAATTAAAAACCCTTTTTTTTTGTTCAGGCTATTGAGCCACTAATTATTTATTATGTTTTTTGGATCCAATGACCCCAAAATAATAAACATTAATTATTTATTTTTAGGCCTATAGAATTAACCCTATAAATAATTAATGAGCCGAAATAAACCAAAATAATTATTTAAGCCTTTTTATCTAGTTTAGGCTCAGGTTAGTTTTTTAATTACTCATTCAGAGCATAGGTTCTGAATAATTAATTAACCAATTAAACTGGGTAATATGTTTAATTTAATTTCTCTTGTTCCTTTATGTTATTCGAGTCCAAAAATAAATTAGACTTCCTAAATAAAATAAAATCCTTTTAATCGAGGTCATTACCTTGATAAAAAATTAATTAGGACTTATAGGCTATTCCGATGAAGAAAACAACACATCACCTTGGCTACTGAAATGATCAAAATAGTCCTACTACATAAATAGTTGTATTTTGCATTTAAATATTTTCTAATATCACCATAAGGAAATATTAGCCCCAAGGGCAATGTTGCATTAGCTATGTCTTCGACCTACATTGAAATGATTAAAATGCCCCCTGTACATTTTGTCATGCATTTAGAGAGGAAAATGTATACTAACACCTATCCTAATAGACATATACCATCCTTAGGCTTCTAGTCCAATAATCCATGACTTCTTAGAATATTTTAACTTTCCAAGAGAGCTACCCTAAATCAAATATCCGAGTCATGTTCCTTAGGGCGTTGGATAATTAGATCATTCGAACAACCACAATGGGCAATATAATGTAGAAACTATCTTCTACAAGTCTGTCTTAACTAACTAGTTATATATAGCCAACATACAAGTATAATGGTTCTACTAAAGAACCTCAACTATAGTATATCAAAGGATACGCTTCCAATTTCGTCAGACCACCAACTCATACTCAAGTTGTAGTGTACAAGTCCACGCTGTAGCAATAGTAGTCTAGATTTTTTCTACATAGTAATTTTAGAAACCACTACTACGGGTCCAGTTGTATGTATTCAAAATACGTTTGTGCTATGAAATGAGAAGACTACTCATTGGTTAAAGGTAAGCTATTCTATAATTAGAATTCATAACACAATAACCTTACCATGATTGGATTCCTATTTTCATTATACGATTACGAATGATAGTTTATGTATTAAGTAACTCATAGTTTATACCTTACTATAAATGACCTCCATTCACATGAACCATTTACTTAAATATAATGGGTCTTTTACAACAATATTGTGCATTAAAGTAAAGAAGTATTCACAAATAATTTTTGAGAATAATACTTTTATCAATATAAGTCAAAATTACATCAAAAACCTAGTCTAAGAGGGCATACATCCCAACAATCTTTCACTTGAATTCTAAGACAAGCGATCCCATATGTGCCCACCCCTATGGTGTCTAAGTGTCTTCTAAAGACTCTCTCAGCCATAAGTTTGGTGAAGGGATCTGCTTAATTATTCTTTGAGGCAATCTGTCTGCCACGACTTCCCGTCTCTGGATGAAATCCCAGATCAGGTGGTACTTCCTCTCAATGTGCTTTTCCTTTTTGTGATTCCTGGGTTATTTGGATTGTGAGATTGTGTAAGTATTATCACAATATATCACAATCGGTCTGTCCATCTGTGGCATAAGTCTAAGTTCTAGAAAGAACTTTTGGAACTAAATTGCTTCCTTGGATGCCTCCAAAACTTCCATAGTTGAGTTGGCAATGCAAGATTGTTTGATTCTCCTCAATGAAATAGCTCCTCCAGACAAGGTGAAAATATATCCACTAGTGGATTTTCTCTCATCTTTATCCGCCTAGAAGTCTAAGTCCGTATATCCTGTAGGAACCAAGTCATCAGCCCTGTAAACTAGCATATAATCTCTCGTACCCCTAAAATACTTGAGAATATACTTTACAGCCTGCTAATGAACCTTCCCAGGGTTTGATTGATATATACTAACTACACCTACGGCAAAGCAGATATCTGGCCTAGTGAAACGCATGCCATACATGAGACTTTCCACAGTTAAAGTATAGAAAATCCTACTCATTTTTATCTTTTTCTTCTTGAGACTTTGGACAATCTTTTGAGGAAAAAGATAACCCATGTATGTAAGGGATCAATATTCTTTTGCATGAGTCCCAACTGAACTTAGCCAATATCTTCTCAATGTATGTAGCTTGGGATAATCTTAACATTCTCTGCTTCCTATTTCTAAGAAGCCTAATCCTGAGAATGTAACTGGCTTTTCCCAAATCCTTCATATTAAATTGACTAGATAGCCAAACCATAGTAAATGATAGTGTCCTTACATTATTTCTAATGAGTAGAATATCATCCACATATAGTATAAGAAAAATCACGTTTATGCCTGCCAGCTTCCTGTATACACATGATTTATCCTCGTTTTGAATGAAACTATAAGATTTTACAATCTCATCGAAACGAATGTTCCATGCTCTGGATTCCTGGTTAAGTCCATAAATGGATTTCTTAAGCTTACAAACTATATACTCTTAGTATTCAGCAATGAAGCCTTTTGATTGAGACATATAGTTGTCTTCACTAAGATGGCCATTTAAAAATGCCGTTTTGGCATCCATTTGCCATATCTCGTAGCTATAATGACATTCAATGGTAAGAAGGATACAGGTAGACTTAAGCATGCCTACCGAGAAAAACGTTTCCACATAATCGATCCATTCTTTCGCCACAAACCTAGATTTGAAGGTTTCTACCTTCTCTTCCACTCCCTTCTTCCTTTTGTATACCCACTTATACCTAATGTATTTTATCCCTCTAGATGAAGTTATAAGATCCCAAACCTGATTGAAGTACATAAACTTAATCTCGGCTTTTATTGCTTCACGCCATAGGTTTGTATTGGCATTAGCAATAGCCTCCTCATATCTAGTACGATCTTATTTCAATTATCAGAGACAAGGCCAAATGCCTCTCCAGTCCATCTTTTTGGAACCCTAGAAACCCTCCTACTATGACGAGGCTCCATTTGTATAGGTTCCTGAGGTTGAGCCTCTTCTTATTCTATAATTAGGTTAGAAGAAGTCGATTCAAAAGATAACTTCTTCTCGAATTCCAACCTAGTTGAACTTTTAGCGGATGTACTTTAATCATCCTCTAAGTATCTAGTATTAGTACTCACAAATACTTTTTGCTCCTTGGGATGATAAAAGTAACCACCCTTTGGTCCTTTTGGATACCCAACAAAACAGCATAATTCCAACCTTGATTCTAACTTATCTCCCTTGATGAATATATAAGCCAGACAACCCAATATTTTGAGATGATTTAGACTTGGCTTATGCCCAGTCCACATCTCATAGGGCATCCTAGGTACCGACTAGAAAGGCACCAAGTTAAGAATATATGTTGCTGTTTTAAGTGCATATCCCCAGAAAGACACTAGAAGAATAGCACAAGATATCATGCTTTGGACCATTTCCATCAATGTCATGTTCCTTCTCTCAACTAACCTATTCTGCCGGGGTGTTCCCGGTGTAGAGAGTTGGGATACTATCCCATGATGTACCATGTAGTACTTGAATTCACCAAGAAGGTCCTCTCCACCATTATCCGATTGTAAGGTCCTGATTAGTTTACCTGTCCGATGCTCCACTTTAGCTTTACACTCTTTGAACTTGTCAAAAGAGTCAGACTTGCGTCTCATCAGGTTAACATAACTGTACCTAGTACAATCATCCGTAAAGGTGATGAAATACTCGAACCCCCTCTTGTTGGTGTAGACAAAGGACCACATATATCAGTGTGAACAAGACTCAATGTCTCTTTGGCTCTATCTATCTTTTGGGTGAAGGACCTTTTGGTCATTTTTTTTCCATAAAACAGGATTCACACTGAGGCCAACTTTCTAATCTCAATGAGCCTAAAGTCCCATCGTGGATTAACCTCTGAATTCTGATTGAGTTAGTGTGACCCAACCTTAGATGCCAAAAAAATTAGTCATTGACATTGGTCTTTCTCTTCTTATTTTTAGATTGAGTGTTTTTTAATTGATTATTAATAAGATTAATGAAGAATAGATTTTCATACATGTGCCCAGTACATGAAACTTCTCCATTTCTTCTGATAGTTATACCATAATGGAAAGAAATAAAATATATTTGATTTATTAGTTTTGCAACTGAAACTAAATTCTATCTAAATTAGGAACAAATAAAACATCCTTTAATATAACTATTCTATTACAATCAAAAGTAAGTTCTAGTTCTCCCACTGCAAGGACCCAAACTTATGCTCCATTTCCCACGTGTAATCCATGTTCACCCTTCTAGAGTTTTCTAATCTTTTTGAATCCCTACAAGGAGTTACAAATATAATTAGTGGCTCCTGAATTAAGAATCTAAGTGGAAGATGACCCAACCATTGATATGGACTCGAGATAAAAAAACATTACCTATGGGGTTTTTCTTAGCTTGAAAATCTGGACACTCATTTTTTCAGTATCCCTTCTTCTCATATTTGAAGAATTTGCCCTTGGGTTTGTCATTGGGCTGGTGCACTACATTACCTTTCTTCTCTTGAACTTTCTGGACTTGGGCCCAGTTCTTGGAGAAGAAGCCACCATAGCACTTGCTTGTGGCTTCATAACCTTCTCTCTCACCTGGAGCTCTTTCATTAACTCAGTTAAACTCATGTTTAATTTGTCCATATTATAGTTCAACTTGATTTGAGTAAAAGAGTCCAATAGATATTCGAGAATCATGTCCACTTGGCTCTTGAGGTCAATGACAACCCCCAAGACTTCCGCATTCTCGAAAGCAACAGTGATTTTGAGCATATGCTCCCTGACTGATAGCCCCTCAGCCATCTTGGTGCTAATGATTGTTCGAAGAGTCTCCTACCTTGCGGGCCTGCTCTTGTCCGTGAACATCATGGCTAGTGATGTACTAATATTGTATGCAGTTGCTATGTGCTCATGTTTGGATTAGAGCACATTTGACATGGAGGCTAACGTGTAGTATCGTGTCATTTCATTAGTCTTTTTCTATACCTTCTCAACCTCATCGGTGGGACCTTCCCTGATTACAGGGTAGGTCTCGTAGAGAATATACTTATACTAATCGATTGTGAGTATTATGTCCAGGTTCCTTTTTCAGTCCACACAGTTAGGACCCATTAGCTTATTCTCATGGGAAAAAATGGCTAAGGGATTGAAAGAACCTCCACCAACTATTTCTGAAATTTTGAAAAATAAAAGAAATTTTGAGATTTGTGAAAACAAAAATAATTTTGTGTACTTTATCCTCATATTAAACTGATAATGGCTAACCCCATCACTATTATCATTAACATGATTAATTTGGCTCTTAGGAAAATTGACATAACTTCTTGGGAAGATTAACAATTTCGTAAGCAAAGTGTGTTAACCAACACAAATTAATTTTTTTTTCTAGGTAATGATCTAAAAAATAACTCTATTGAGGGGATTATCGTTTCTTCTCATTTCCTATGGACATGTCTCGTACTATAACCTTCAACATGGGTTGGCCAATCATTGTACATGTCCCGAATTATTAATTATATCATTTTGTTAGTTCTACATCCTTGTGGTATATCCATCCTATATGGGTTCACTCCCAGGGTGGTGCGAGAAGACCGATGATCTCTAATGAGAATCGTGATAGAACCCCAAATAGGGGCCATTGGAATTCCTCTCATACTTAGTTTTTAAATAATGATTTTCTTGGAAAAATATCATCTGTTCAATTAAGTTTTCTTTTAACTTAAAAATAAAATATCTAAACTCATAAAAATTTCTATGTCAAGGTTTATACCATTTGAGAAATTTTCCTTATGGATTAATTTTATTTAAGTTAAAAACTTAATAATTTCAAAACATTTTCCATTTAAAACTTTCTAGAGATATTGATCTCAAGTTTTTATTTGACAAAAATAGTTTTCCTTTGCAAAAATGAATTAAAATGGTTATCTATTTTAACTTACAAAAATTTCTAAATCCAAAATATTTTCTATATCAACGATAAAAACCTTAAAGAAAACAATCAAGGATTAATTTTTTTAATATTAAAATTAACCATTTAATTAAAGAAAAAAAATTTCCTTGTCAAATAAAATTTTCCAAAGACTTTGGTCTTTAAGAGAACGTGCACATAGGAATTAAAATAAATAGAATGCTCGAAAACTGTAAATGTTTTCATACTTTTCTATTTTTAAACCTAAGTGTCCAAATAATAAAACTAAATACATTAATTAAATTAATTAATGATCTTATTTAATCCTAAAAATCCTTTACTATTATTTTTCATACAAATTATTCAAAGAATATTAACTATTGAAAAAATAGTAACTTCACCTAGTATGGGACTGAAAACCAAAAAAAGAAATAGCCCAAAAATATTTTTTTTTTCTCTCCTGGTCTTGTGCACCCAGCACACTGGATCATAGCCCCATGGACAATGACCTGAGGGCAGGTGCCCGCAACTGAGCCTGGGCACCCGCCTCGGCTCCAAGCAATCCGAGGCATGGCTAGGCTCAATGGCTCATCTTCTTCTTCGGTTTTTTTTCTTCTACGAATTTTTCCAGAAAGCTTCTGCAACTCTCTTCGCAATTATAATAGGTGGCTTTCTTGTTATAGTTTTTCATAAAAAAACAAAAACCACATCCTCATACACCCTTTCAAATAATGTTTACACACTTTTCTATAGAGAACAATAAATTTACATGGTTTCCTGAACCTCTACTGTGAGGTGTACAAAGCTTCTACTCATACCGAAATAGCGAAGGATCACAGGCATTCATCAAACAATTAACTTGCCAATTTTATTAACTAACATGCAACTCTCCTAAGCCTTTCAAAGCATCATCTCTCTGATACCACTTGAAGCTAATGAAAACAATAGAAGCCACGAATGCTAGAAAAATAGAAGCAAAAAAAAAAAAAAAAAAGCAGAAACCACACAGCAGAAGAATTATACCTCTTTGCGACTTTAATATCTTTAGCCGTAAAGGAAGCGATTGAACCACTAGAGTGGCTTCTCCATGTGATGAAGATTTTGGGATTGTTGTTTACTCCAGTTGAAATCCTGCGATTCGTCTACTTCTTCTTGCCTGCATGAACGCGAATCCTCTTTGAGACCTCAGAATATTCAACTGCCTATTACTCGTTGGTGAAACAACTTAGGCGCGGAAAATCTAAGTCTCAAAAACACTTCTTGATCCTTTACTATTGATTAGCAAAATCAAGAAATCAAAAAGGAAAAGAACGAATGAGAGAAAAGAGAGAAAACAAAACTTCTTGGTTTTTCGTGTGTATGCTCTGTGTTTTATAGAAACATGACTTTTTTCACTGATAACCAAAACACCGGGGTTTTGATATTTCAAAACACTCAGAAGCTATCAACAAAAGAGCTTTGGCTTAGCCTAAACTCTTCTATTCCGAAACTCTTTTTTTGGTTTAGGCTATTGAGCTACTAATTATTTATTATTTTTCTTAGACCCAATGGGCCCAAAATAATAAACATTAATTATTTATTTCTAGGCCTGTAGAATTAACCCAATAAATAATTATGAGCCAAAATAAACTAAAATAATTATATAAGCCTTTTTATCTAGTTTAGGCCCAGGTTAATTTTCTAATAATTCATTCTGGACTTAGGCCCTGAATAATTAATTAACCAATTAAACTAGATAATATATTTAATTTAATTTCTTTGGTTCTTTTATTTTATTCCACTCCAAAAATAAATTAGACTTCCTAAATAAAATAAAATACTTTTAATTGAAACCATTTCCTCGATCTAAAACTAATTAAGACTTACGGACTATTTCGAGGACCAAAAAGACACATTGCCTCGGCTACTAAAATGACTAAAATATGTATACTATGTAAATAGCTGTATTTTACATTTAAATATTTTCTAATATCACTATAAGAAAATATTGACCCCAAGGCCAATGCTGTGTTAGTTATATCTTCGAACTATAGGTGAAATGATCCATCGCTGTACATTTAGAGAAGAAAAAGTGTACTAACACCTTTTTAAAAGACATTAACCGTCCTTAAGCTTCTAGTCCAATGATCCACAACCTCATGAAATATTTTCGCTTTTCAAGGGAGCTACCCTAAAGTAAATACCCAAGTCATGTTACCCAGGGCCTGGATAATTAGATTATTTGGACAACCATAAGGGGTAATATGGTGTAGAAATTATCTTGTACAAGTCTATCTTAACTAACTAGTTACATATACCTAACATACAAGTATATTAGTCCTACTAAAGAACCCCAACTATAGTATATCAAAGCATACGATTACAACTTCGTCAAACTACCAACTTATACTCAAGTTGTAGTGTACAAGTCCATGTTGTAGCAGCAATAGTCTAGGTTTCTTCCACATAGTGCTTTTAGAAATCACTACTACAGGTCCAGTTCTATATATTCGAAATATGCTTATGCTATGAAATGAGAAAACTACTGATTGGCTAAAGGTAAGCCATTCTATAATTAGAATTCATAACAAAATAACTTTACCATGATTGGATTCCTATTCTCATCATACGGTTAAGAACGATAGTTTATGTGTCAAGTAACCCATAGTCCATACCTTACTACAAAAGACCTCCATTTACACGAACCATTTACTTAAACATAATGGGTCTTTTCCAATGATATTGTGCACAATAGTAAAAAAGTATTCACACATAATTTTTGAGAATAATACTTTTATTAATACAAGTCAAAATTACATCAGAAATCTAGTCTAAGATATCATACATCCCAACAGTAATAGATCCTACTGGTAAAGATTTCAATCAAGATTTGGTGCTGTCCTTAAGAGAAAAAGGAAAGAACCTCAACTTTGTTGCATCCTTCGAAATGTCTTTCATCTTAAAGGTATCATATATTTATAGGAAACACGCAAGATAGGCATTAGGATTTTCATCCAGTAGACCATCAAACTGCACTATTTGTTGAATCATTTGGATAATGTTAGGCTTCATTTTCAAGTTGTTAGCATCCACCCTTGGCCTAGCAACGATCAAACCTACCCCTAAAATTACAGGTCTAGCAAAGTCACCAATTGTTCACCTATTACCCTTATTACTATTACCACCATTTTGATTCACATCCATATCCAAGTATTGGCTAATGCCTACTAATTGATTTTGTATTTGGCTGATTTGGTCACACCTTTAATTACTTCCCCTCCGGAGTTGAGTTAATGTCCTTTCGATCTCTGGGTCAATATCCACAATGGTTTCTATAGTTTGTTAGGTTATAAACCAAGGATAAAACCCGTGAAAAGAAAATAAGAAACTAAGTATTCAAAGTTTTACAAGTATCCAACTTAACACACATAATATAAAATCAATTTAATCTACAAATTACATAATTATACAACAACATTATTTAGCACCTAATTACAACAAAGTGCATATATACATATATGCATAGGTAGATCAATGGAATTCAAGCCTATATGATACTATCCCTGGTAATGACACCAAAAACTTGGTACGTCAGATTTAGGTATATAAACTCATTCATTTTTAAATCTATTTCCAATCAAGTTCAAGTAAAACATTAATCTCAAATCACATAAATGAGCAAGTGCAATCATCCAAAAGCATAATATACGGCATTAATGAGTATTGATCCTCAAGGACAACTAGCATTAATCACTTTTCATCCTTTGTCTAGCCTACCAACTAAATTGATTAAAAAGGAAAGAAAGATAAAAGGCAACATAGAAAAAAAAGTACCTACAATATCTATGGGAAAATATATGTAAATAGATAGAAATTCCTGAAAACATAACAATGGTTGACTAACAATTATCACAATTAGTTACCATTTTGGCATCATTAAAGAATAAAATAAACTCTACTTCTTTCTCAATCCATGGACTCACTATCTTTCAGATACATTAGTGGATATACTCTATCTTACCAACTAACTAAAAGGTTCATTAAAACCATTTCTTAAAAAACATCCCTATACGTTAGGCAATATTAAAGCATGAAATTAGTCAATAACCTGATACTTTAGGCGAAATCAACTAACCTTTGACAACTCAAATTCTTCGCTCTTAACATTCTTTCTCAAGTCAATTAAGAAATAAGAAATATTAAATCAACTAGATTGAAACCATTTTTAACATCCTTCTCTTAATTAAAAAGAAGAAACAACTAATTAATCCATCAAATGAAAACAAGTAATTAAATACCAAGATTAACAATCAATTGATCAAGTAACTAAAATCAATACAAAATTAAGAATCCAAAAAAAATATCCTCTCAATACAAATAAAACATTGATCTCATCATTGTTCAAAAAAAAAAAAGAAAACAAAGGAAAAAAACAAAACTCATAGACAGGCTCACCTCTTCTCATGTGAAAGCTCTTCCCAAAAGCAATGCTCCTTAATTGATATATTCCTCCTTAAAAGATTAATTTCTGATTTTACTCCTTGAATTCATATGTTTATCATGTTTTTCCATGCGTAAATAGATGTTTGAAGCTACTAAAAATCAATTGATCCCATCATTGATCAATACAAATAAAACATTGATCTCATCATTGTTCAAAAAAAAGAAAACAAAGGAAAAAAACAAAACTCATAGACATGCTCACCTCTTCTCATGTGAAAGCTCTTCCCAAAAGCAATGCTCCTTAATTGATATATTCCTCCTTAAAAGATTAATTTCTGATTTTACTCCTTGAATTCATATGTTTATCATGTTTTTCCATGCTTAAATAGATGTTTGAAGCTACTAAAAATCAACCAAAAAGTCCTGGTATGACCTAAAATTAGTTTCCAAGATCTACACAACAACTTTCAAATTCTAATCTAAGAAGGATTCCCCACCACCACTGAATAGCAATGGGCCGGTGCCAGTTCAACATACTAAGCCGGTGATGGCAAAGCTTTGATTCCTTGTTAAAATTGCTGTATTTTCTCTCCATTTTCTAGAATTGAGCTAGGGCCAGTTCATCTACTTTGAGCCGATATTGGTTCACTACTAGAACAAGTCCGTTTCAATTTCTTTCTCTACAATTTCCATAAAAAATCTAAGAAAAGCTTTACTATAACCTAGAAAACTGCTCTACAGCAAATTTCCATAAAAAAATTTTAAAATAAAAAAGTATAGCATCATTCAGATCAACTTCAAATGGCTAAGAAATTATAGGTACATTTTAAACTTGTTATATTTGTATCGTAGTTAGTCTCACCAAAACGAAAAACCCATAGATAGCTTACTAGCCATAGTAAAGAATAGGTTTATTGTAACTCTTTTGTTATATAGTTAGGTTAGATGCTTTGTGCACCATGGATAATATAACATTTCGTTTTAGGTGACCATGACCAAAAGGGGCTATAAAATATGGGGAGTACACTTTCAAATATACAGTGAGTCCTGGTTATTTCAAAGGTATGTTTTTGCAAGTGTTGTTTAAATAAATGAAAAAGTTTAGTTTCAAAGTTTGCATTCCTTACCTTTTGAAAACATAACTACTATAGTGTATGAATGATCCTAACTTAACATTTTAAAGTTACATATGCCATTTCAACTCCCTCTAAAAATTCCTCAATTTTCTAAAGGTTTTTCTGAAATAATATACCCCTTTATCTTTGTTAGTGTTATGCCCTAGAGACAATCATTTGTACGTTGTATATGATACATTTTATTTTAATAAAAGGCGATATTTATCTTATAGTTTTTTTTGTTTACTTTTGTATAATATAACTTTTAGATAAAGTCCCTAGTACAACACTGTATTAAGGAAATCATGATAGAGATCATGATATGAGATTCCTACTACACTGTATAGTGTTAGTACTTAAATAGTCTCTAGTTGTAGTATTAATAAGACAGGACATCATTAATATATTAAGACTAGCATATGTTAAACTTCCTCATTTGATCAGGTGGTGTTTCTCATATCCGTAAGTATTGAGATATTCAAAGTTAACACATGGATGCTTGTTAATGGAACAAGTTCATTGGATGACCTAGCTATGAGATAATCACATGGATAACTATTTAGTGCTAGTGATATAATCTCAATATAGCAAACGTGCAAGTATCCTTAGACTTGAGATCTCCAAGGTACTTTATTTGCTGAGTATTGTGCTTTGATTCCAATCTTTGGAGCCAGATCAAGGGCCGCCTATAGGATAGATATTGGGTATATTGTGAGGTAAACGAAAGTAGTTGAGAGAGTCAATAAAGGATTCACCACTCCTAATAGTAGGGGCAAATATCTCACGACCACTTGTAGGAATTACTACTTGAGAAGTCCTTGGCCAAGGCGATTGTGTATTGGAAACAGTTCCAATTGATACACATCTAGAGTAGTGGATTATTGGTACAAGTACTATTATATTCATATCAGAATTAATATATATTCTGAAGGGAGTTGGCACTAATTCTGTACTCCAGACTGAATGAGATAGTGTATGGTGAAGGATTTAATTGCACTGTAGTTTGTTATTGAAGGGTTCATATCAAGCCACTTGACTTCCTGGACTCTTGGGTGATCACGATGTGCTACTAGATACCGCTCATGATCTAGAAATATGAGTTTATTAATTGATGAATTAATAAACCAATCCTGATTAGAATTACTATGATTAATTCTAATTAATTATGGATTATTAATCTCAAAGACATTTGAATTAATTCATGTTCGCTACTAATTAACTGGGAAACCTAATAGGTCACACACAATAGAGGATTATATACTCAATATGTTATTTGATAACATAGTGGGGTTTATTATGAGAAAGAGAAGTTATTGTGGTCAAATTATAATTAGTTATAATTTATGAGTCAAATTGTAATTGTGAGAACTTGATGTTTCCAATTATAATTAAAAAATTCTAATTTTTTAGAATCCTATGATGAAGGGTTTTCGATTCCTTTTTTGGTGATATATGTGAGATATGCACCAAACCTAATGAGAGTGACATACATGAAAAACCTTTCTCTTCACCTTCTCTCTCTTTCTCGTTTTTCCTTAAGGCACACACGACCCTAGGGCAATAAACCCTAGCCACCTCTTTTGGCCTCTGCTAGTACAGAAACATCTTGGTGCTTGAGAGTAATCCTCCGTGTGGATTTCTGTTAGAGATGATCATACACTGTGATTATAGTGGTTGAATATTCAATTCTCGTGGTGTTTGATCAAGAGGATTGCTGGATCGCGCCTCAAACTTGAAGAAGAAAAATTTTATTTTTCAGACGCGCAAAGAAAGGTAAAGCTGTTACCTTTTTTCTCTTTATGTCTTATTTTCCACACAAATGTGGATCTTGGGATGGTATCTCAATTTTTTTTCCGCTACACCATATATGATATGTATGACATACCCAACAATCTCTTCTCAAAGAACTAACCTACATTCAAAATACTTAATGCACCCTATGGGATACGTTTTATTTTTCTCAACCAATATCTTTAGAGCTAAGAAAATGTATTCAAAAGCTGTATGTAGGCCATAAAAAATGAATTTTTCGTTGTATTATGCTCGGAGATGAGCATGTGTAGTAGTGAAGACGTTAAGTACTCAGTGGGGGCCTTTTCTCTCTGTACTACTTCACATTAGAGATAGATAGAACCAAGTAACTTAATCCAGTTCTAGTTTTCATCTTACTCCAAACGAAATAACTAGACATTGAAATTAGTTGTCTCTAACTAGTCGTTTTCATCTGGCACGTGCCTACTACTACATTTGGATTCTTCATAGTTTCCTGAGCGAGGACACTTAGTGTGATCAACCTCTTGCCTCCTCAATGGTGATTAATATCAGGATTGGGAACCCTGAGCTTATGGTGGCAAGTAAAAGATTTGGGATATTGAGGTAAGGTGCATAACAGCTCTTACCGCACCAGTAGGATACAGTTAGGTGTAGGAATCACCTAATAGACTATACTGTCGAAGGCGAATCCTTTATTATACTTTGCATGCGGGTCGTCCTTCTATTGAGAGAAGTGCATACTTTCTTGAACTAGGGGTATGATTTGAAAACAACAACATTGACAAAAAATTTTCTCTTTCATGGGTTTATGACTAACCAAGGGATTTCGATTTCTTTTCGTGTTGGTGTTAACAAATGGTTTGTGTATGCATGTTTTGAATTTAAAACCATAAGCACACACGAGACTCATTGAGTATTTCCACTAATACATTTGTTATGTTTTCTCTTTTTCATGAGCCATTTTGAGGACCTCCACTAGTGAGAACTATATACCTGGTCTGGCACCACTAAGATCTAGTTATGTATATAATGTTTTAGCCAGCTTGTAAATCACCAAATTGGATGTAAATTTTGTGTAGTTATGTTTTAGGTGTATAAAATAGATCAACTTTTGATGTAAATTTTTTTGGTATAAAATACAATGACATCATTTATTTTATGTCAAAATCTTTGCAAAAACCCCTTGTCTAGGAGATCAGATTAGGTGACCTCCATGCACTACGTGTTTATCACTTACAGGAATTAAGAGTGTTACAATTTTTCTTAAAAAAACTTCATTTTTTCTTAAATCCAACCTTTCACATTCACTAGTTTCCTTGGATTTTTACTCAAAGAGCTTTGACAAAGATTGATGCCCATAGAATAATAAGAATAATTGTGTTGTTATTTCTTCAAGTTTTAGGTAAAATTTTCCCTTTGAATTTCTTGGTATTTTTAAATTATTTTTCTTGGAGGAATTTTATCTTAGCTTGATTTTGTCTTCTTGATAATTTAGAATTGCTTAATAAAGCTCATTTGTTGTTTTGACATTGATATTAACGTTGAAAAAATTATGTAAGTTATTTTGGAATGATTGGATTTATGTTTGATCTATGGCGAATTTTTGAGCTATTTTATGATATTATTCTGATCATCATTGCTAAGGGAAGTATTGAACATGTATGCTCTTGTTAATTTGCAGGAAGAATTATGTTGATTAAAAAATGAAGTATTACGTTGTGTTGATTATATTGGGTTGGCACTATGGTGGAAGGGCTTTTATTGATTGTGTTTGTTTTTGAAGCATTGTGGTTGGTGTTTGGTAATTGAAAGAAGTTAGGGGTTGTGTTGTATAGTCCTTGATTAAGTTATATTAAACCTCTAAATTTTGTTGAGTCTTTTTATTATCTTGAAACCATGCCTAGAACCGAAGGATCTTCCCAATTTTTTAAAAAATGCCAAGACTTCTTCATCATAAGATTGTAAAATTCATTTTCAGCCAGTTTCATTGCATCCAACAAATTTTCTTACCTTTAAGTATGCTTCATGGTATCTAAGAGAGCTAATAATAGGATCATTGCGGAGAAAACTTTTAAACCCTCATTAGATAATTCATTGCATTTATTAGGAATGTTTAGGTAGCTTGGTTGGGACCCTATGATCACTTTAAGGGGTATCTATTGTCCAGCTTTGGTAAAAGAGTTCTTTGCTAATATAAAAGAGAAGAAGAAACTAGATTTGAGGACTATTAAGAATAGGGTGAAATGAGTTGATCTTCAGCTTGATAGGTATAGGTTGGCTACTATTTTGGGAGCAAGTGATGAAGGTCTTTGGGTAGAAGTGGACCACTATAAAACCCCACCTAAACCTACCCAACGATAAGAGGGATGGGATGTATATCATGTCATCGTACGTAAAATATATTTCTCAAATGATTTTTGTGTGCCTTAGAATTATGGTATATAGGTTATATGATTTATTTGTACTTGTTAAGTAGAAAGGATAAAAAGGTAAATTTTGCTTGAGGTCGAAATAGAAAGAAGGCTTGAGGTTTAGATAAGAAGAATAATTGGTTAAGGAAATAAGAACAAGAATTAATGTGGTTAAATGGATAGAGCTTTGTGGTTAATTCCTAAGGTCTTGAGTTCAAATCCCATCACTTGAGTTTTATTCATATTTATCTTAACCTATGTTTGAGTTTTCTTTTTGTTACATTCCTTAAAGTTAGGAATGTTACCTTAAGCAAGATACAATGGTAGTATCTTGACCATGTGTTCTTGTCCTAAAAAAAATTCTAGAAGAATTCTTGTCTCTATTATTTTTGCAAGCCTTGTCCTAAGCTCTTTGAATTTGAACTATGCCTAAATCCTTAATTCATTTTTATATCCATAAGATTCTTAGAAAATCCCTTGCTAGGAATTTCGAAAATCCTAGCTCTTGTAGGATAGGGGTAGCAAAAAATAGGAAGGGAAACTAAGAGGAAGGTTCCATCAAATCACCATAGCTATTTCTTCAAAACTCCATCTTCTTCTTGTTCATGTTTTGGTTAAAATTCTAGAAAATTTTCTAGATTTCCTTCAAAGTTGTTTTTGAAAAATTGCAGCAAGCTTTCCTATCAAATTCTTGCAAGAAACTAACCATTTTGTATGAGGATGAAGGCTGGAATTCCTTGAAATTTCACAGCTTCACAAACGATGCCAAAATAGAATTTTTTTTTCTAGCAAACTAGCAACATTGAACATGAACTTGAAGCCCTCCGTTAGAACATACGAATAGCTGGAACTTTCTCTATTCTTCTTCGAGATGAAGGCTGGAAAACTACCATTAATGGACCTTCAAACACCCTTAAAATCCAGCAGCAAAATCATTCCAAAGGAGGCCAAAAATTCTGCACCAAAACAATTTTGATTCCAAGTGTTCTTGAGCTTCAAAACCAGAATTTTTTTTTTCCAGTTGTCTCTTCATGCTAAGGCAGAAATTCTTTAGCCAACCTCACCAAATTTCAGCCCTTGTACAGCCATGAACTGAACCTCTTGGCTTTCCCACCAACCTTGAAAAATAGGACTCCATTATCATACCTCAAAATTCTCCTATCTTCACTCTATCTAAACTTGTTCAAACTTCAAATTAAAACTCCAGATTTTGTTCTATTAAAACACTCATTTAGCTAGTTGATAAAACCAGAAAATCCTCGGCCATTCCATAGCTAATTTTGGCCAGCCTAAGCCAGAAACAACTCTCCATTCTTTAGTTAAAAAATAGCTAGTTTGGCCATACACCATTGAAGAACAAGAAACCTTCCAAGAGCAAACACCATTACCCAATCCTATACCTCAAACAACTCCACTTTTTCCTCAATTTGAATTTTGAAAATCTAGAATTCTCTTTCTCATTCTTGGATAACCAAATGGTCCCCCTAGGCTAAGCCTTTCGGCTATCACTCACACTAGCACACACAAAATTCCTTTCCACTCAAACTCTCTCAAAAACACCAAGAACATCATGAACACCAAGAATACTAAGAACACCAAGAACACACACTTCACTTCTTCAAACCTAAATCACCTCTAAACACTTTCAATCACTCCCAAACACTATAAACCATTAGTATTATACCTATATTTTTCATTGGTGCACTTTAAAACAACAAAACACACAACGTTGAACCTTTAAACAAATCAAACAACCTTTTTTTTTTGTTGAAGATTTGAAGAATACCAAAAAGCTATTAAGCACTCAAGGATCTCCACGAAGCAAGGCGCAGCCTTCAACAAACGTTCATCAAATCAAATTGACCTAAACTACCTTAGAAGACTCTTTGTACCCAAGAGGAGCAAAATATCAGGTAAGCACTCAAGAAGAGCAATGTTGTTTAAATACCAAAGTTATCTTACCAAGTCAAACTCAATATATACGAGTAATTGTACTGTAAATGCAATTATGGATAATTTATCTTTTCTTTTTAGTCAAGCAAACCATTTAAAATTATACAAGCGATTTCTTACAAAAATGCTAAACTTTTTCTAAAAATCAACTTTGACAAGAATTTTGGAAACCATAATTGCTATTTCAAAAGAATCAATATATGATCTTTCTTTTCCCAAGTGGGACAAACACAACTTTGAGTACTCAAAAAGAGTAGACTTTTACGGCTAGTCTTTGAAGGGTTAGGGTAAGTTTCTCAGTAGGTGGCCACCTCTAAGGGATGAGTCCTTCCCGGATAGGATGCCTGTCCTGTAGGTCGCACCAGTCCGAGCTAGCAGGTTCAGTCAAATGGACTGTGTATTTTCAGAATAGATAACTGATTAGTTTAGGCATAGAGATGGAGGAATATCTTACATGGTAGGTCGTACACCTACCTTGTGTCAGTATGCACAAAGTGTGGTATCTTGAACATTATATTGTCATGGTGCACAAAGTGTGGTGCCTTGGCTACTGATGCGTATTTAGTTGGGTATAAAAATCATGTAAAAATAAGCATATTCCAAATCAAGTTTAAATTAAAATGTTAATCCCAAATTACACATATGAGCAAGCGTATTTATTATTAAAATAGCATAGGGTTCAAACGAGTGTCGATCCTCAAGGAACAAGTATGCATTAATCCCTTTTTTTTTTTTCATTGTTTAAACAACCTAATGAAGTGAAAATGAAATAAAAAGAAAAATAAAATAATATAATATGTACATATCAAGGAGGTAGAATTATGTAACTTAAACCATTGTTTTGACAAACGTGATCCTCAAGTACTTAATCATTATTATAACTAATTATTCTCTTGGCATCATGAAGGACTAATATAGATTTACTTCTTTGTCCAATCCATGAAATCCCTATCTTCTAGACAAATGAGCATCACATATCCTGTCTTAACTAATTCACCTAAAAGATGCACTAACCACAATCCTTGATTAAATTTCCATATCCTGGCAAATTTGAAACATAAAATTAACCAATGAATCCATATCCCAGCAGACATCAATTAACCTTTAATTACTTTGTTCCTAACAATTAACCCCTTTGTCCAAGCAAGTTAAAAGACAACAAATATGAAACTAACGAATTGAGACCACCATCAACCTCTTTGTCCAAGCAAGTTATTAGAAAGAAACAACCAATTAATCTCGTAATTAGCACAAGTAATTAAACACTAAGAATAACAATCAATTAATCAAAAGATCAAATAACTCTCAAAATCATGAATATCTAAAACAATGTCAAATTACAACAAAATAATTAATATATCATTCCTCAGAAAAAGAAAACAAAGTAAAAGAAAACACTTATAGACAAGCTTTCTTCTTCTTCCTTTGAAAACCTTCTTGTACAACACTCCTTGATTTAAAGAATTCCTCCTTTGATTTGAGTGATTTTCTATTATGATCCCTGAATTCTCTCCCTTTCTCTTATGTTTTCCATCTATTTATAGGCTTAGGAAGTGCCTAAACTTTTTGGTGCAAGGTTCTTGGCCGAGTAGAAGTAGGAAGATACTAAAATTCTGCAGATTACCAAAAATCACGTGGTAAAATCAAGATTCTGTCTTATCCTCAGGGCACAGCCGGTGCCGCCTTGGCTACTGGAGCCCATGCCGGCTGTGTTCTGTTTCTTCAGTCGTTCACTGATTTTTTCTTGATTTCAGCACAATGTTGTCCAGAGTACAGCCGACGCCTCCTTAGCTGCTAGAGTCGGTGCCGGTTGGGTTCTGTTCTTGTCCTATTTCAATAATTTTTTGTCGCTTCGAAGTGCGTGCAAGCAGCACATGGCCGGTGCCGCTTCCTCTGTTCTGTCCGGCGCCGCCTCTGTTCTATTTTGCTACGTTTTTGCTTTGTTTTACCCCTAAAATCTAAAATAATGAACAAAATACCTTTCCAAGGGTAAAATCTCAAATATGAAGAAATATAGCTAGTTATTAAACAAAATGTATCACAAAAAGAGCCTCAAATAATTAGAAAATATATGACTAATTTAGGCCCTAGCAACTACGTCTTTTGAGTGGTTGTATTTATTGAATACATGTGTATTTTGGAAAAGAAAACACCACTCTTCATTTGTGTAATTTATTTGAGACTTGCTAGTACTTTCTTTTATAGAAATTTCTCAACTTGCATACATGAACTGTTTTACCTAAAACACTCAAAGCACACACGGGCTTATTGAGATTTTTGTCTCACCACATTTTATAACATGTTTCAAGTCAGTCCTGTTGTAAAGGTTATTGATTAGAGATTGCTTATGTTTTGAAGATTTATTTCTTTTCTATGTATTTCATTTGAGAGACTTTAGCAGTTGTTTTTTTTTTTTTTTTTTTTTGAACTTGTTCATGTATTGCTTGGGTTGTAATAAGTTTAATTTAAAATTATTTCTTTCATTTTTTTTGTGAGTCCTAGTTATAAAGATCTCTTGTCTTATAGACGGGGCGACATTTCCAGCCCTAATAGGGGCATAGGTAGTGGGGTGTTACAAGTGGTATCAGAGACAAGGTTTAGGTCATTATTGATAAATTTTGCTTTGTTTCATTAAGATTAAACTCTTTTGACTAATTTAGGCTTTTTATGTTGTAGGATGGTTAGAATGATTAGAACTGCATATATGGGGCAGCAATAGCAACCACCAATCCCTATCAGCCTGGAAGACTTACCAGTGTCACAACTTGCACCACAAACTGCACCCCAACCGGTCATACCATTGGACGTGAGTAGTAATGTTGAGGTTCACATTATTGAGCCACCTTCTATACCTATAATAGACTTAGTTATTGATTGTGAGGCTGAGAATATTGACATGGAGTATGTCCCAAACTTGCCTAGCTCCGTGATTGACTTGACTGCTGATAATGATGACCCAAAGGAGATAGACTATGAATCTCTACCTAGACCATCTTTTGTACCCCCACCCAACCATGTGGAAACTAGGGAGAGTTCAAAGAGACTCGAGAAGGAGCCAATGGACTATGGGTTTGTGAAAGGTGCAGTGATAGACTTCTCTTGGAAAACTCGAGGATGGTTGTATGATGCTGACACTGAGGATTCTGACGAGGATTAGGGGCTAAGTTTTGCTATACTTAGGAAGTTGTTATTTACAGCTTTCAATAAACTCTTGTGTTAGGGGTCCATTTATGTTTAATGTTTTATTTCAAAATTTATGCAAATAAGAATACCTTGGTGAACTCTAATCTTGTAAAATGAAATTCTTTATGCAAAGCTTGCATCTACTTTGTTTTTTTTTTTTTTCTAAATCTGAAGGTGAATGCATGCTTAATTTAAATATTTTAAACTTTAATTTATAAACTCATTATCTGGGGACATGGTTTAGAATGGCACTAAAACATCGTGCAACAACAGCCAACAGAAAGGTTCTTAAGGCAGAACCCGTGACTCCAGAGTTTGATGCAACTTAACTGTCATCGCCAAATCAGGGAGAGACCCGAGCAAGACTAGAAAGCAGAGTAGTGGATGGAGTAGATAGAGGACATTTTTGCCACACTCCAATACACCGAAAGGCGAATGGTGAAATTTGCTGCATTCAGGCTGAGAGGCCCAGCTTGGGCATAGTAGCAGTTGGTCTAAGATGACTGGGAAATGATAAATCAAGACTGGAAATGGGCCAACTTTATGGAGACATTTAGAGTAGAATATATCCCTCAGTGGATAGTGGAAATAAGGGAGAATGAGTTCCAAAATCTGAAGGAGGGAGCATGACTGTGGCTCAGTATGCTGTTTATTTTACCCAATTGTCAAAGTACTGCAAAAGATTGGTAGATACCGAGTAGAACCGAATGAGGTATTTTGTTAAATGATTGAGTTAGGAGCTGAGAAGGGCTTTAGCACCTTCTCCACCGATGACTTATTTGGGGGCTGTAGACCCGACGACCCGTACTAGAATGAAGATTGAAACAGGATGGTACCAAAGCCATTCTTGCCACTAAGTTAACCATCGAGACCCTTCCAGAGGTAGCAAACTAATAAGTGACCTGTTATCCAGCAATGACAGAACCAAGGAAAGCAAGCACGAATGGCACTAGCTGGTCCTACACAAAATCTCCCATCGTGCCGACACTGCTGGAAAAAGGGTCATGTAAAGAAGAATTATTGGTCTCAAAAAGCTGAGCGGAAATGCTATAACTGTGGAGATCCGACATACCTGTGAAACGCCTGCCCAAAACTTCTTTGAATTAGGCAAGGAAACCTGACCTAGACCTCGAGAGCCAATCGAGTTAATAGTGCAGGAGCTTCTGGAAGTGGAATACAGAAACTGCAAGTGAAAGCGAAGGTTTTCGCTCTTAATCGGGAGGAAGTTGGAACATATGCAACGGTGGTGGAAGGTACGTTTACTATCTAAGATTGTTTCGTTAATGCATTGATAGACCCTGGATTTACCTATTCCTATTTAAATAAGAATTGTGCATATCATTTGGGTTGGGATGGAGTATAACTACCTTTTACCATGTTGGTGAGTAGGCCCTTGGGAAAAATGGTGCAAGTAGATTGGTATATACAGAACTGTAAGATTGAAGTAGGAAAAGAAAGCTTGGAAGGAGATTTGATAGCCTTAGCTATTGATGACTACGACCTCATATTGGGTATGGATTGGCTAGCTAAGTATGCAGCTCAAGTAGACTGTAAAAATAAGTCTATCCAGTTCATTAGATCGAGAAATGATGTGCTGGAGTTCAACAGAAAATGGGTAAAAGTGTTGAAGTTTTTGATAACTAGAGCAAAAGCCTGAAAATTGTTAGAATAAGGATGTCAAGGATCAGTGCACCCTCGAAGATACCGAGGTGGTAAAACATTTTTCCGGCGTGTTTCCTGAGGAACTCACTTCTCTTCCTCCCAATCGAGAAGTTGAGTTCACTATAGATCTAATTCCAAAAGCGGAACCTGTATCCCGAACCCCATATCGAATGGCACTGGCGAAGTTAAAGTAGCTAAAGGAGTAGCTAGAGAAATTGGTGAAGCAAGGTTACATCAGACCTAGCACGTCACCTTGGGGAGCTCCAATACTATTTGTGAAGAAGAAGGACGAGACTTTAAGGTTGCGCAATGACTATTGGGGATTCAACAATCTAACCATCAAGAATAAATACCCTCTACCGTTAATTGATTAGCTGTTCGACCAGTTGCAAGGCTCCAGTTGTTATTCTAAGCTAGATTTGAGACAATGATATTTTCAACTGCAGATAAAAGAGGAGGATATACCTAAGACGGCCTTCAACACGAGATATAGTTACTACAAGTTCGTAGTGATGCCTTTTGGGGTGACTAATGCACCAGCAGTGTTTATAGATTTGATGCATCAAGTTTTCCAACCCTACCTGGATAAGTTTGTGGTGGTATTCATTAATGATATACTTATATACTCCAAGAGTCTAGAGAATCATGCAGAGCATCTAAGGCTAGTATTGAAAAAGCTAAGAGAGCACAAACTAATGCTAAATTTAGGAAGTGCGTCTTTTGGCTGGACAATGTGTGATTTCTTAGCTATGTGGTGACCAAGGATGGAATTAAGGTGGACCCAACAAAAGTTGAAGCAGTTTCAGATTGGAAGCAATCGAAGAACATCACGGAGATTAGAAGCTTCTTAGGATTAGCTGGCTATTATAGGTGGTTTATTAAAGAGTTCTCAACACCAGCATCATCTATGACCCGATTGTTGAGAAAGGATGTACCCTTTGTCTGGAGTGAGAAATGCGAGAAGAGTTTCCAAGAGCTGAAGTGAAGGTTAATAACGGCTTCAGTGCTGAGTTTGGCAGAGGGAGATAAAGCCTATGCTTTGTATTTTGATGCTTCAAATGAAGGTTTGGGAGCGGTGTTGATATAGGATAGGAAGGTAATAGCCTATGCTTCTCAGAGGTTGAAGCCTCACGTAGTCAATTATCCGACACATAATTTAGAGATGGTTGCTATTGTATTTTCTTTAAAGAAATGGTAGCATTACTTGAGAGAGCCGAGCATGAAGTGTTCACTTACCACAAGAGCCTGAAGTATATCTTTACCTAGAAGGACTTGAATTTAAGGCAGCAGAGATGGATGAAATTTTTGAAGGAATATCGTTGTCCTATTAACTATCATCCTGAAAAGGCCAACATTGTTGCTAATGCCTTGAGCTGTAAAGTCAAAATGGCTAGACTGAGAGTGCAAGAGATTCAAGCAGTTCAAGAGGAGTTGGGTCTAAAGATAGAGGTGTAAGAAGAGAGGATTATTGTCAGTAATCTGAGATTGACACTGGATCTAAGGCAGGAAATCATCGAGGCTTAGCAAGGTAATGCAGAGTTTCAACTTTTCAAGGATAAAGAACTTAAATAACAAAGCAGTAATTTTTGGTGGGACGAGATGGGAGTGGTGTATTTTCGAGATCGATTGTATGTACCTGATGAGAAATAGCTGAAGGATAGGATTTTGGAAAAGACGCATAAAAGTAAGTACGATATTCATCCGGGAGAGGTAAAAATGCATCAAGATCTGAAAAAGGCTTATTGGTGGCTCGGAATGATGAAGAATGTGGTGAAGTATATTTCCACATGTCTGACTTTCCAGAAAGTTAAAGCGGAGCACTAAAAGTCAACAGGATTGCTACAACCATTACTGATACCTGAATGGAAATGGGAAGAGATGACCATAGACTTCGTTACCGGACTCCCTATGGCTAGGACCCAAAAGGATGCTATATGGGCAGTGGTAGACCGATTGACTAAGTCAGTGCACTTTATACCGATGAACGTAAGGGATTTAATGGAGAAGTTAGCTCAAACATATGTGCGAGAGATAATCAGATTGCATGGAGTACCTTCAAGTATCGTGTCCGACTGAGACTCGAGATTTATATCATGATTTTGGGGTAAGTTTAAGGAATTAAAGGGTTCTAATTTGATGTTCAGTATGACAGCACACCCGTAAATTGATGGTCAGTCAAAAAGGGTTATTTAAATATTGAAAGATATGTTACGAGCTTACGTATTGGATTTCGAGGATAAGTGGATTAAGTGTGAACCGTATGCGGAATTAGCTTACAATAATAACTACCAATCTTCGATTGGAATGGCCCTATATGAAGTATTATATGGATGTAAGTGTTAGGTACCTCTATACTAGAGTTAGTTAGAAGACAGCCACATATGCAAGTCTGGGGAAGTCTGCATTCAAGAGATGGCAGATAAGGTAAAGCTGATAAGAGAAAGGTTGAAAGCGGCCCAAAGCTGACAAAAGAGTTATACAGATAATAAACGAAGGGAGTTGGAATTTCAAGTAGGAGGCAGTGTGTTCTTAAGGTTAACTCTGAGTAGAGGAATTTTGAAGCATTTGAAAGGTGGGAAGCTGAATCGAAGATATTTGGGACCATTTCCAATAACAGAAAGAATTGGACCAATAACGTACCAACTAGATTTCTCGGATGGGTTGACGGGAATATACGATGTATTCCATGTGTCTTAGTTAAAGAAGTACAATGCCGACCCTGGGCATGTTTTGAATGACAAGCCATTACTTATGCAACCCGACTTGAGCTACGTGGAGAAACCCATGAAAATTTAAGATTGAAGCATCAAGATTCTCTGAAATAAGTAGATTCCTATGGTGAAGGTACAATAGGAGCATTATGGCACTCAAGATATCACGTGGGAAACAGAAGAATGGGTGAAGCGAAAATATTTCGACTTGAGACAGGGGTACATTTGAATTTTGGGACAAAATTCTTCTAAGGAGGGGAGGATGTAAAACCCAACCTAAACCTACCCTAGGGTAAGGGGGATGGAATGCATATCATGTCATCATGCAAAAAATATATCTCTCAAATGATTTTTGTGTGCCTTAGAATCGTAGTATATAGGTTATATGATTTATTTGTGCTTGTTGAGTAGAAAGGGTAAAAAGGTAAATTTTTCTTGAGGTTTAGATAAGAACAATATTTGGTTATTAATGTGGTTAAATGAATAGAACTTTGTAGTTAATTCCTACGGTCTTGAGTTCAAATCCCATCACTTGAGTTTTATTCATATTTATCTTAATCCATGTTTGAATGTTCTTTTTCTTACATACCTTAAAGTTAGAAATGTTGTTTTAAGGAAGACACAATGGTAATGTCTTGACTATGTGATCTTGTCCTAAAAAAAATTCTAGAAGAACTCTTGTCTCTATTATTTTTTGAAGCTTTGTCCTAATCTCTTTGAATTTAAACTATCCCTAAATCCTGAATTCATTTTTATATCCATAAAATTCTTGGATAATCTCTTGGTAGGAATTTCGAAAATCCCAGCTCTTATGGGATAGGGTTAGCCGAAAATTGGGAGGAAAAATAAGGCAAAGGTTCCATCAGATCACCATAACTATTTCTCCAAAACTCAATCTTCAAAGCTGTTTTCGAAAAATTGCAGCAAGCTTCCCTACCCAATTCTTGCAAGAAACCTACCATCTAGTGTGAGGTTGAAGGTTGGAATTCCTTGAAATTTTGTAGCTTCACAAATGATGCCAAACCAGAATTTTTTTTCCAGCAAACTAGCAATATTGAACATGAACTTGAATCCATCCGTTAGAACATATGAATAGCTGGAACTTTCTCTGTTCTTCTTTGAGATGAAGGCTGGAAAATCACAATTAATGGACCTTCAAACACCCTTCAAATCCAACAACAAAATCGTTCCAAAGGAGACCAAAGATTCTGCACCAAGACCATTTCGATTCCAAGTGTTCTTAAGCTTCAAAACCAGAATATTTTTTTCCAGCATTGTCTCTTCATGCTAAGCCCAAAATTCTTCAACCAACCTCTCCAAATTTCGGCCCTTGAACAGTCATGAACTGAACCTCTTGGCTTCCCCATCAACCTTGAAAATAGGACTCCATTATCATACCTCAAAATGCTCATATCTTCACTCTATCCAAACTTGTTCAAACTTCAAATTAAAATTCTAGATTTTGTTCCGTTAAAACACTCATTTACCTAGTTGATAAAATCAGAAAATCCTCTACCATTCCATAGCTAATTTTGGCCAGCCTAAACCTGAAACAACTCTCTATTCATTAGTTAAAAAATAGCTAGTTCAGCCATACACCATTAACCAATCCTATACCTCAAATAACTCCACTTTTTTATCAATTTGAATTTTGAAAATCTGGAATTCTCTTTCTCATTTTTTGGATAACCAAAAGGTCCCCCTAGGCTAAGCCATTCGGCCATCGGTCATATTAGCACACATGAAATTCCTTTCCTCTCAAACTCTCTCAAAAATACCAAGGACACCAAGAACACCAGGAATACACACTTCACATCTTCAAGCCTAAATCACCTCTAAACACCTTCAATCACTCCCAAACACTCTAAACCATTAGTATTCAACCTATATTCTTTATTAGTGCACTTTATAACAACAAAACACACAAATTTGAACCTTTAAATAGATTAAAACACCTTTTTGTTGAAGATTCGAAGAACACCAAAAAGCCATCAAGCACTAAAGGATCTCCACTAAGCAAGGCACAACCTTCATCAAACGTTCATCAAATCAAGTTAACCTGAACTACCTTAGAAGACTCTTTGTACCCAAGAAGAGCAAAAGATCAGGTAAGTTCCTGCATAATGCTGCTTGAATACCAAAGTTACCTTGGCAAGTCAAACTCAATGTATACGAGTAATTGTACTGTAAATGTAATTATGAACAATTTCTCTTTTCTTTTCAATCAAGCAAACCATTTAAAATTATACAAGTAATTTCTTACAAAATACTAAACTTTTCCTAAAAATCAACTTTGACAAGAATTTTAGAAACCAGAATTGCTATTTCAAAAGAATCAATATATGATCTTTCTTTTCCCAAGTGGGACGAACACAACGTTGAGTACTCAACAAGGGTAAACTTTTAGGACTAGTCTTTGAAGGGTTAGGGTATGTCTCTCAGTAGGTGGCTACTTCTGAGTAGTGAGTCCTTCCCAGATAGGATGTCAGACTTGTAGGTCGTACTAATCCAAGCTAGCAAGTTTAGTCAAGTGGATTGTGTATTTTCAGAATGGACAACCGGTAAGTTTGGTATAGGGATAGAGGTGTATATCACCTGGTAGATCGTACACCTACCTTATGTCAGTATGCACAAAGTGTGGCATCCTGAACGTTATATTATCATGGTGCACAAAGTGTCGTGCCATGGCTATCTCTTTTTAGTGGTTGTATTTATTGAATACATGTATGTTTTGGAAAAGAAAACAGTACTTTTCCTTTGTGAAATTTATTTGACACTTTCTAGTACTTTCTTTTACAAAAATTTCTCTACTTGCATATATGAATTGTTTGACTTGAAACACTCAAAGCACACTGTGCTTACTGAGATTTTTGTCTCACCACCTTTTATACCATGCTTCAGGTTGGTCCTGTTATGAAGGTTATTGATTAGAGATTGCCTATATTTTGAAGATTTATTTCTTTTCTGATGCATTTCATTTGAGAGACTTTAGTAGTTTTTTTTTTTTTTGCTTGGGTTGTAATAAGTTTAATTTTGAATTATTTCTTTCATTTCTTTTGTGAGTTCTAGTTATAAAGACCCCTTGTCCTATAGACAGGGTGATATCCCCAGCACTAATAGGGGTATACGTATTGGAGTGTTACCAGCACTACAACAAAAAGATAACAGCTAAGCTTAAGTGGAACTTTTACAATTCCTACAGTAGCTTGTCGTTGTCTAGGAGGCTAGTATTGGGTCCTTTTATCATTTCAGTCAATGATCTTCCATCCTAACTGAGAACTCTAGTATACAACTTTTCCTTCAATATTATGCCTCAAGCTAGTAGTTTCAATAGAGCTAGGGACGCTTGGTTCATTGATGTGAATATTCTTCACAAGATGCTTCTTAAACAACCTATCCTATTATGTTAATTTTATGCCCTAGAGGAAATTATATGTATTTTCTATATTGCCCATTTTTCAATAAAACAAGGTACTCTTTATCTTTTAGTTTGTTTTATTTATACTTCCGTGTGAATGTAACTATTTAATAAATTCCCAAGTGCAACACTGTGTTAATAAGATCATAAAATAGATCATGATGTGAGGTTTCTACTATACTGAATAATGTTTATACTTAAATTATCCCTAGTCAAAATATTAATGAGATAGGATATCATTAATGCGTTAAGACTAGCACGTGTTATTGATGAGACTCTGCTTCATCATGGAGGTTAAGATCAAGGAGGGGGAGGCATGACCATGCAAGGACAAGGATCAATGACAAGATCTAGGTCTAAGAAGCTTCAAGATGAGTTTCAATTGTTCATAAAACCATGCTTGATGATGGAAGAGGGTTAGGAGGTTGAGGAAGCTTGCCAAAAGTGTTAGTGTTGTGCCCTAGAGACAATCACTTGTACATTATATATGACATATTTTATTTTAATAAAATGTATTATTTATCTTACAGTATCTTTTGTTTACTTTTAAGTAATATAACTGTTCGATAAAGCCCCTTGTACAACACTGTGTTAAGGAAATCATGATAGAGATCATGATATAAGATTCCTACTATACTGTATAGTGTTAGTACTTACATAGTCTCTAGCCATAGTATTAATAAGATAGGACATCATTAATACGTTAAGACTAGCATGTGTTAGAATTCCTGATTTGATCAGGCGATGGTTCTCATAACCATCAGTATTGAGATATTCAAAGTTAACACATGGATGCTTGTTAATGGAATAAGTTCATTGGATGACCTAGATTTGAGATAATCACATGGATAATTATTTAGTGCCAGTGATATAATCTCAATATAGCAAACGTGCAAGTATCCTTAGACTTGAGATCTCCAAGGTACTTTGTTTGCTGAGTATTATACTTTGATTACAATCTTCGGAGCTCGATTGAGGGCCATCTATGGGATGGATATTGGATACATTGTAAGGTAAATGAAAGTAGTTGAGAGGGTCAATAAAGGATTCACCATTTCTAATAGTAGGGGCGAATATCTCACGGCCACTTGTAGGAATTACTACTTGAGAAGTCCTTGGTCAAAACGATTGTGTATTGGAAACAGTTTCAATTGATACACATTTAGAGTAGTAGGTTCCTGGTATAAGTACTATCGTATTCAGGCCGGAATTACTTCTGGAGAGAGTTGGCACTAATTCCGTACTCCAAACCGAATGAGATATTGTATGGTGAAAGGAGTTAATTGCACTGAAGTTTGTTATTGAAGGGTTCATGTCAAGCCACTTGACTTCCTAAACTCTTGGGTGGTCATGATGTGTTATTAGATACCGCTCATGATCTGGGAATATGGGTTTATTAATTGATGAATTAATAAACTAATCCTTAATAGAATTAATATGATTAATTCTAATTAATTATGGATTATTAATCTAAAAAATGTTTGGATTAATTCATGTTCTCTACCAATTGACTGGGAAACCTAACACACAATAGAGGATTATATACTCAAGATATTATTTGATAACATAGTGGGGTCAATTGGGAGAAAGAAAAGTTGTTGTGGACAAATTATATTTAGTTATAATTTATTGTCCAAATTGTAATTGTGAGAACTTGATGTTTCCAATTACAATTAGAGAATTTTAATAGGATTAGAATTCTCAGTTTTAGCAGGATTTTCAGTTATATATATGATCTCGTGAAGTTGGATATAGAGGATTGCTGGATCACACCTCAACTTGAATAAAAAATTTTTGTTCTTTGGACGATTAAACAAAGGTAAATAGCTTCTTCCTTTATTATCCTTATATATTGTTTTCCACACATAGGCGGGTCCTGGGATGGTATTTCGTTTCATTCTTCCATTGCGCCGTATAGGATACGAGCCTGAGATACCCAACAAAGAGTTCATTTTAATGACTATCCAAAAATGACCCCAACTAGAACTCAAACCGGCATCAAAGACGGATGGAATTTGACCAAAGTTGGCCTTCCAGCGGACATCCGACGTAGGCCCAAGCAGCAGAACCGGCGCCGGCTCCATTCTAGCATTCGACACCCGAAGATAGTTCGCATCCAGTGCTGGCTGTAGTGTCCAAACCGATGCCGGCTGCAGCCTGGGCAACCGATGGCTGCCCCGTGTTTTTGATGTTTTCTCCAATTTTCTCTAATTTTAAGTATTTGTAAAGACTTATTAAGACTCCAAACTGTAATAGAACCTCAGGGATTACTTAGCTAGGGTTAGGATAGTATAAATAGAACCCTTAGTGATTTAACAACAGAATTCACACACTTTAATTCAAATTTGAGAGAGAATCTTGAGAGGCCATAGCCTCCTTGTTCATCTTAATCAAGACTATGCTTAAGGGTTAGCCCTCCTTATGAATAAGTTTGTAAATCTTATGGATAATCCAATGTGGTTTCTTTGAATGTGTCTTAGTTGCTTTGTTCTTCTAAGGTTTGTTTGAATTTCATTACTTGGGTGCCTATTTTCTCAATTCTATTTGTTCTTGTTTACCTTTGTTACTTCAAGGATATTGGGGTGAGATTATAATAGAACTTTCTACTATTCTTGAGGGTCATTGAAGCTTAGTTCTTCAAGGGTTTGATAGAGGGTAGGTTATTATTTCATTTTCTCCTGTTTTGTCCCAAGAAGAATCTCTGTTTTTGGTCTTATTGATTGAGCTGAACACATAACCAACTAAACCACTCACAACACCAAGAAAAAGCTCATATAAGATCATATCAAAGAGTTTGGTATCAGAGCAAGGAAAGTTTTGATTCCAATCAAAGCTTGAAAGCAAGAAAATGAGCCCTACAAAGTTGAAGAAAAAGAAAATAGTGAAAATCCCATAACTCAAAAATATGCTCCAAAAAGGTCATGAAATCTTTGTTATAACTTGAGTTTTCTTTGGGGAAATTGCTCATTGATGTTAATATAATCCTTGGGAACAAATTTATCTTATGATTGTGGTGAAATTTGGCTTGAATATGGGTGAGAATGTTAGTTGTTCTTAAGTGATGGGATTGCATCTAAGGTGTTTGATAAATGTTACATGAGAATGTTTTTGGCTATATTTGGGAACTTTGATTCTTAATTTTTATTCCTTGGGATATTGGGACTTAGTATATCACTCTATTGTTGAATTTTATGTTCATTGAACTCAATTTTACTAGTGCACACTTGTAATCATCTTGTTTTTCATAATTCTAGTTCTAGTTGTTCTTGTTTTTTTATTCTTGCTAATTCTTGTTTGTTTCTTGGTTAGAAGTGTTTTCTTGTCTGTCTAAGTGTTTGTTCTTATGTTGATTGAGTCCACATTTCTTAAAATTCTTGATTAAAACTTGATTGCTTGAGGTACCCAACAAGTGTTTGTTGAAATTCCCCTAAGACCCCCTAATTGGAAAAATCCATTGATTTATTTGATTCACTAAGTTGGACTAAATCTTTAGCTATTGGGGAGAATTAGGATTGAACAAGAAGGCTTGTGTATTGAGAAAAATGCAAGAGGGTGAGCCTATTACTAAAAGAGCCTAAGAGAGCAAACACGAGCGTGGAATGATCAACCTTAAGAGCCAACAGGTAATGAAGTGAATTGAGGATCTATTTTTCTTTCTAATCTCTTTTGTTTTGCAAGTATAAATAAGTAAATATTCCATCACCATGGCCTATGATCAAGAGATCTCTAGGCCTAACCTAAGTGGACTTATTAAACCTCAAGAAGAACAAATTGATGCTAGGGGTTTGCGTGACAAGCTATGATGAGGACTATGCAAAGTGAGTTCCGAAACATGATAAGGGAGTTGATAAATTATTTTGGAAAATCTTCTACCATCTCACAAAGGAGAGGCCAAGAGAAATTTGAAGTACCTAGCCCTAGGATGAGGGATGGCGATGCCCATACCACTCTGTTAAATCCCCAACAAGGGAAAGAGTGGGATGAGCACTCAATCGGGGGATTCCAACAAGCTCCTATGAGAGGGGGAAGACTTGGTATGAGAGAAGGATGAGGTAGGGGCCAGGGAAGGAATGGTGGGAACAACCTAAGGGGGTTAGAAAGACAGTTTGAGGGAGTTGATGAATGGTATGAGGGGGAACGAGTTGAAGCCCTTGGGGAACACTATAGAGGATGGGGCAATAGAGGAGGAAGGAGAGAAGGAAATGATGTGGAGAAGAAATTGAACTATATTAAATTGAAAATGTTCACATTATATGGCAAGAGTGACCCCAAAGTATATTTTGAGTGGGAGAGCAAGATGGAGATCTTCCTAGAAAGTCATACCTATAGTGAGAGGTCAAAGGTGAGGTTGGCTATTTTGGAATTTTCGGAGTATGCTTTGGTTTGGTGGGAGCAAGTTAGTGCACAAAGGAGACAAATGGGAGTGGAAACCGTGGCTAGTTGAAATTTATTAAAAGTTATGATGAGGGCAATGTTTATACCACACCATTACTACAATAATCTTTACCAAATGCTCCAATCACTCAAGCAAAGGAACAAGAGCGTGGAAGATTACCATAAAGAGATAAAGGTAATGTCAATAAGAGCTCAAATCAATGAGGATTCTAGAGCAATGAGGGTAAGGTTCTTGGGAGGATTAAATAGGAAAATTGCCAATTTGGTAGAATTCCACCCCTATGATCAATTGGAGGATATGGTACATGCCATTAGGAAGATTGAGAGGCAATTAAAGAGCAGGGCATTTACTAGACCACTACTTCTAAACCCCAACACTACTAGCAAGGTACCATTTAAGAAGGATGAAGCCCCTAAGCCATTCCAAAAGGACTTCAACAAACCAAGGGAGGCTTGGAAACCTAGAGAGGACTGGAAGCCTAGGGAGGATTGAAAACCTAGGGATGGTTGGAACAAAGACAAAGGAAAAGCCATGGAGAGGCCACAAAGGAATAGGGACATCAAGTGTTTTAAATGCCTTAGATATGGACATACTTCTCATGAGTGTCCAAACAAGAGAATGATATATACTAATCTCTATGGTGAGGTTTCTACTGACGAAGAAGAAGAGGAAGAAAGGTACCAAGGAAACCGAGAAGGAAATAGAGAAGAGGAAAGTGATGAAGGGGAAGTTGTTGGTCAAGAATACTCTTTGGTGGGAGTCACGAGAAGGTCATTGAATTCACAAGCCATTGAAGATCAAGATCACCAACAGAGAGAGAATATTTTCTACACTAGGTGTCTAATCAACAAGGCTTCTTGTAATATCATTATGGATAGTGGGAGTTACACTAACATGATTAGTACAAACTTAGTTGAGGAATTGGACAGGAGTTGGATTAAACACTCCAAACCCTACAAATTGCAATGGTTGAATGATAGCGGGGAATTAAAAGTAAACAAACAAGTTTTGGTGTCCTTTGAGATGAGAAAGTACAAGAATGATGTGCTATGTGACGTGGTACTCATGCAAGCGGGTCACTTGCTCCTAGGAAGGCCTTGGCAATACGATAGACATGTAAAGTATAATGGGAGGAAGAATATTTATTCCCTACTCAAGGAGGGAATTAAGTTTTCCCTCATCCCCATGGCTCCTAGTGAGGTGAACAAAGATCAAAGAATCATGAAGGAGAAAGAAAAGAAGAAGGGAGCGCAAGATGTTAAGCAAAAATAAGAAATTGAGAGGAAAGAACAAGAGAGGAAAGAAAAAGAGTTGAGAGAAAGGATGGACAAACAAGTACCTTTGACAATCAAGGATAGGAGTGAGTAAGAATAAAAGAGGGGAGGTAAAAGAAGAGTGAATTAAAGAAAGTGAGGTCATAGAGGCTATAGAAGCTAAGGAACCAGTTATTCTTCTTTTATGCAAAGGAACCGGTTTCTACTAATGATTCTACATTATCCTTACCTAATGAAATTGCAGCTATTCTTCAAAAATTTAAAGACTTTTTTCCAAAGGAGGTGCCCAGAGATCTACCACCCATAAGAAGGATTGAGCGTCAAATCAACTTTGTGCCCGGAGCTATTATCCCCAACCGACTAACATATAGAAGCAACCTGGAGGAGTCCAAGGAGTTGTAAAAGCAAGTAGAGGCATTGCTTAAAAAGGATATGGAGAGACATTGTTCTCAATGCATTATTTGTAGGCGAGCTAAGTCTAGATCCCTTCCACATGGTCTTTATACTTCTTTGCCCACACCTAATATGCCTTAGGTTAATATTTCAATGGACTTCATCTTAGGATTGCGTAGGTCCAAGGGGGATTTATTCTTTAAGGAAGTGCTTGTCATCCTCAAACGGACGGACAAACGGAGGTGGTCAACCAAACACTCACCCAACTCTTGCGGACCATAATCAAGAAGAACTTGAAAAATTGCGAAAAGTGCTTGCCACACATTGAGTTTGCTTATAATAGGGCTATTCACTCTACCACTTATTCTCTTTTTAAAATTGTATATGGTTTTAATCCTCTAACTCCTTTAGATTTGGTTCATTTGCCTATAGGTGAACGGTTGAACCTTGATGGAGCTAAGAAGGCAAAAATGGTGAAGGCACTCTATGAGAAGGTGAAGCAACCATTGCCAAATGAAATGAAGAGATTGCCCATAAGCGCAATTAATGAAGGAAAAATGTGTCATTTGAGCCGGGCAATTGGGTATCGGTACACCTTTACAAGGAGAAATTCCCCACGCAACGACGAAGTAAACTAGATCCAATGGGGGATGGTCCATTTTAAGTTCTCGCCAAAGTTGGAGATAACGCTTATAAGATAGATTTACTCGGTGAGTATCATGTTAGCGCCACTTTTATTGTTAGTGACATTTCTCCCTTTGATGTAGATGATGGCAATGATTCGGAGACGAATCCTTTTCAAGGAGGGGGAGATGATGAGACTCCGCTTCATCATGGAGGTCAAGATTAAGGAAATGGAGGCATGACCATGCAAGGACAAGGACCGATAATAAAATCTAGGTCCAAGAAGCTTCAAGATGAGTTTCAATTGCTCATAAAACTATGCTTGATGATGGAAGAGGGTTGAAAGGTAGAGAAAGCTAGCCAAGAGTTCATTTTAATGACTATCCAAGAAGGACCCCAACTAGAACTCAAGCCGGCGTCAAAGACGGATGAAATTTAACCAAAGTTGGCCATTCAGCGGACATGCGGCACAGACCCAAGCAGCAGAACCAGCACCGGCTTTATTCTAGCATTCAATGCCCAAAGACAGTTCACAACCGGCATCGGCTGTAGTATCTAAACCGGCATTGGCTGCAGCCTGGGCAGCCGTCGGTTGCCCCGCATTTTTTATGTTTTCTTCGATTTTCTCTAATTTTAAGTGTTTCTAAAGGCCTATTAAGACCCCAAACTGTAATAGAACCTCAGGGATTACTTAGCTAGGGTTAGGATAGTATAAACAAAACCTTTAGTGATTTAACAATATAATTCACACAATTTAATTCAAATTTGAGAGAGAATCTTGAGAGGCCCTAGCCTCCTTATTCATCTTGATCAAGACCATGATTAAGGGTTAGCCCTCTTTATGAATGAGTTTGTAAATCTTATGGATAATCCAATGTGGTTTCTTTGAATGGGTCTTAGTTGCTTTGTTCTTCTAAGGTTTGTTTGAATTTCATTACTTAGGTGCCTATTTTCTCAATTCTATTTGTTCTTGTTTGCCTCTGTTGCTTCAAGGATATTGGGGTGAGATTATAGTAGAACTTTCTACTATTCTTGAGGGTCATTGAAGCTTAGTTCTTCAAAGGTTTGATAGATGGTAGGTTGTTATTTCATTTTCTCCTTTTTTGTCTCAAGAAGAATATCTGTTTTTGGTCTCCTTGATTCAGATGAACACATAACCAGCTAAACCACTCATAACCAAAAAAAAAAAAAAAAAAAAACTCACACAAGATCATATCAGTTATACTTCCTGATTTGACCAGGCAGTGGTTCTCATATCCGTTAGTATTGTGATACTCAACGTTAACATGTGAATGCTTGTTACTTGAACAAGTACATTTGATGACTTAGTTATGAGATAATCACATGGATAACTATTTAATACCAGTGATAGAATCTCATTAATAGCAAATGTGCAAGTATCTTTAGACTTAAAATGTATAAGGCACTTTGTTTGCTAAGTATTATATTTTGATTCCAATCTCTGGAGTCCTAATAAGAGTATCTATTGGATGGATATTAGGTACAACATGAAGCAAATGAAAGTAGTTGAAAAGGTCAATAAATGATTCATCACTCCTAATAGTAAGAGTGAATATCTCAAGATCACTTGTAGGAATCATTACTTAAGAAGACCTTGGCCAAGGCAATTGTGTGTAATGGATTTTGGGAACAAGTACTAAAATATTCGGGCAAGAATTAATTAATATTCTGGAGGGGGTTGGCACTAATTTCATATTCTAAACCTAATGAGATATTGTATGGTGAAATAAGTTTATTGCACTAATATTTGTGATTAAAAGGTTCATGTAAGCCACTTGACTTTCTGGACTTTTGGGTGGTCATGATGTATTGCTAGGTGCTACTTATGATATGTTAAATATGAATTTATTAATTAAATAATTAATAAATTAATCCTAATTAGAATTAACAAGTTGATTCTAATTATTAAGGATTATAAATCCTAAAGTTATTGGGATTAATCTATATTTTGTTACAAATAGACCAGGAAGCCTAATGGGTCACACACAACAAAAGGAAATGGTATTTAATATACTATATGATAATGTCATGGGATTGTTTGTGGGAAGAAATAACTATTATAGGCTAATTATAAAGTGTTATAATTAGTTCAGTGAAAATTAAAATTATTTAAAAGTTATATGGTTCAAGAACCTAATTGCAATTTATGAAAGATTAGGGCCTAAAATCGAATAGGAGAAAATGGCTCTGTTCATTTTGTTTCCTACTGTGATTAGGAATATACACGAAAAACTTGAGAGACACATATAGATATATATGTGTGTGTTTTTTTGTGTATTGCAGAATTTTTTAAAAAAAGAACAGACTTCTCCATAGTTATTTTCTTCTTCAAAACAAATCCTAGCTACCCAACACTCTGCTTGCAAAGATTAGAGTGTGTTTGATTGAATACTAATCCTGGTGTGGATTACTATTAGAGGTGTTCAAATTTTTTAACATAGTGGTTCAATCAGAATACAGGTTTATGTGCGTATGAATCTAGGAACAAGAAGGTTTTATCGGTTGTTTTGAAGTTTTGCTGTAGAAATTTTTGAGAGCTACTAAACTAAGGTAATGGTCATTTCCCTCTATTGATGTGTTATGACAGATGTGAGTGATCCTATCTTATTGCTTGCGTGTTCTTTATTTTTTCACGGCGTATTCTGATTGCACAATTGAAACCAACATATTACTCAAATATTTATTACTTATATGAGGGATGTTGATGCGTAAATTTGGATGTATAAAAATCATTAAATTTAAATCTATCCCTTACTCAAATTTTAATTAAAATATTAATCTCAAAATGTACATATGAGGAAGTATACTTATGGCAAGCGTAATATAGGAAATTAACGAGTATTAATCCTCAAAGGAATAAGTACACACTAATCACTTTTGATTTATTCTTTAACTAACCAAATAAAGTGATAAGATAATAAAAAGAAAAATAAAGAAATATATATAACTCAAGGATGTAGGAATATGCAATTTAGACAACTATCATAGCACACATGACAATGAATCATTTAGTAACTATCTCAATTAATTATCATCTTGGCATCATGAAGGAATATAAAGTAAAATTCAATCGTTCCCCAAGTCATTAATCCACTTATATAGACTCCACCACTTTCCCAATCCATGGAATCATTATCTCTTGATTAAATAAGTAGATTTCTCAATCAAGCCAACATAACCAAAAAGATACATTAAACTCATTTCCTTATAAATTAACCATATACTCTAGCTGATAAGAAACATGAAATTAGTCAACAACCATATATTTTAGGTGAAATCAACTAATCTTTGATTACTTTGGTTCTTTATCTTAACTTCGTTTCCTAAGTCTGTTAAAAAATAACAAATATAAAATTAAATTAACTCCTAACGTCATTTCCCAAGTTAATTAGAAGTAAAGTCTAACTTCATCAACTTTTTCACAATTACAAATAATCAAACACTAAGAATGATAGAAAATTGATCAAATAACTAAATTAATACAAAAACCATGAATTCTAAAATAATGTCAAATTACAATGAAAATATTGAATACATCATTATTCTAGAAAAAGAACACATAGATAAAAGAAAGAATTCATAAACAAGCCTCATTCTTCTTCCTTGAAAATTCTCTTAAACAACACTCCTTGATTTGATGAACTCTTCCTTTAATGAATGATTTTTTGATTTGATCCTTTAATTCACCTCCTTTAGCTTGTGTTTTTCTTGTTTAAATAGGCTTCCAAGAGGCCAAAATTCAGTGTCTAAGAGTTCTAGGCCGAGTAGAGATTGAAAAATACCAAAACTCTTAGAAAATTATCAAATTTGCAAAAAATTGGAAAATTCGCCGACAAGGGACAGAGCAGAGCTGGCACCGGCTCTGTGGGTCACGGCCGGTGCTAGCCATGCTCTGGTCGGACTAGTCATGCTTTGTTTTTTCTCCAAAAATTCCATGTTTCTAGATTAGGGCCGGCTCTGACAGCAATGATTTCAATGTTTTTTCGTCATTTTCTGCAATAAAAGTCCAAAACATCTTTCCAATGGTAAAATATCAAATATGAAGGAATATACTTAGTTTGTACAACAAATGTATCACAAGACACCCTTAAATAACTAGGAAAATATAGATGAATTTTGCCCTTATCACATTCCTCCACACTTGAGCATTTGCTTATCCTTAAGCAAAGCCTTTTAAAATAAAGAAAAATAGGACAATCTTTTTAAAAAGTTTACTTAGAATACTCTTGGAAACTGATTTTGATGTGTGAAAAGAACTTTTTAACCTATTTTAACATGGTTTTTGGAAAATGATCTCTCGATATGAGATTGACTTTTGGAAAACGACATTTTGATACCTGAAATTGTTTTATTGGTCTGATGTGCTTATGGAATGAATTGATTGGCCTTACAGAGCCTATGTGAATAATGATCTGGCTTGTGAATTAGTAGGATCAAATTCTTAAAAGTGTTATTTTGCCCTAAAATGTTTGATTTGAAAATCCTACGGGATCAAAAACCCTCTAGCCTAATCAGTCAGAAGGGGTTGGTATTGGTAACCTTAAGTACTCAGCTCGGACGTTGATCTTTGTACTAGGTCATGTTAGAGATAGATGATCCCAAGTAACCTAACTAGTTCTCGGGATTGTCTTACTCCAAACAGGGCAATAGAACATTAGGATAAGTCATCCTGGCTAGCCGTCTAATACTTGGCAATTGTTATTCCTTGCGTGCATTTTGTGATTTGGTTGTTCACGGGCTGGGCTAGACACCTAGAGTTATTCAAACCTCTTACTACCTCGATGGTATTGACATCAGGATTGGGACTCTGGCTTACAATAGAAAGTAAAAGATTTAGTGTGTTGCGTGCACTTATTTTCCAGCGACGCACAAAATGAGAACTGTATGCTGTGGTCTAAGTACAATGATACGTGCAAGTTGGAGTACTTTTCCATTGATGCACGGATTAAGTACTGGAGGCGGCGGTCTCAGTACAGTGATCAGTGGCTCCATACAAGTAATGCTGCCATTTCTTTAAAGCAAATACAATGGCAGCCAGCTCCAAATCATGCGTTGGATAATTGACTTCATGAGGCTTCAACTTTCAAGAGGTATAGGCTATTACCTTCCTATCCTACATCAACACTACTCCCAAACCTTCCTTTGAAGCATTAGTATATAGAGTGTAAGGTTTATCTTCCTCTGGCAAACTTCACATGGGTGCCATCATTAACCTCCGCTTCAGCTCTTGGAAACTCTTTTAGCATTTCTTAACCCAGATAAAGGATACGTCCTTACTCAGCAACCGGGTCATAGGTGATGCTAGCGTTAAGAACCCTTTAATAAACCGCCTATAATAGCCGGCTAGCCCCATAAAACTTCGAATCTCCGTGATGTTCTCTGGTTGCTTTCAGTTCGAAACCCCTTTAACTTTTGCTGGGTCTACCTTAATTCCATCCTTGATCACCACATGGCCAAGGAATGACACATTATCCAGCCAAAATTCACACTTGCTAAATTTGGCATAAAGCTTATGCTCTCTTAGCTTTTCCAATACCAACTTTAGATGCTCTGCATGATCCTTTAGACTCTTGGAATATATGAATATATCATTGATGAATACAACCACGAACTTATTCAGGTAGGGTTGGAAAACTCAATGTATCAAATCCATAAACACCATTGGTGCATTTGTCACTCCAAAAGGCATCACTACAAACTCGTAGTAACCATATCTTGTGTTGAAAGCTGTCTTGGGAATAACAACTGGAGCCTTGCAACTGGCTGAACAACTTGTCAATTAACAGTAGAGGATACTTATTTTTTATGGTCAAAATGTTCAACCCCTGATAGTCGATACACAACCTCAAGGTCCCATCCTTCTTCTTCACAAATAGCATTGGAACTCCCCAAGGTGACGTGCTAGGTCTTATGTACCATTGCTTCATCAATTCCTCTAGCTACTCCTTTAGTTCCTTCAACTCTGTCGATGCCATCTGATATAGGGTTCGGGATATAAGTTCTGCTCCTAGAATTAGATCAATGGTGAACTCAACGTCTCAGTCGAGAAAATCTCTTACCACCTCGGTATCTTCAAGGGTGCACTGATCCTCCGACTTGTTTATTACATTAGCCAAATATCCTTGACAACCTTATTTCAATAATTTTAGGGCTTTTTCTCTAGCTATAAAAAACTTCAGCTCTTTTACCCACTTGCCGTTGAACTCCAGCACATAGCATCCCGGTCTAATGAACTGGACAGACTTATTCTTATAATCTACTTTAGCCCCATGGTTAACTAGCCAATCCATACCCAAAATCAAGTCATAGTCATCAATAGCTAAGACTACCAAATCTCCCTCCAAGCTCTCTTTCCCCACTTCAATCTTACAATTCTGCACATACCGATCCGCTTGTACTATTTTCCCCTAAGGCATACTCACCACCAAGGTAAAAGGTAGTTTTACTCCATTCCAACCCAAATGATATGCACAATTCTTATTTAAATAGGAATTGGTAGATCTAAGGTCTATCAATACACTAACGGAACAACCTTGGATTGTAAACGTACCTTTCACCATCGCTGCATCTGCTCCAACATCCTCCCGATTAGGAATGAAAACCTTCGCTTTCCCTTGTGGCTTCTGAGTTCCACATTCGGAGTCTCCCATAGTATTGGCTCAATTAGCTCCCGCGGTTTGGGCCCGGTTTCCTTGCCTGATTTGGAGAAGTTTTGGGTAGGCGTTTCGCAGATGAGTCGGATCTCCGCAATTGTAGCATTTCCATTCAGCTCCCTTGAACCAACAATTCTTCTCTACATGACCCTTCTTCCAACAGTGTCAAAATGATGGGAGATTATGTGCAGGACCAACTGGTGCCATTCGTGCTTGCTTCTCTCGGTTCTGCCATTGTTGGATGGCAGGTCACTTATTGGGTCGTTACCCCTAAAAGGATCTCAGTGTTTATCCTAGTGGCTAGGACGGTCTTGGTACCATCCTGCTTCGATCCTCATTTTCAGTTCGAGTCGTCGCATCAACTTCCCCCGAATAAGTCGTCAGTGGAGAAGATGCCAAAGCCCTTCTCAACTCCTACCTCAATCTTTTGACAAACTGCCTCATTCAATTCTGCTCAGTTTTCTACCAGCATTTTGCAGTATTTTGACAATTGGGTAAAATGACCAGCATACTAAGCTACGGTCATGCTCCCTTACTTCAAATTTTGGAACTCGTCCTCCATTTTCTCTACTATCCACTAAGGGATATATTCTGCTCTGAATGCCTCCACAAAGTTGGCCCATGTCCAGTCTTGATCTATCAATTCCTAGTTATCTTGGACTCACTGCCACTATGCCCCGAGCTAGGCCTCTCAGCCTAAATGCAACAAATTTCACCATTCGCTTCTCAGTGTACTGGAGTATGGCAAAGATGTCCTCCATCTACTCCACCTACTCCTCTACTTTCTAGTCTTGCTTGGCCTCTCCCAAGAAGGTGGGAGGTTGAAACTTCAAAACCTCTCCAACGCTTCATCTTCCCCCTTTGAGTTCCTTCGCTCAGATAGGGTTTTCAGAATTTTTGTCATTTTGTGGAATGCTTGCCCCATAGTCACACTGATAGGTTCTTCAGATCCCACTTCCTACTTCGGTTCATTCTCATTTCCCCGATTAGGCCATGACAGTTAAGTTGCATTAATCTCCGGAGTCACGGGTTCTGCCTCAAGAACCCTTCCACTGGATGTTGTTGCACAACGCTTTGGTGCCATTCTAAACCATGTCCCCAGATAATGAGTATATGCATCAAAGTTTAAGACATTTAAATCGAGCATGTATTCACATTCAAACTCAAGCAAAAGCAAATTAGATGCAAGCTTTGCATAAAGAATTATATTTTTCAAGATTAGAGTGCAACAAGGTACTCTTATTTGCATAAATTTTGAAATAAAACATTAAATATAAATGGACCGCTAGCATGGGATTTTATTGAAAGCTGTAAATAATAACTTCCTAAGCATAGCAAAACTTAGCCCCCTAATCCTCATCAGAATCTTCAGTGTCAGCATCATACAACCATCCTCTAGTATTCCTAGAAAAATCCATCCCTACACTATTCACGAAAATCATAGTCCTTTGGCTCCTTCTCGGGTCTCCTAGAACTCTCCCCAGTTTCAACATGGTTAGGTGGGGGTACAAAAGAAAGTCTAGGTGGAGATTCATAGCTTATCTCCCCTAGGTCATCACTATCAGCAGTCAAGTCAATCACAAGACTAGGTGGGTGTGGGACATACTCTATGTCAATATCCACATCCTATCGATAACTATGTCTATTACAGGTATAGGAGGTGGCTCAATAATTTGAACCTCATCATCACTGCCTACAGGGTGAGATACTCCTCCATCTCTACACCCAAACTTATCAGTTGTCCACTTCAAAAATACACAATCCACTTAACTGAACTTGCTAGCTTGGACCGGTATGACCTATAGGATTGACATCCTATCCGGGAAGGACTCACCTCTTAAAGGCGTCTACCTACTGAGAGACTTACTCTAATCCTTCAAAGACTAGTCCTAGTAGTCTACCCTCATTGAGTACTCAATGTTGTTTGTGTTAGTGATATGCCCTAGAGTCAATTTGTACTTATACTATTGTCGTTATTTTTTATATAATAATATGAGGTTTTTCTTTCCATGAATATTGCATTTTATTTTGTAGTCATCAAGTACGTGACTTGATAGTAAAACCCTACAATGAATACAATGACTATTCTAAAACTGTCCCTGATCGATTATTATTATTAGAACAATAATAAATTAAGATTAGTATGTTTGTGACTTGATGGCTATGTTTTACTACTTATGGATATTTGTGATATCGAGTCAAAACATAAATAAATGTTAGAGAACATTGTATTGGACATGACCCACTGTGAGAGTACTTCATGGAACATGTCATAAGTACTTTCTAGCCGTAATGATATTAAAAGTCCTTCGACCTAAATTCATCATAGTTTCCTACTTGATAAATTCTATATTTTGATGTTTTCTAAAGTTGTCTTTAATCAGATAATAAATTAGACTACTGTTGGATATAAAATAAATCAATGAGAGGAATATGAATGATAGTGAAGGAATTTGTCCCTCTCAATTATGGGAGAGATATCTATGGGTCCCTTGATAAGTTAGACTGTTAAAATTCATGGCCGTGCTCAAATATATCAATCTAAGATATTGATATCATTTGTTTGAACAGTCTTACTATGAAATCAAGAAATAATTGATTAAGCTTAATAAGGATGACATGCTCCGTGCCTTATGCTTAATCTGGATATCGTGTGACAAAAGGACTAAATATAAAATTATGGTTTAGTTCAAAGAGATCATCGATCTTCATTTAACCTGGATAGTTATAATATTTTGCTAAAAACCGCTTATAATTTGTGCACCATTTAAATATGATTTGGGTACACTGCCAGTGTTAAATGAACCTACAGGGTCACACAATAAGCGAACTTGTTAGGTTATTTTTTTGGTAACCAGATTTGATGAATTTGGAAATATATTTAAGTTAATCGAACTTAGAAAATTTTCCAGATACAATGAATTTGGAAATATGTCCACATTCGATGTATCTGGATAATGTCCATATTATAAGAATCTGACTCGGTAAATTAATTATTTAAATAACCGAGATAATGGCGGAATCTTATCATATCAGTTTTAATTTAATTTGAATTTAAATTAAAATATGATAAGATATTATTAGGGTTGGACTCTAAGAGGTTCGTGGGTTTTTAAGAAAATTGTAGCTGTCTTTTCAAGTGTCTAATTCTGTTGAGAACATTCGTGCCATTCTCTACCAGAAAAAAAAAGTCTTTCAAACCCTAGGCGCTAGCACTCCTTGGGTGACGAGTGAGTTCGCGGTGTGTATTCGATAGAGGACATTCGCGCACTGCAACGTCTGGTGATCATTCGGGTTGCACGTGCAGAAGCACCATCGGAGTCGAAGGATATCGATTTCACCAACCAGAGGTAATTCTGCAAACCTACGATCTTCTTAATCGTTTACTTGGATCCTCGGAAGGGATTCGTGGATGTTTTCCGTGTTTAAGAGTCCACGAATCCTAACAGTTTGTTCCACCTGGAGAAGAAAGATCATACAATAAATCGCTTGAAAATAGCAATTATGGTTTCCAAAATTTTTGCCAAAGTTGGGTTTTTAAGAAAAGTTTAGCATTTTGTGTAAAATTGTTTGTTTAACTTTAAACGGTTTGCTTGACTAAAATGAAAAGGAAAATTGTCAATAATTGCATTTACAATACAAATACTCGTACACATTGAGTTTGACTTACCACGATAACTTTGGTCTTCAAACGGTTTCATCCAGGAACTTACCAAATCTTTTGCTCTTTTTGAGTTCAAAAGTCCTCCAAGGTAGTTCAGGTCAACCTAATTCCAATCCCACCTGGGGTAAATACAAGGTATAAGATAACATCCAGCCCATATTTTCCTTAAATAAATAATTCCTAGTTCAACTAGCCACAACAATAACTAACCATGACCGCAATGTCATAAGTTTTAATGCTAGTTGATAAAGTATTTTATAAAATAAAATTAGCTAGATAAGTTAGAATAAATAGGTGTTATAAAATAATTAATAATAAATTATAGTTTCAAATAATAAATAATGAATAATATTTCTAACAAATAAAATTAGTATTAAATAATGGATAATAATAAATCCTAAATGATATTGGTAATAGGTAATATTTAAATAGTATTATTATAGATAATAAAATTTACTTCATTTTAATTAATAATCAATAGATAATAAATAACCAAGAAAACTAATAATAAATGAATTATACTTAATTTTTAATTAATAAATAATAAATAAACTTTAACATAAATAATATTTATGACTATAGATAAAAGTTTTAGTAACGCTAACTAATATTATTAATATGGTATACAAAGTAATTTGATATTAATTAATTTCAAAATTTTCTTATTTATATTTAATAAAAAGATTTTATTTATTTAACAAATAAAATAATAATATTTTAAATAATCTTCTATTTCAAACCTACATAATGTTTTTTGAATTTTGTAGATTAAATTGAATAATAGTACTAATTAAATTAACAGTAATAACGATAGTAAGAATAATTCAAGAATTAATAAAAATAGTTCTTACAATAATTTTCAATTGCTAGAGAAGATCCATAAACATACTCTTACATATAGGGATACAATAAATAACTTGTTAATCTATCCATGAACATTGACTTGAATTAACATTTACTACAATATGGATGATCTTCTACTAGGCTTAATATTATCTATAGCTTCATTGAAAAATAATATCATGAAGGCATAATCAACAATGGTGACATAATGTCCAACATGCATCGAAACATCCATAAATCTCTTTAATCATAATGAACATATAGTAATTCTAAAGAAAAATCAATAAGGCACAACATTCATTCTAATTCTCATGTCTTAACTCTATCCCGTTCACCCACGTACATATCCTCAACCCCTACTTTACTCACTCAACCTATCAACATCTAAGAGTCTTGATTTTGAGAAGTAAAGAGGAGATTAAGAAATAAATACTTGATTGATGCTTGTTTGATGAAGGGTTCGCCTTGCTTAGTGAAGATCCTTGGGTGCTTGATGACTTTTTAGTGATCCGAAAATAGTCCATAGTTGGTCATCAACATTTCAGCCAAGAGAGAGGGAAAGAGTGAGAGAGGAACAATAAGACTAGATGAGAAGGGTAAAGGTTGAATAAAACAAGAAGAACAAGAAGATTGTCTGTATTTTTCCTTTTTGGTGTTCTTCAGATCTTCAACAAAAAATGGTGGTTTGATCCGTTCAAAAGTTTAACTTTGTATGTTTTGTTGTTATAAAGTGTAGCAATGAAGAATATGGGTTGAATATTAATGGTTTAGAATGTTTGAGAGGGATTGGAGGTGTTTAGGAGTGGTTTAGGCTTAAAGATGTGAAGTGTGTGTTCTTGGTGTTCTTGGTATGTTTGAGAGAGTTTGAGAGGAGATTAATTTCATGTGTGTTTGTGAGTGTGATGGCTGAATGGCTTAGCCTAGGGAGAGCTTTTAGTTGTCCAAGAATGAGAGAGAGAGTTTTAGATTTTTTTAAAAAAATTCAAATTGAGAGAAAAGTGGAATTGTTTGAGGTATAGGATTGGGTAATGGTGTTTTCTCTTGAAAGGTTTCTGGCCCTTCAATGGTGTATGGCTAAACTAGTCATGTTTCAACCAAAGGATGGAGGGTTGTTTCAGATTAAGGCTGGCCAAAAATAGCTATGAAATGGTAGAGGATTTTCTGGTTTTATCAATTAGCTAAAGGAGTGTTTTAATGGAGTAAAATCTGGAATTTTAATTTGAAGTTTAAACAAGTTTGGATAGAGTAAAGATATGAGTTTTTTTTAGGTATGATAATAGAGTCCTAATACTTATGGTTGGGGGAGAAGCCAAGATATTTAGTTCATGGCTGTATAAAGGCCAAAATTTAGTGAGGTTTGCTAAAGAATTTAGGCCTTAGCATTGAAGAGATAAAGCTGGAAAAAATTCCTAGAATTGAAGCTCAAGAACACTTGGAATTAAAATGGTTTTGGTGCAGAATTTTTGGTCCACTTTGGCACAATTTTGCAGCTGAATTTTAAGGGTGTTTGAAGATCTTTTAATAGTGGTTTTCCATCCTTCATCTTGAAGAAGAATAGAGGAAGTTCGAGCTGTTCATATGTTCTAACGGGTGGCTTCAAGTTCATATTCAATGTTGTTAATTTACTGGAAAAAAAATTCTAGTTTGACATTGTCTATAAAGCTATGAAAATTCAAGGTATTCCAGCCTTCTTCCTCACACAAGATGGTTTGTTTTCTTGCAAGAATTGGGTAGGAAAGCTTGTTGCAATTTTTGAAAACAGCCTTGAAGGAAATCTGGAAAATTTTCTAGATTTTTAACTAAAACATGAACAAGATGAAGATGGAGTTTTGAAGGAATAGCTATGGTGTTTTTCTTAGAACCTCTACCTATTTTTCCTCCTTACTTTCGGCCACTCCTATCCCACAAGAGCTTGGATTTTCAAAATTCTAAGCTAGGGAATTATCTCAAAATTTTTGTGATTAAAAATGAATTAAAGAATCAAGAGTAGTTTAAATTTCAAAGATGCCAGGACAAGGGTAGCAAAATTAATGGGGAAAAGAATTCTTCTAGAATTCTTTTTAGGACAAGACCATATAGTCATGACATTACCATTGAGTCTTCCTTAAGATAACATTCCTAACTTTAAGAATGTAAGAAAAGTAAAATTCAAACATGGGTTAAGATAAATCTGAATAAAACTTAAGTGATGTGATTTGAATTCAAGACCTTAGAGATTAATTCACAAAGCTCTAATTACTTAACCACAACAATACTTGTTTTTATTTTCTCAACTAAATATTCTTCTTATCTAAACCTCAAACCATCTTCCTATTCCGACCACAAGCAAAATTTCTATATTACCCTTTCTACTCAACGAGCACAAATAAATCATATCTCCTGTAAACCACAATTCTAAGGCACACAAAAATTATTTAAGTATATATTTTATGCATGATGACATGATATGCATCCTATCCCTATTACTCTAGGGTAGGTTTAAGTGGGGTTTCACATACGCAATCTAGACTAGATGATGCAGATGATGTGTTGTTAAGTCGTGATCTTCCTTTGGAGATTACTTCAATATTATGACTCTTTGTTTAGGATTCTATCTCTGTTTTCTCTTATTTTCTTTCGCTATTTTCTTTTTATGTTTTAATGTCCTTTATTTATTTTTAGTTTAAGTAGATTTTATTTTGCTTTTACGTTTTTATGGTGTGTTTTGTTTTTCTTTTTGTAGGAACTTGGAAAGAGCTCTCTTTTGAATGCAACGATACTATGTTGACTTAATAAAGAACTTATTTGTCTTTATGGGAATTGAATGTCTGAGGAATATCATTTTCCCTTTGTCTTTATGTCTTTAGCCTTTTGGCTATGGTTTTCTTGTTTTATTTTTAGGCTAATGAGAACACTGCCCAAAGGTTCAACCAATACCCCATCCACATGGTCTCGCAACACTTACCATCGAGTTGAGATTTCAATCGCCATTTGTAGTGACGTCTGTAGCAAGAGACTAGAATTTACGCCCAGCATGGGTTGGCAATGTAATTTATTCAAATAAGTTCTCATAAAAATATGCAAATATGCTGCCATATAATATTTAAATAATTACCAATCTACTAATATGCTCATGAAATGCCATTTTACTCGTATATTTATGCATGAATACAATGGGTGTTATATAATCAATCTTATCAAATACGCAATAGCAAAATAATCATATAATATCTCAAAGTATTTAGCGCACATAAACGAGCTACCATAGTATTATATCTAACATATATGAATCAACATAATAGAATGAACAATTAATCTTTAAAGTGCCGTATTAATCATCATATATCAGTCCTATATCAATATTAAATCAAGTGAAGTTGATATTATAAAGAATTTATAGTTATATCATACATTTTCAAAGTTATTATCAAATCAATGATTTAGTGTAAATAGGGTAAAACAATGCATAAATTAGGCTAATTAGATCACTATGAAAATGAACTCAAAATTTAATGAATATTTTTAAAATACAACTTCAATATATAAGGAAAATACTATAAAAATTTCATTCAAATATCATGTGTCTAAATGTGTTATTTTGAGAATCAAAATTAGTGGAACACTACAGTAGTTCTGAAAATTTGCTTTGGTAGCGATTTTGGAAAACTTACTGAAAATAATTTACAAGTCAAACCAAATTATTCCAGTTGCTATTTTCTCTTAAAAACATTGAAATTTCTTGTGTAAAAATTTTAGATCAAGATCCAGAGATAATGTGTTCAATCAACCCACCAAAGTTTCAGCAAATTTGAATTTCATTTGACAAAAATAGAGCATTTTCAAAATTTATCTAAAATTACCCATTTTTGATTTCTAAGTGATTCCAATGGCAAAATACTCCAAAAATAGGATATTCATATAGAAATGAAAACGATTTATAGCAAGATCCTCAATGAAAGTTTTTGGTATTAAAGCTAAAACTTTATATAATCAACACACCCAACACCATATCTTGCTTCTTAAGCAAAGTTTAATCACCAAATCAACATCAATAATCCAAAAATCACCCAAATTCAGCCACACAATCTCAACTTCACATGTTATAAACAATTTCTCATCATTTCCCCATTATCAAAACAACAACATATGATTTTCTCATGACAACAAAAATCTGCCAACATGAACCATTTGCACAAACTATAGCCAACAACCAGTCCTCCAAAACCAACTCCCAGTGGCTTGGAGAGAAGTTCACATAGCAATGTCACCAACTCCCGATAGTGGTGCAAGCATGTTCACCAGTCCTTGATACCGTCTCCCACTCATTGTAGTAGCACAGCTACAGGCTCCGATACTAACTGTCACGGGTCATTTTTTCCAAAACCGACTAACCATGATGCCTGTGACTTGGCTAGGCTCAAGCAAATCTCAAAGAGAAATGAGTTAAAATGAATTGTGTTTTTGAAGAAAACACTTGATTTTTTTAATTTACAGCACTTTGGGACTTTACACTTCAATTAACAAGTAAGAGTTCTTTAGCTTGTTCAAGAAAAATCAAAGGAACAAGAAGAAGAAGGGGTGGCTAGTTAAAGAGTGAATGAGGGGAAAGGAAATGAATTTGCTTATGTGAGAATGAGTGAGAAAGAGAGGGGGGGTGAAATTATGAGGGTTTAAGGTCTAACAAATTTCATTGTGTTGTAATTAAGGGTCTAGAATGTTTTGGTTGTGCAAGAAGTAAATTCAAATCATAGAATTTAATATTGTTAGCCCTAAGGGCTTTCTCCTATATTTTGACTTATGACAAACGTTGATATAAACTAACTTGTGTAATCTATTGTGATAGGATATGTTTGACCTCTATTCTTCTAAGGCATTTAGATATAAGTATTTGGCAACTCTTTTGTGATTGAATTCAAGTATGGAAGATAAAAAGAAGATCAAAATATATGGAGTTACATATCAAGAAGTCCTTATAAGAAGAACTTTAGACTAGGAAGTGTTATTAAGGTATTTCTGTTAATTCCTATGTTTCTTTATCTTTTGATTTTACCATGAAGCACCAAAGGAGAAGTTTTCAAAGTTTTTGAAAATCACAGAATTTTTGAATAGTTTGAATCCAAAAGATTCATCCAAAATCCTATAAACTGTGTTGAAATGTTTCTCCTGAAAAAGTGTCATTTTGGACTTACCTTTTGGATGCATCATTGTCTAAAACTCGAGTCCAAAATACAGATACGTTTAAATAGAAAAATATAGCCATTTCTTTATGGCCATTGACACTTCACTTTTTGGCTCTGTAACTAACCTCTAAGCAAGATTAGACATAAGATTTTTGAAACATTCTTCTAAGAAACACTATTGCTCAACATATTCAAAAATCTCCATTTATCAAAAAGCTTCAAAGTGAATTCATTTTGTGTCAAAGGTAAAAGTATTTGTGCTTTGTATCCGAGTGAACATCTGCTCCAAAAAGTGATCTCTTTACTGTTCTATTGATATTTAATCTCTATTGTAGTACAAGGTTGTGGTGTAAAACCCAATTGGAGGGAACCTTGTTGTGATTGCTTGTTCGAGAGGTTTTGGAAAATCTAGTGTGGTGATCCTCTCTTGTATGGTGTATTGTTTGATTTCATTAAGTGGAATATATGAAATCTGGTTGACAATCCTTAAGTGTGAGCTTAAGATAGTGGATATAGATTTTGAAGGATTGAACCACTATACATATCATGTCTTATCTCTTCTATTACTAAATTGCATTTCCATTTCTGGTTTGAATCAAAATATATATTTATCAAAGAGTTCTTGGATAGCTTTTCTTATTAACTATAAAGTTGGTCCGAGAATCTTGATGATCTTTGTTGTTCTGCATATCGGACGATTCAATTTTTTTTTAGTTTGCCAAAAACCTTATTCACCCCCTCTAAGGTTTTTCAAATATGATTGAAGAGTGCAGATTAAAACAATTTAATGATCCATATTAAACAAGAGAGGTGGCACACTAAAGGGTAATAGAACGATTTTACATGTTTTAAGGCAAACTAGGGTATAATGTATTAAAAACTAAATTAATAGAAATAGTTATGGGTAAAAATAATGAGCATAAGTTCAAAATATTCACATATAGATCAAAAGGTTCAAAGGGTTCATGGTATTCGTCAAGCAAGAATCAAATTAAAATAATCAAAATATTGAAATAGTGCTTACATATAATAAAAATCAACATTGAGTCCTTTGTAAAACCGATTTTATATTTACTCCAAAAACATAGTTTTGCAATAAATAAATTCTTATAATGCTTTCTAATAAAGAATTCCCTATTCTAAACATAAAATTATTTACCACAAAGTATCACAATATATTCACATAAGTATACACAAATTTTCTATACAAATATTTCATTAATTAACAAATATCATAAAAAGTAATCATGAAATTTATTCAAAAATTTTCCATAAAATATTCAAATAAATGCCCCTTAAATAACATGCTCCTAAATGCAACTACACTTGTACATTTATGTGTGAATATGAGGGGGGTTATAGCCTTCCCCATATAAAAGAATTTCTTCATAAAATTTTCCGATATCCACCCATTCCACAGTTTTCGAAGTCACATCTTGAATTCCTTGATATTCCCATCAGATTTTAACTATAGGAATATTTTTATTTCTCAACTCCATAATACTCCACTCTAAAATCTTTTCCAGCTTCATCAGATGTAACTGTAAAACACATTATGAATTCCAATCAATCTATTACGAAGATAATTATAGGCACTTTATGCAATCTCATAATTACTTAAGTATATACTTGAGTCATCTTTTCCATAGTATACTTCATATTCATAGGAATAAGGTGAGCAGTCTTGGTCAAATGATCCAATTACCCAAACCGCATCCTTTTGATTCTTATTCCTCATTAAACTAGTAACCAAATCCATGGTAATGCACTCCCTCTTCCATTGAGGTATAAGCAGTAGTTGTTGCAAACCTACCAACTTTTTGTGTTTTGCCTTTACTTTCGAACAAGTCAAACACACAGATATATATTTGGAAATGTCTTTCTTTATTCTAAACCACCAAAACACCTTCTTCAATTCTTGATGCATTTTCACTTCTCCACGGAAGATGGTATACCGGCTCTTACAGGCTTCTCCCAAAATTTTCTTATTTAACTTTTTGACATTAGGTGTGCATAACATGTCTCAGAAGTACAACACTCCACAATCATTTACTTGAAAGTATTTATTTCCTCTTTCTTTCTCCTTGTATTTAAAGTTGATAAAATCTTGATTACTCAACTGATTGTCAGTGATTTCTTGCTTCAAATTAGGAACAATTGTAAAATTTTCAACTAAATCTTCTCGTATTCCCACTTCAGCTTCCAAATGTAACACTTCTTGCTCCCTCAATCTAGCCAAATTGACCTTTTTACTCAAGGCATCTGCAACAACATTAGGTTTTCTAGGGTAATAATTAATTGGACATTGATATTCCTCCAAAAATTTCATCCATTTTTTCTTTCTCAAATTGAAATTCTTTTAAGTAACTATATTCTTCAAACTATTGTTATCAGTAAATACTCCATAATGCACACTATACAGATAATGTCTCTACTTCTTCAAAGAAAAAACAACAACTACTAGCTCCAAGTTATAAGTAGGATAGATGACTTCTTGAGGTCTAAACTTATCTGAAGCATACATGATAACTTTTTTATCTTACTTCAACACAGATCTGAGGCCTTCTTTCCACACATCTAAATATAAAGCATAAGACTTCCCTTCTTCTAGCAAACTTAACACGTGTATTGTTATACGTCTCTTCTTTAATTCTTGAAATTTTTTTCACACTAATCACTCCACATGAATGGTGTATTCTTAAGCAGACGTTGAGTCAACAGGGACACAACAGATGAAAATTCTTTAATAAAATGTCAGTAATATCTTACTAATCCCAAGAAACTTCTAATCTCTATGACATTTTAAGATTCATTCCATTTAGCAATCACTTCCACTTTAGCCGGATAATAAACTTTGATTCCTTTCTGTGTCACAACATGCCCCATACATGAAATGGAATCCAACCAAAATTCTCACTTGCTAAATTCAGCATAAAGTTGATGCTCTCTTTACTTCTCCAACATCAACTTCAATGCTCTACATGTTCTTCTAGACTTTTTGAATCTATTAAAACGTCTTTGATGAAGATCAGAACAAATTTATCCAAATGTGCTACAAAATACAAGGCATCAAATGCATGAAAGTTGCTAGGGTATTCCACAACCTAAACGGCATCACCACAAACACATAATGATTATACCGCATATTAATCATAGTCTTCAGTATATCCACTTCATGGATTTGCACTTGATAATATTCCTGATGCAAATGTAACTTTGAAAAACAACCCGATTCTTAGAGTAGATCAAATATCGTGTCTATGAGTAGAAGAGGGTGTTTGTTCTTAATTGTCGAATTATTCAACCCTGGGTAATCTATGTAGAACAAAACACACTGGGGCTTCCCATGGTATGGTACTTGGTCAAATATAACCCTACAATATCAATTCTTCCAGTTGCTTCTTCAACTATTTGAGCTCTAACAAAGGCATCCGATATGGAGTCTTAGAAATAGGTTCGGCTCTCAACAGCAAATCAATAGTGAATTCCATATCTCCTGGAGGAGTCAATGTCATTAGTTGCTAAGGAAGGACATCCAAGTAATGTTTCACAATATCCATACTCTCTATTGTACATTAGTCCTTAAGCTTGTTGATAAGATATGCCAAATATCTTTGACAGCCTTTCTTGAGGAAGTTTATAGGCCTTCATTTTTTATATCAAATACTTCACCTTCTTCACCCTGCTACCTTTAAATTCCAAAACATCCTTTCTAGGTGTAACAAGTTAGACCACCTTGTTATTACAATCAACCTGAGCATGATGCTAGACAACCAATCCATACCATGAATAAGTTTATAATCCTCAGATGGAATTACAATCAAATCTCCCACCAAATTCTGCTAACCTATTTTAATTGTACATTCGGGTACATACATCCTGGCTTCGATTGATTTTCCTAAAGGCATGCTTACCAACAAAATATAAGGTTGTTCTATCCAATTCTATCCTAAATGACATGTGCAATCTTTGTTTATATAGAAATAAGCATAACAAGGGTCAATCAATGCATTTATTCTACAGTCTTGGACAGTTAACCTACCTTCAACAACTGTTGGGTTGGCTCCTAACTCAATTCTATCTAATCAAACTCTTTTGTTTTCACTTGTGGTTTCAAACAGTACACTCCATTATTTTCTGCATTTCCTTCATTTGCTCTATTAACAGATGGGTTAGGGTTTCTTGGAGCAAATTACCTTAACTTTGGACACATTTTCTTCAAGTGATTCGATCTCCACAATTTTAGCACTTCCAACTTTTACTCAAGGAATCCCATTCCAAATGTCCCTTCTTCCCACAAGCATGGCAAATAATCTTATTTGGAACATTTCCTGTTGGGGTATTATGGGGTTAATTTCCTTTATTCTTCCATTATTGTCCAAATGGCCTCTTGGCGGGAAATTTCTAGATAGAAGCTGTAGCTTTACTCGCAAACTGGTTTTTGTCTTCGTTCTCTGTTCTTTTTGTGGCATCAAAGTAGAGGAATAGGTGTAACACCCCACCTACTTACGTAACCCAAAATGGGTCAGGGTTGCCGCCCCGTCCTTTAGACTAAGGGTTTTTATAATGAAAGAGTAAAAGAAATTCAACTTTTAAAGAAAGTCTAAGGGAAAATTAAATTTAAAAAAAAAACTTCAATACTTATACAAAAGTTCCTACATAAAATTAACATTCAAAGCAAATATCCAACAAATGGACAAAGGAATTCCAAAGCAAAAACTTTAAGCTATTGATCTTCCAACCTAATCAAGACTTGAGACACCCTAAAAACATGAGTTCAAAAATAGTGTGAGATTGGTTATCTCAATAAGCCCCGTGTGTGAGTTAGGCTAAGAAACCAAAACACTTTTCATGATGCATGCACTAATAGTATATCAAAAGCTTTATCATGTCTTCTTTACAAATTTAATTTTCAATTCTTGAAAGATAGTAGTGAGAAGTCATGAAGCAAAATGATCTTAGAATATTTTGTTTGGAAAGATATGAATATTTAAAAGATATTTAGCTTCGAATAAAATTCCAAGGACACTTTAGAACAGTTCCACGGAAATAGTTCATCAATTAAAAGCAACCAAGTTAATATGACAGGGCACAGAGGTGGCTCTCACTTCTATGAAGCACTTGACCTCCAACACTTGGTAGGTGTACATCCTACTGAGTGAGATTCTCCTCCCCCTCTCACTCAATCCAATCCGACTGTCCCACATCCGGCCGTTGGTTCTACTAGAACCCCGTCACTAGCTGAGGATGGCTCAACCTTCTATACTAATGCCCTGATAAAAAAGAGCTAACCTCTCAGAGGTGGCCACCTACCAAGAGATATCCCCAGACCAACCAAAAGCTAGTATAGAGGTTCAGCCCCTATTGGTAAGGCTCCGAAATGGATCCTACAAAATTAGTTCAGTACAATACCAAATAACATTTTCCAACTCGCACAAAGATTTTAGAAGGTATGGTTTTAAGTTAACATTTTATTCCAAGTGTTCATAGTGAAGGAGCCACATGCTCAAATAAGTCATGCTATGATTTTCGAAAAGTATATGCATGATCAAGAATTCATCTCTTGCATATTCAAAACAAATCAAAATATTTGGTGCTTGGCTCCTAAGTCATGCTTAACATATTTTAAAAAATTTTAAATCTAGAAGTTTCTAAAATTAGAAGTTTTCTAAATGTAGAAAGTTTCCAAAATAAGAATTTTCTAAATATAAAAGTTGTCAAAAATTAGCTATCGTGCCATTTTTTTGTATTTGCAAGAGATACTCACCGACCTTTCTTTCAAACCAGGATAATAAAATAAAATTAATTTTACAAATGTAAGGGAACTTACCTTATCCTTAAGCTTAGGGTATGAACTCTAGTAAGTTGGTCCTTACCCTTGATAATATTCCAAATCTAGCAAAGGGTTCATATAAATTAATCACAGCACTTCCTAAATCATCCCAAACCAAATTCAAATTCATATTATACACCAAGCATATATCATGCCTATAGTATCTTTTGCTCGCCAAATAATGTCAATGAGTAGCAAGATGAACTTTACATATACTTAGCACCTAAAACCTTCCATCAATCCCTTAGAAAGCATAAAATCCACCCTTTACAACTTCTCATGAAATTACATTAAACTTAGCAATTTAGCATAAAACCCTTAGCTGCCTTCAATTTTCAGCAACTATAGTCTAAGCTCCTAAGGGTAAAAACCCTATATGAACCACTCCGATTGATCTCAAATTTTGTTGGCGCATAGCTTAACATGTTATGAATGAAATGAACTAAGCATATTCTGAAAATCAGGCTCATACAAATTGCAGAAAATTCTGAACCCAAACTGCTCAAATCTGACTCAATTTGGCCATGCTGAAAAGAAAATCAATAACTTCCAACCTTGACCCCGTTTTAACCCCAAAATTTTCAGATTTTTTAAGCACACAAAAGCCTGAATTTTCAACCTTTTTACCCATACAAACCATGCTCAAAACAGATTGCAAAACAGTGAACAATAAATTCCGAAAATCCCCTGTTCTTTGTTTTTTTTTCTTTGAAAAATTTCTGCAATAGACCAGAGCAACTTCTAGAATAATAATCCACATGGAAAACATGATATTTATGTATTAAAACAAGTTTCAAACACTTCCTTTACAAATCAACCAGTTTCCAAAATTTCTTAGGATCTAATAACACACTCCACATATAGCAGCAAAATTCTAGTTTGTAAAACCAATTCCTATCATCCGCATGAACCAACCAAAAATAGCACCTCGAGCCATAATCATATTTCATGCATTGAAATCCACAAGAAGCACATATATATTACCAAACTACCCGCAGCTTCCATATGCATTCAATCAATGATAAGAAACAAGTAGAAGAGACAAATTGCAGCAAGCATTCTCCACGTAAAATTCATGCACAAAGAGACAAGTAGAAGCAATTATTAGTCCTTGCAATTACCATCTAAAATTCGTGCACAAGGAGACAAATAGAAGCCACAAGCATGCCTTGCAATTTCTATTTAAAATTCATGCACAAGGAGACAATTAGAAGAAGCCAGGATGCCGGCCAATTTCTATTCAAACTACAATATACATACTATTTTTTCTCAGAGAAAATAAAAGAAATATCAAGCTTGTTACCTCTTGAAATCCTTTTAGGAAAAAAGAAGGGCAACCTAGAATAATGGCTGCTGTATGTGTCAACCAGAATAAGGAGAATGAAGTTTGGGAGTTTGTTGTGAATTTGGTTAAAGAAATGTGTGTGTGTGTGTGTGTGTGTGTGTGTGTGTCGGCTATTTTACTCACTATGGCAGCATTTTGTTGTTCAAGTTGAAAAGGAAATCGTGCATCTTAGAGAGAAGAAGAAGTGCACGATGATGGCTAAAGTTCTTGAGAGTTTCGAGAGTTCCTAGAAGTGATGGTAAGCTGAGATTTTCCTTAGGTAAAGAAAGGAAAATCGTGAAGCTAGGGGAGGTTTAGGATGTATCGGTTGATAGGAGGGAAAATATAAGGTTTGTTTAATTTCAAACACACTTCTAATCAAACCATAACCCTATATATACTAATAGCTTTTGACCAGCTTTGAGAAGTACAAGGGGCAATGTAGAAAATAAAAAATCTTAGCACATGAACTTGTGCAAAGCTGTCGGCCAAGTAAGAAGTATTGTGATCAAAATTACTGAACTAAGTTTGTTAGGTATAACATTTGGAAATTAAAAGTGACAGGTAGCTAGAGTTTTTAGGAGGAAGTAAGGTCTTCAAAGACATGCAAAAATGCTGAAGTTTTAACTTTTCAAAGATAACAAAATCCTTGATAGATAAGTGGTGGATGTCGGCCATGGAGAGATGTAGGAAAATATAGGAGTCTTCAAGTCAAAATGTGATGGCTAAACGAGAGTATCCACATTAATGCATAATTTATTATTATACAAGGAATATATATATGGAATGGAACTAAGTCATTTGGTTATAACATTATCAAGATAATATATATATAATATCATTATAATTCATCAACCGGAAACAACTATAACAATAGATAAGTTTTCAACAGATAATAATTAATAACAATATAGTTCTAATTAGTATAGTAATAATTATTATTACTATTATAAATAACTAATAGATGGCCAACCAAAAAATGGAAGATATAATAGCTTTTTAGGAAAGATGATGATAATAATAATAATAATAATAATAATAATAATAATAATAATAATAATAATAATAATAATAATAATAATAATAATAATAATTTTCATGTAAAGTATTTTATGGCACAATAATCAAATAATGTCTTCCACTATTCCTAAATCACTATTAAAAATTCAATGCATCACATACTCAAATAAATTTAAAATATGCATATATCACCACAACACAACCTTGCAGATTCATGAAACAAGCATATGTCATGTTCGAATACATATGTTCATATTCAATGCATAATAATTCTCATAAACTAGGTGTGACTAGAGTAGGGTATTACAGTAGGTACTTTATGGGAAATGAGCAATTATTCTTCTCAATTCCAGCCTCAAACCTTTCACAAATTGACAAGTGAAATTCTACTCGGTATCCACCAAACGTCAGCAATATTTTGATATTCTATTGAATTGAATGGTATACTGTGCTACCGACATGTTCCTTTGCTTCAATTTTTAAAATTTGTCCTCATGTTTCTTAGCCACCTATTGTGGTATATACTCAGCCTAGAATACCTTCATATAATCAATCTTAGAAAATACATAATATCAAATTAATCATATAATATCTCAAAGTATTCAGCACATAAATTAGTTACCATAGTAGTATATATAACATACATGAATCATGCAATAGCATTATCAATTAAGCATCAAGGTGTAATACTAATAATCATATATTAGTCCTATATTAATATTATATTAATTCAAGTTGATATTAAAAGAATTCATAGCTAGATCATTGGTTTTCAAAGTTATTATCAAATCAGTGATTTAGTGTAAATACGGCGAAACATAACATAACTTTCGGTAACTAGATCCCTAAGCAAATGAACTCAAAATTTAATGAAATTTTCTACAATACAACTTCAGTATATAAGGACTATGTTACAAAAATTTTATTGAAAGAACATGTGTCAAAGTGTGTTATTTTAATGCTCAAAAATAGTGCAACACTACAGTGGTTCTGAAATTCTGCTCTCGCAACAATTTTTCAAAAATTATTGAGAACAATTTATAAGCCCATATCAAGTAATTATAGTTTCTATTTGCTCTTACAAACATTGAAATTTCTTGTGTAAAAATTTCAGATCAAGACGCACACAAAAATGGGCAATTGACACACTAAATTTTTCAGCAATTTTGCATTTCATTAGACAGAAAATAGAACATCTTTAAAAAATTCATATAAAATAACCTCGATATGATATTTAAGTGATTCCAATGGAAAAAAACTCCTAAAACCTAGGAGATTTATATAGAAACAATAATAAGATCTCAACGAAAGTTTTTGGCACTAAAGCTAAAACTTCATACAATCAACACACTCAACACCACACACCTTACCTCCAAGCAAAGTTTAACCACTATATCAACATCAATACTCCACAAATCACCCAAATTCAACCACGCTACCTTAACTTTACATGTTATAAGCAATTTCTCATTATTTCCCCATCATCAAAACAACAACAAATAATTTTTCTCACGAGAACAAAAATCTATCCAGCAAGGAACATTTTCACAAACTTGAAGTAGAAAAATTGAGTTAAAATGTATTAAATTTTTAAAGAAAACACTAGATTTCTTTAATCTATAACACATAGAGACTTCACAAGGGACTTCGCACTTTATTAATCAAGCAAGAATTCTTCAATTTGTTCAAGAAAAACCAAATGAACAAGAAGGGAAGTGGTGGTCATTTAGAGAGAGAAGGAAGGGAGAGAAAATGAATTTGCCTTTGAAGAGAGAGGGGGCCGAAATTATAATGGTTTATCGTACGAAAAATTTCTTTTTATACGTTGTAATCAAAGGCCTGGATTGTTTTGCTTGCAGAACAAGTAAAGTCAGATGCTAGGATTTCATGTAATTGAAGGGTAGAGTTGAAAATAATCCAATAGTCCATATTATACAAGGGTGGTGTCGCACTTAAAGGTTAAAAGATGGATTTTACATGTTTTTAAGCATACTACGGTTTAATGTAATAAAAATCAAATCAATAAAAATAGTCTTGTGCAACAATAATGAGCATAAGTTCAAAAGATTCACTCTTGCTTTTGGTCAAGCAAGAGTCAAAATTAAGTAAAGCTAAAAATTAAAGCAGTCAAAATATTGAAATAGTATTTATATTTAATAATAATCAACATTAAGTCTTTTGTAAAATCGATTTCTATGATTTACTCCAAAAACATAGTTTTTCGCTAAAAAAATGCTTATAATACTTGTTAATAAATAATTCCCTATTCCGAACCTAAATTTATTTGTTACAAAGTCTCACAATATATTTACATAAGCATATATCACAAATTTTCTAAACAAATATAAAAAAATGTAGTCATGGAATTTATTCAAATAAATTCCAACAAAATATTCAAATAAATGCTTCTCAAATAACATGCTCATAAAAGTGACTACCGTTGTATATTTATGCATGAATACGAAGGATGTTATATTTTACCTTAGTTAAGTTAATAAAGGATTGTAGAATTTAAGTTGCAGGTAATTGAAGCTTATTTCTATATGTTATTTGATATTGGTGATGCCTTGAATGTGATTAATCTAAGTTGACACTTAGTTATTAGTTTAACATCCCATTACCTACGCCCCTATTAGGCCTAGGGATATTGCCCCATCCACAGGATAAGAGGTCTTTATAACTAGGATATACAAAATAAATGAAATAAATAATTCAAAATTAAACTTATTACAACCCAAGCAATACATGAACAAGTCCCAAAAATAAAGAAATGAATATCTACTAAAGTCTCCCAAATGAAATACATAGGAAAAGAAAAAATCTTCAAAACATAGACAATCTCTAATCAATAACCTTCACAGCAAGACCGACATGAAAATATGGTATAAAAGGTGGTGAAACAAAAATCTCAATAAGTCCGTGTGTTTTGAGTGTTTCAAGTAAAATAGTTCATGTATGCAAGTTGAGAAATTTTCATAAAAGAATGTGCTAGCAAGTCCAAAATAAATTCTATAAATGAAGAGTGGTATTTTCCTTTCAAATCATACATGTATACAATAAATACAACCACTCAAAAGAGGTAGCCATTACACCACACTTTGTGCACCATGACAAAACTATGTTCAGGATGCCACACTTTTTGCATACTGACATAAGGTAGGTGTACGGCCTACCGGGTGAGATACTCCTCCATCTCTATACCTAAACTTACCAGTTGTCTATTCTGGAAATATATAATCCACTCGACTGAACTTGCTAGCTCGGACTGGTACGACCAACAGGACTGGCATCCTATCCGGGAAGGACTCACCCCTCAGAGGTGGCCACCTACTAAGAGACTTACCCTAACCCTTCAAAGACCAATCCTAGTAGTATACTCGTATTGAGTACTCAATGTTGTGTTCGTCCCACTTTGGAAAAGAAATATCATATATTGATTCTCTCTGAAATAGCAATTATGGGTTTCAAAATTCTTATCAAAGTTGGGTTTTTAGGAAAAGTTTGGCATTTTGTATAAAATTGCTTGTGTAATTTTAAGTGGTGTGCTTGACTGAAAAAAAAGGAAAATTGTCCATAATTGCATTAACAGTACAAATTCGCATATATATTGAGTTTGACTTGCCAAGGTAACTTTGGTCCTCAAACAGCTTTATGCAGGAACTTACCTGATCTTTTATTCTTCTTGGATACAAAAGTTTTCCAAGGTAACTCAGGTCAACCTAACCCCGCCTGGGGTAAATACAAGGTAAGACAACCATCCAGACAATACTTACCTTAAATAAACAATTCTTAGGTCAACTAGCTACAAGAATATCTAGCCATGACAGCAATGACTTAAGTTTTAATACTAGTTGATAAAGTATTTTATAATATAAAATTAGTTCAATAAGTTAAAATAAATAGGTGTTACAAATAAATAATAAATTAGAGTTTTAGCTATTTATTACCAAATAATAAACAATGAGTAATATTGATAATAAATAAAATTAGTAATAAATAATGGGTAATAATAAATTGTAAATAATATTGGTAATAAATAATATTTAAATAGTATTATTATAAATAATAATAAATTATACTTAATTTTAATTAATAATTAATAAATAACAAATAAAATTAATAATAAATAAATTATTATAATATAAATAATATTTATGAGTGTAGATAAAAGTTTTGGTAAGCCTATCTAATAATATTATGATTTTGAAAGTCATTTGATATTAATTAATTCTAATATTTTATTATTTATATTGAATAAAAATATTTTATTTATTTAACTAATAAAAATAATATTTAAATATTCTTCTATTTCGAACCTACTTAATGTTTTTCGAATTTTGTAAATTAAATAATAATATCAATTATATTAATAATAATACTGATAGTAAGAATAATTCTAAAAATAATAAAAGTAGTTTTTACCTTAATTTTTATTGCTAGAGAAAATCCATGTACATACTCATACACCCAAAGATTCAACAAATAACATGTTAATCTATCCAAGATCATAGACTTGAATTAACATATGCTACAATGAGGATGATATTCTACTGGCATAATATTATCTATGGCTTTATTGAAAAATAATATCATGAATGCCTAATCAACAATGGTGGCATAATGTCTAACATGCATCAAAACATCCATAAAGCTCTTAATCATAATGAACATAGAGTGATTATAAAGCATAATCTATAATTCAGAATATTCATTCAAATTCTCGTGTCTTAAATCCACTCCCTTCACCCACATATATATCTTCAACCCCACTTTATTCATTCAACCTATCATCATCTAAGAGTCTTGATTTCGAGAGTTTAAAGAGGAGATTAAGAAAGAAATACTTGATTTGATGAACGTTTGATGAATGTTTTGCCTTGCTTAGTGGAGGTCCTTGAGTGCTTGATGGCTTTGATGATCCGAAAATTATCCATGGTTGTTCATCAACATTTCGGCCAAGAGAGAGAGAGTGAGAGAGGAACGAATGAGAATAAGAAGAGAAGAATATATAGAAGTTGAAGAGAACAAGAAGAACAAGAAGATTGTTCTTGTTTTACCTTTCTAGTGTTCATCAAATCTTCAACAAAAAGAAGTGGTTTGATCCAATTGAAGATTCAAATTTATGTGTTTTGGTGTTATAAAGTGCACCAATGAAGAATATAGGTTGAATGCTAATGGTTTAAAGAGTTTGGGAGTGATTGGACATTTTAGAAGTGATTTAGACTTGAAGATGTGTAGTGTGTGTTCTTGGTATTCTTGGTGTTTTTGAAAGAGTTTGAGTAGAAAAGAAATTTTGTGTGTGCTTGTTTGAGTGATGGCCAAATGGCTTAGCCTTGGGGGATGCTTTTGGTTATCCAAGAATTTTCAGCTTTTCAAAATTCGAATTGAGAGAAAAGTGGAGTTGTTTGAGGTATAGGATTGGGTAATAGTGTTTTACTCTTGGAAGGTTTCTTATCCTTCAATGGTGTTTGGCTGAACTAGCTGTGTTTTAACCAAGGAATAGGGAGTTGTTTCAGGATTAGGCTGGCCGAAATTGGCTACGGAATGGCAAAGAATTTTTTAGTTTTATCAACTAGCTAAATGAGTGTTTTAATGAAAAAAAAAATCTAGAATTTTAATTTGAAGTTTGAATAAGTTTGGATAGAGTGAAGATAGGAGTGTTTTGGGGTATGTTAATGGAGTCCTATTATTCAAAGCAGGTGGAGAAGCCAAGAGATTCTGTCCATGGCTGTAAGAGGGCCGAAATTTGGTGAAGTTTGCTGAAGAATTTCAGCCTTAGCATGAAGAGGCAAAGCTGGACAAAAACATTTCTAGTTTTGAAGCTCAAGAACACTTAGAATTGAAATGGCTTTGGGTGTAAAATTTTTTGTCTACTTTAGAATGATTTTGCAACGGGAATTTAAGGGTGTTTGAAGGTCCATTAATGGTGGTTTTTCAGCCATCATCTTGAAGAAGAAAGGAGAAGTTTCAACTGTTCATGTGCTCTAACGGATGGCTTCAAGATCATGTTCAAAGGTTGCTAGTTTGCTGGAAAAAAAATTCTAGTTTGGCATTGTTTGTGAAGCTGCGAAAATTCAAGGAATTTTAGCCTTTATCCTAACACAAGATGGTTGGTTCCTAGCAAGAATTGGGTAGGGAAGCTTGCTGCAATTTTTTGAAAACAGCTTTGAAGGAAATCTGGAAAATTTTCCAGATTTTTAACCAAAACAAGAACAAGAAGAAGATGATGTTCTTGAAGAAATAGTTATGGTGTTTTTAATTGAAATCTCTACCTATTCTTCCTTCTTATTTTCGGCCAACTCCTATCGCACAAGAGCTGGGATTTCCGAAATTCCTAGCAAGGAATTACCCAAAGTTTTATGGATATAAAAATGAATTAAAAATTTAGGAATAGTTTAAATTTAAAAAGGTTAGGACAAGGCTTGCAAAAGTAATGGAAACAAGAATTTTTAGGATAGGACCACATGGATAAGATATTACTATTATGTCTTCCTTAAGACAGCATTCCTAACATTAAGGAATGCAAGAAAGAATAAAATTCAAACATGAGTTAAGATAAATATGAATAAAACTTAAGCAATAGAATTTGAACTCAAGACCTTAGAGATTAATTACAAAGCTCTAACCACTTAATCACACTAATACTGGTTCTTATTTTCTCAACCAAATATTCTTCTTTTCTAAGCCTCAAGCCATCTTCCTATATCGAGCTCAAGCAAAATTACCTTTTTACCCTTTCTACTCAACAAGCACAAATAAATCATATAACCTATAAACCATAATTCTAAGGCAGACACAATCATTTAAGAGATATATTTTATGCATGATGACATGATATGCATCCCATCCCTCTTACTCTAGGGTAGGTTTAGGTGGAATTTTACAATTAATTAACCAAATTGGCTTAGGTCAAGAATTAAGCTAGGGATTATTTTGCAGTGCTTAGTGAAATTAATCTAATTTGGTAAGGATAGAGATTTGTAGCACTTAGCAAAATCCTAAAACTAAAAGCTTGAGGATAATCCAATCTATGACAAGTTTCCTAATTTGATCTCAAAGCTTGTTCCCAAGCCAAGTGGGATTTCAAATTGATCTTGAATGTGTCTTATTATTTCTTGTTTCTTATTTGTTTCCTATTTTGATTTTTTGTTTACTAATTTATTTAGCAATAGGATTTATTAATTTCCTAATTTGATTTCCCTCTATTTATTTGTATATAAGACATAATTAGAATTAATTAAGTTAATTATTAAGAAGAAGAATTCATGGAAGTGAAGAACATAATTTTCTTATATAATGTACTTCTCTTGTTCCTCAAGTGATTAGTACCTCTGTCGCTCGCTCTCTCTCTCTCTCTCTCTACACACACACACACACATAGAGACTTAGGAGGTAAGGTTTAAAATTTATTGGTGCATGATGACTGCATTTAAATAATCCTCAATTTGAATGTCTAAATATCCGACAACATGAAATCTATCTTGCCGCCTCTGAAAAAGCTTCCATTCACATATAACTCCACTACTATTCTGAAGACTCTACTTAGATTGTCTTTCAAGATTACTACTAGCCAGTCTTGTACACAGTTGCAATAGTTGTGAAGTCCAAGCCTTCAACCGTTTCCACCTCATCCATACTATCACAACATATGATTGATGATTTCCATTAGAAGCTAGATAAGTGTCTACAATTATTAGCCCGTTTGGCTACCTGTTTGGAGCTTTGTAGCAGTAGTTAGATATTGTTTTTTTATGAAACAATAACACCAACAAAATGATTTTCTTCATTTGATCCTGGCTGCATTTTGAGGGGGTGTTTTATTTTTTATATGTTGTGCGATGTTGGACTTTTCTACTTGTTATTCTCTATTACCATCTACTGTCCCTGCAAAAGTTTGAGGCTGCATGTTGTTATTATTTTTGTTTGGTTACCTAGCTAGATCTTTGCCACTAGGAGATTTTCAATCCACAAAATTTGATAAAAAACAATATGAACAGTTCAAATAAATTTATTTTGGATTGTACTAGTAAGTGGGATTGCTGGATATTGCAATATATTTTTTAGGTACTCTTTCTATTGGTCAATCTACTATCTATATAGTTCATTTACATGATATTCTTATGTTGTTGTTAAAGATTTCTATTAAGGTGAAAACTTAATATATTCTAATTTTGTACTAAATAATGCCAAAGGGAGAGAATGTTAAAGTAATTGTCAAGGTTGACGTTTGACAAGAATCTTTCTCAAGCATCATCGACAATACAAATAATGTATTTCTTGAAAATGCACGACTTTGAAAACTTCTTAAATCTAAAATTGCAAATGCTTCACACATGAAATATTGGAATTGGATTAGGAAAAGCATTTCAAGAAATCTAGAAAGAATCTTATTGATGTACGATGAGGATTTTATTGACAAAGACATAGAATCTAAGTGATATTAGAGCTATAAAGATTTAGGAAACTCTTAGTAAATACTTAGCAGTCTCTCAATTGTAGATAAACTCTCTATTATAATGTATAAAAATTACCAAAAAGATTTTATTTTCAAGAAAAAAGAAGAAGCACAATACTAAGAGAGATTTTTTATTAAATTGGTTGAAAAAAACATAGTGAATAAATTTATGCATATATTCCAAGTGATCTTGAAGTATACATTTTTTTATGAAGCCAACTAGTTCTCTTTAATAAATGTGCTTCTCAATTCAAATTAGTTGTTTTAACAATATCATATCTTTAAGAGGAACTTGAGTAAATCTTCTTCAAAAGAAAGCATTTTTCTGGTGGAAAGGTTTGTGTGTTAACGAGGTATCACTATGCTGTAACAACGAAGGTTGAAGAGAGTCCAATCGAAGTAGTTAGGTTCAACAAATTTTTAGGAGTTTGATAGGAAAGTTTTCTATTAAAATCTACTAGGGATCACTTGATAATTTAGATATGTGCATTCCTTGTAACTTTGTTAAAGTTTTAGTGGTTCTTTTTACTAATTTAGAACCCACAGATGTAGGGTTGTTGACTGTTGAAATACATTAATATTTGTTGTGTTTGTTGATTTTTTTTATTTCTATCTATGACACTAATGCAACTATAATAGAAGAACTTTTACAAGAGCATAGGATATTGACAAACCAAACCATGTAAGAGGAATAAGTACCGGTCTTCCGCAAACATAAAGCAATATAATCAGAGTTAAAGATGTAGGTTTTGATGCACCTTTTGAAACATAATCACTAGTTTTTTAAACTTCTGGAAAATTGAAGAAAGGGCAAACAGTCGTAATTTTAGGAAGAATATAGGAGAAATAGAGTGGAAGTAGCTTATGGTGAAAAATCGTGATAATTGAAGAGATGAAGAGAGAACAGAAAAGTCCAGAATTTATATTAACGTCGTTAGTTTATAAATTAGGTTTTTGTAGTTAAACATTAAAAGAAAAAATATTAAAATTAAGGAGGAGTTCTATAATAGATATGTTACAAGAGATATTATAGTAAATATTCCAGAAGATTCTAAGTGGAATACTTTAGCATATTTTAGCATTCAAATACAAAGTTGAAGCTAAATATAGACTTTTATGCAAATAATTTATTTAAAACATCATTAATTCTTGAAATTAATTTTTATAACAAAAAATATTTCATCCCTATACCTAAGTTGAATGATTTGCACATCAATATTGTTGTTAGCACCAAAGTTTTCTCTAGCTTCACCCTGCTTAGGATAGTTCACCGTCTTTTAGGTTTGTGACCAGTATGCTTACATTCGAGCACTTCTCAAAAGATCAAGATCGGTGGATAGTGCACCTTTGGGGTAATTCTACCAGTTAGCTTCCTTGTATCTTACGATTTACTCACCATTAACTCACGCATATATCAACTTCTTTGTTTGTGTTCCAAGACAGGTTGAATAGGAAGGCCGCAGACCAGTACTAAGAGCATGTAAATGATGAAGCATGCACAAGGCTTGTTGTCCTATCACGATCTAAGTGATGGTATCTCTACAAGCATGTCTACGATTCGGGCTTTAAATGCTGCCCTAATATGCACTAGTCCATGCCTCCAAGTCAATTGATAGATTGGATTGTTGTCATTCCACATCTGACCACGACGTAATGCCAGCCTGATAAAGGCTAAATTTATCATTATTTTTCTAATTATTTGAAGTTTTTTTGAGATTCTTTTGTTCTAATAACTAGGTATATTCCTTCATATTTGACATTTTGCTTGTAAAAAGTATTTTTTACAAATTTGTATAGATTTGAGTAGATTTTGAGCAAAAAGTGAAAGATTCCAAATTGAACCTGACGCCAGGTCCAAATAATGCACCATGCGACGGGTCTGCTCTGGAAAAGAGGAAATTGAGTCCAAAAATAGATTAGACCCGGCACAAGGTGTCCCGATTGGACTCGGCACTAGGTCCACTCTGCTCAGAGGTGATTGTGTGCAAATTTGGTATTTTTCAAAGGGTTTTGGTATTTTTTGATTTCTACTCGGACTAGACTTCTCAAGCAATGAATTTTGGTATCAAAGAGACTTATAAATACAAGAAAAACATAAGAGAAATGTGTTATTTGAAGTATCTAAGCTAGCTACTTAATCATCACTCAAACGAGCATTGTTCAAAAGAGGCTTTCAAGAGAAGAAGAAGGGCTTATCTATGAGTTTTATCTTTTATCCTTTATTTACTTTTCTTTAACAATGATGTACTTAATGTTTTGATTATAATTGGATATTATTTTGGAGATTATGGTTTTGAGTTAATTGGAACTTTTGATCAATTGATTGTTGTTTTTGGTATATGATTGATTGCTTTTCTTATAAAGTTGGTTGTCTGAGTTTTTTTTTATTGACTTGCTTGAAAAAGAGGTTGGTAATGACTTCAATTAGTTAATTTCATATTTTTATCTCTTAACTTCCTTGAAAAGGGGGTTAATTGTTTAGAACATTGGCAATCAAAGGTTGGTTAACGATTGCTACAATATGGATTTATTGACTAATTTCATATTTTAAATCACCTAGAATATATGGGTTTATATGAGGATTGATTTTAATGCATCTTTTGAATAAATTGGTTGAGACAGTATATGTTCACTAATTTAACTAGAAGATAGTGATTCTATAGATTACAAACAAAATGGATCTATATTAAATCCTTCATGATGCCAAGACGACAATTGATTATGATGAATGATAATTGATTCAATCTTGTGTTTTCATGATAATTGTCTAGTTACATGAAATTGCATCCTTGAGTTATATCTATTTTTATCTTTATTTATTTTTATATTTTAGTCTCTGCTTATTTTATTGGCTAAACAATAAAGATTTGGGTAAAGTAAAGTGGGAGCCTAAGTTCTCGTGGATTCAATACTTACTATTCCATATACTATACGATAGGTATAATTGCCGGTATGTGCGGTTTTAGTGGTTAGAATTTTAATTAAAGCTTGATTGATTGTGTAATTTATTGGTAATATTTTTTAAACTAAAAAATAAACATCACAGCCTCTATATGCTTCCTTCCTGACAATTTCACACACTCATTGCCTATCTTTTCAAAATCCTTTCCTATGTGGTACTAATTTTTTATTAGTTTCTTATTCGTATTTAGTCTGGGATAGAATTTATTGCCCAATTAGAGTTGCATTCCCATGTAACCTAACTTGCCAATAGTGCCTTATGGTGCAATAAGGTCTGAGCATGAGAGGACTGTCACCCTTTTCTATGCCCCATTCTAGATGACTTGTGCTCAGTTCACTATTAAAGGTGTTTTTTTTTCCCTACAATTTGGATGACCAAGTCGTCTGATTCTAAGCTTAGGCTTTTCTCAATTCACTTGCTGTTACTAGGAGAGTCATAGTTAGTTTCTTTTTATCCACTTAGTGATATATGCTTAAACTCAGCATGTAGTCCTATCGAACATGGGGTTACAGTCGTGGCATGCACTTCTTGAGGGGATCTCAATGAAGGCTCAACCAATCCTCGATCCACAAGGTCTTGCAACACTTACCATCGAGTTGAGATTTCAATCTGTATTTGTCGTGACGTCTGTAGCAAGAGACTGGAGTTTAAGCCCAGCGCGGGTTGGCAAGGGAGGTCACTTTCTGCCATCCTTGCACAGCAAACCAAGGAATAATATAATTGTAATTGTTCAATTGGAAATGATGGATTTATAGAAAGAGTTTGATACTCAAATGGTTTAAAAAGAAATGCTTCAAAATAAGTAATGAGGATTTAAAAGCCAAGCTCAATAAGGCCTTATATAATATAGAATCTTCTAATGATGGAAAAGAGATAAATTTAAGTATACTACAATAAAATATTTTCTCTATTTATAAAATTATTTAAAAATAAAAAATAAATAAAATGGCTTGCCATTTAGAAAATATTTATTTTGAAATAAAAAATTTTTACATCCTTTTCTAAAATTTCTTTTTGTAGCTTTGTAATCAATCTGTAATAAAAATTCTTTGTTTATTAAATCATTTTGTAATTTTGTAATATATAAAATAGTAAATAGTATATCTTTCTTTATAGTACTATAATTCTTTTAGCTTCCTAATCAAATCCCTAACTAGAAATTAGGGGCGGAACTACGTGTTGGGGTGGGCTAAGAATTTTTAAAAAATTATATGTATGTATGTATGTATGTATGTATGTATGTATGTATGTATGTATGTATGTATGTAGAATTTAAAATAGATTGGCCTCTCCAAATATATGAAATTAATTTTACATAAATATTATAAAATAGTATAATAGTAAAAAAAGTTTTTTGAATATGAGACTTTATTGATGGTGAAATGATATAATTAATAATACAATTTGATTATTTTCATCCTGTGGTAAGAATTCTTGATTTTGAAAAGTTGTTTATTATATTTGAATTGTGTCAACGGATAGTCAAGATAAGGAAGTTTAAAATTTATATATATCGTGAAGTAACCCTTAATCTTACTTTTTTAGCTTCTACACTTACCACGAAACAATTTTTTTCAATTATAAATATGGTAAAAATCAAACTTCGAAGTAAGATGAAAGATGATTTTTTTATTAGATTATTTGATAGTATATGTTGAAAAAAATTGCAAAAAAAATTTAACGAGGGAGGCATCAATTGGCCTCCCAATGATTCAGTCCTGGGTCCACCCTGCTGGAAATGAACAAGTTCTTCAAATGAACAAAGTTTTTGTTTAGGAATCTATCTAGATGGATCAGTTTCTACAATTATTTGTGCCTAAAGATAAGGGATACTGAGACAATGAAGATTCTTAATGAAGTAACCCTCAATTTTGTACTTTAATTGGCTACTACTGTGTATAGAATACAAATATATATCAATTGCCAGAATAAAAGATGATCAGTATAATGAAACGAATATTTTGGTATAATAATATTCTGTCAGTACTTGGATGTAACTATTGGATTTGTTCTACTCGTACCCTAAATCTTTGGAAGGCTACTACTATTAGAAGAATAAGAATTTAGGGGTACACTGAGAAAGAAAATTGATCAGTGCGATGAAACGCACGATTTGATATAGATTATGTTGTCGGGGACAATTTTGTTATTTTTACCACGCCCGTGGCTTTGACCATGAATTTGACCAAATTGAATAAGAATTGAAGAATTTAAGTATTTCCAATAGATTCAGTGAAATTTTGGAGTTGAATGGTAAAGTAAAATATTTTTTCATTTTGGACCTGATTTTAGTCATTTCTGAGAAAACATTGAAAATATGATCGAAAATTTGGGCATGTGGCATTTTGTGGTTGGTAGCCATGAACATGTGTCAACTTATGTGAGGTTGCATGAAGAATCCATACAAGATACATGGAAGTAAAGAATTATAAAATAAATAAAAGAATGATGTGTTTAATTGTTATTGGGACACATCACTTGTGGAACCTTCAATTAATGCCTTGAGCAATTTATTTGGCCAATATTTTTGACATGGAAATGGCGGTGGAATGGCTGAAAATTGGACAGAAAATCGGCAGCCACAGGAGTGAATAGAAGAAAAAAATTAAAGAAGAAAAATCAAGGAAAATGGTGTGTTAAATTGTCATTGGAACACACCTACATGAATTCCACCATATACTTAATTGAATTAAATTTTTGTTGGCCAAAATCTGATGAGAAATGGCAGTGGGAAGGCTGTTATACAGCCATAAAAAATTCAGCAGCCTCAAAGGGAGAGAAACAAGAGAAAAAAAAATCAAAAGAAAATAGCACAAAGAAAGAAAAAGGTAGCTAGTGTGTGTTCTTGGTGTAGTGTGTGAGTTCTTGAGAGATTCTTGGAACATATCACACCAAAAAGCTCTAAATACAAGGTAAAACTTTGCCTTTCTTGAACTAAAGTTGATGTTGGGTGAATGGTGATAATGTTTATATCAATTTTAATATGAAAAATATGATTTTCATGTCTTGATTTTGGATCAAAAGCTAGGGTTCATAAACTTTGTTTGTGAACTTTTTGTGTGTCTATGTATGCCGGCTGCCTAGAAGATTTATGGATAATGTTTTGTGTGATGAAGGATTGAATATTCATGGTAGCTTGAAGGGTTGATCTTGTTTGATGAAATAAGGATCAAAATGGAATCAAAATGAATGTTATTTGGTTAGAAGGATTAATTATGTTAGTTCTTGATTGAAAGAAGTGAAGTTTTGTTGAATAAACATGACTTTATTGAGTTGTTGGAATTTGAAAATTGAAGGATCAAAGATGATTTGAAAGGAAAATTGAATGAATTTAATGTTCTCAAGGTGTTAAAGGTTAAAGGATATCAACGAATAACATGAATGGTTGAGCTTAGGCAAACTATTGGGGCTGTGTTTTACCTCTGTACTGTATTATAGAATTAAAGTTAAGAGTCTTACGGTCATTTTGATATATCATAGAGCCCAATCGGTGTTGCGGATTCGAAGTTATGTGCAAAATAAAATTGTGTGTCAAGCAGCAAAATTCCAGAAAATTGGTTGAAAAATGAATGAACTTAAGAAGGATTAATTAAGTGATTTTGGGATAAAATGAATGGAAGACATGAACATAATTCCTTGTTCATGAAGAGAGGAAGAATATGGAAAAGGAAAACGAAAGAATTGGACAAACAATGGAAAACGACGCGAACGACCATCGTGCGTTTTCTTGAACGACGGCCGACCATCGGCTAACCGTCTGGCATGTTGGCTAACTGTCGGGCACGTCGTCTAAATGTTAGCTATTTTTTGATCAAACACACCTAAACCTAAAAACAAAATTTGATGTAGGTTTGTCGGTAAACGGCCAACGACACGTTGAAAACGGTAGAAACGATTGTCGAACGGGTCGTGAATGGAGAAAGTTTATTTAGGACACAAGGTGAGTCCCACTTCCTTTTAAATCCCGTTTTAGCTAGTTTTTGTCAAAATATTTGAATTTGAACTAGCCTACTTGTTGCCATTGACAAGGAAGATCATGAGTCCCACTACCTTTTTAAATCATGTTTTAGCTAAGTGTTCTCCTGAAACGATCATATGTTTTCTTGATATAGTTAATGCTTTCTTGATATATTATGAGATGAATGTTACACTTGAACTTGAAAGTATTATCAAGAACTCCATTTCTTAAATATCTTAAATATGAAATATCTTGTGTCATCTTTTCAATTTACAAATCTCGATTTTGTTAAAGTGTTTTCACGATATGGAAAATGGTTTCCTAATGTGCTTAAGTGTGAGCTTTCTATATGGATTTGGAAATATGATGAACAATATGAATCTTCAATTCTTGAACTTGCCAATCTTTGAATCCAATACATGACTAACTTGATTACTTGGTGTAAGCACTAACTTGAATACTTAGCGTATGCACTAACTTGACTAGTTAGCATAAGCACTAATTTGAATACTTGGCGTAAGTACTAACTTGAAAACTCGACGTATGCACTAACTTGACTAGTTGGCGTAAGCACTAATTTGAATACTGGGTGTAAGCACTAACTTGAATACTCGGCGTATGTACTAACTTGTCTACTTGGCGTAAGTACTAACTTGAATACTTAGCGTATGCACTGACTTGAATACTTTGTGTATGTACTAACTTGAATACTTGACGTAAGCACTAACTTGTCTACTTGGCGTAAGCACTGACTTGACTACTTGGTGTAAGTACTGAATACTTAAATACTCGAATCCTTGAATACTTGAATCAGAATATTTTATACTATAATTCTTGAATACTTAAATCAGCATGTTTTCACTTGAAATCCTTGAATACTTGATTTGAGAATGTTCTCACACGAGAATTTCTGAACTAGCTTATATTGAGATTTTCTTCATGAGGTCTTTTCAATAGAAAACACTAGCACACATGGGACTTACTGAGCTTTACGCTCACACTTGTGCTATCTCTTTTGAAAAATTTAGGATCAGAGGCAGAGCAAAAGTACGGTGGAATCCTAGAGGCTCATGCTACATCTTAGACCTGTTCTACCCATGCGTGTATGTATCAGAAGCCAAATTCTTGTACTTTTTGATTTTGAAAAAACTTCCGATGCCTATTGAGTGAAGTTTGTTATAAAGACTCCTTATCCGATCAATTAGACAAGGGGACATCCCACAAAGTTACAGTCCATTACGTTATGGAAATATAGGGTGTTACACTTACCAATATTTTTATTTTTTGAAAAGATTGTGTGTATTTTGAACCCAAAGGAATTTTAATCTTTCTTAATCTCTTATATAAGGATTCATGTCACTATCTAACTTCTAGAATGAAATCCAAAATATAATTGAGACATCCCAAAAATGTATGTCCTAAAAATTTTACTTCAATTTAGAATAACTTAATCTTTTTAGTACAAACCTCTAGCCCATTTATGTTAATAACTTCAAGAAATTTTTGTAACCATCTTAAATGTTTTTTTTTTTAGGAACTAGAACATATATACATATACATATATATCTATATATATGTATGTATGTATATGTATATGTACCTATATGTATGTATGTTGATGTGTTCGGACTGGGTATAAAAATCATACAAAAACTAAGCACATTCCAAATTAAGTTTAAATTAAAACATTCAACCCAAATCACACATATTAGCAAGCGTACTCATCATTAACCGAGCATACGGTTCAAACGAGTGTCAATCCTCCAGGAACAAGTAAACATTAATTACCCTTCTCTCATTGTTTAATCGACTCGAAAAGAGAAAAACAAATAAAAAGGAAAATAAAATAAATATATACATGTCAAGGCTAGAGAAGTATCTAACTCAAACCATTGTTTAGACAAACATAATCTTAAAGTATCCAATCTTTATCACAACCAATTATTCCCTTGGCATCATGAAGGATTAATATAGTCTCACTCCGTTTCCAATCCATGAATCCCTATCTTCTAGGTAACTTAGCATCACATTCCTGTCTCAACCAGTCTTACCCAAAAGATGCATTAAACACAATCATTTGATTAAATTTCCATTCCTGGCAAACTTAAACATGAAATTAACCAATGAATCCATTCCTAACAGACATCAATTAACCTTTAATTACATTGTTCTTAGTAATTAACATCTTTTCCAAGCAAGTTAAAAGACAAAAAATATGAAATCAATGAATTGAAACCACCATCAACTCATTTTCCAAGCATGTTAATGGAAAGAAACAACCAATTAATCTGATAATACGCCCAAGTAATTAAATACCAAGAAAAACAACCAATTAATCGAAAGATTAAATAACTCTAAACACCATGAATATCTAAAACAATGTCAAATAACAATAAAACAATTAAAATATCATTATTCAAGAAAAAGAAAACAAAGTAAAAGAAAGCACTCATAGACAAGCCTTCTTCTTCTTCTTTTGAAGACTTTCTTGTACAACCCTCATTGAACTATTTATTTCTGAAAAATATTGGTGATGCACTCAAAAATAAATCTAAGTCCCTACATTGTGCACCTCCCTTCCTTAGGGTAAATTGGCCTTTATTTATAGGCTTACAAAGTTCTTAAAAGAATCTTAAGAAAATAAGAAGTAATTACCTAAAAATCCAAAACAAAAAAGGATTAGTAAAATTCTAAAATAAAAACCTAAATAAAACTAAATACTTCCGCCGCCATTGACTTTGTGAAATTGAATTGAATTTGGACTTCAATTAGGATTTTGTCATTTTCTTCTGAAGCAGAATTGAATTGAATTGGAATTGTTGAAGTTGGCTTGCAATTTAGCCGTGTGAGATTTTCTTGAAGCCACTGAGATTTTGTCTTTGTTGCATCGGCTTAACTGAAGCCGCATGCCACTGAAATTCCTTTTCTCTTGCTATTCGGCTCACGTGTGCCACAAAATTGAAGACCAAAGCTGCTTCTTGTTCTTTTGTTTTCCTTCTCCTTTTGCTTTTGTCCTTTCTCAGCCCAATTTGTTGACTTTTTCTCCACCTTGGCCCCACCGAATTCCAGCCTTTTTCTTTTGCTAATTGCTGACCGAATCCATTCTTTCTTTTCTTTTCTTTCCTTTAGTCTTTGTTTATTTGCTGACCAGAATTCAATTTCCCCTTTATCCTTTTATCAATTGCAATTCATTCCTCCAATTGTTCTGCACTTCTCTATTTTTCCGGTGGAAGACCGGCGCCGGCTGTCCTTCTCGGAACCGGTGCCGCCTATATTCTGCTTTGTGACGATTTTGCTTTGTTTTACCCCTAAAATCTGAAATACTGCACAAAATACCTTTTCAATGGTAAAATCTCAAATATAAAGGAATATGACCAGTTATTGAATAAAATATATTACAAAATGGTCTCAAATAACTAGGAAAAATATGACTAATTTAGGCCCTATCATATTCCCCCACACTTGAATCTTTACTTGTCCTCAAGTAAATATTTAGTCAAAGCGTTCTAAATAATTTATTTCTTTTCCTATTCATCCATAACAAAGCCATAATTTCTTTCCAACCTCAGACATAAAATTGTCATTCCTTCAACCCTTTAAAAATCTTTTGCAAACTCATATATTAAATCAAATAATCCCAAGGCCATCAAAGTTAAGTTAAACAAACTTATATATAGTATATGAAAATTATTCCACTCCTCAAGCAAAACATAGACAACATAAATAATACAAGTTAAGTCATTTAACCAATTCAAGCAATATAAACTCAAATTTACCAAACTCGAGTTAGTAAAATAAGGAAAACACTCCACTCTTGTTTTTTCTATGATTTTGGGAATTAATAGACTCAAGTAAATGGATTTCTCTTCACACACCATATTGGCCCCCTTTATAGTCATCACTCATAATTTTTTTTCTCTAATAATTTTTCAACACTTTTTTTCCTTTGCTTTTTCTTGCCTTTTTGCCTTCGGGATAGCCTCAAGAGAGTGCACCGAATATACTTGCTACTTCTCCCCATATTGACTCCCTTTTCAGCAAAAGGTCATCAACAATCATTAATAAAAGAATCTTTTCAACTCAATTTTTTTCTCATATGTAGGTTTTTTTTCAACTAAAATTTTTTCTCTCACATTCCTTATTCAAAACTCAAAGTTAAGCAAATTCTAAATCCATAATACAAGAATTAATCAACAACTCTTTCCATATTTCATCATATCATCCATCTTCAAACTCAAAGAATAAAATAAAACTCAAATACCAAATATAACCAATGTTAACTTAAATTCTTAAGACTTAGCAGAATTTAACTTAATACACAAGTTTACCTCTTTAATAAAATCCTACCATACTGAATGACAAATCCATATCCCAAGTTGAAAAGAAAATCATATCTTCATTATAAATAAATAAACTCAATTTAGCTCTTCATACGTTTGTTTTAAAAAAATTTCAACAATTCCAACAATTCAAACATATATCATCAAAAATCCCTCAAACATATATAATTGGAAATCCATTGAAAATCACAAAGATGCACTTGAGAAAATGTTAAATCTCTCCCCCACACTTAAATTGGGCATTGTCCTCAATGGCCTAAAATAGCACACTAAAGCATAACTAAGGGACCAAAAATGTAAAGAGGGAAAAGAAAATAATACTTCCCAAGGTAGATTAGCTCCATGAAAATCCAAATTTCAAATTCCAAAGTAACTTAACAATAAGAAAATATCAAGATAATTGATAAAAACTCGGATCAAGAATATCACCAAACCACTCCCCCACACTTAAACTGGACCATGTCCTCATTGGCAAAAAATAAACACAATAAAGCATCTCCAATGGGACCAAAATTGAAAAGGGGTAGAAAGTTTAAGCAATACTCCCTAAGTGTAGATTAGCTCCAAGATATGAGAAATTCATTCTTCAAGAAGTTGGAAGAATTTTTCCAGCAAATTTCAACCTACAAATAGAAAGATAAACACACAAGTAAAAGTATAAAGCATAATTGAAAATAAAAATCAAGGAAGAAGAAAAATAGAAAGTGAAAGACTCTAAGTCCCCCTAGAAGTAGAGTCTCTAGATTGTCTAAAAGAACCACCAAATAGACCACCATAACCTCCAAAGGGCTCACAATATCCTCTTCTTGTCTCACACTTTGCAATTGGTTCTCTTTTTAATGAAGAACTTTTTCAGATTTTTGATACTCGAGAAAAATAAGAATAATATCCATTGTAGATAGCAAAAGCATAATGGCAATCAATCTTCAATCCTTACAGCAAAATACCACAAGGAAGCTCAATTGTCCAAGATTTCCATATATGCAAAAATTCCAGAAAAATACATAGGGAACGTTTAGAAGCAATCACAAGACTTACAACTCATTCTATGCATTTGTCTACCATCAAATAAACTCAACAAAGATTTGTCTATGGTTAGTAAATTTTTCCTTAGAAACACATATACACAATGTCAAGAAATTTTAGAGGATAAAATCTTGAAATTTGCACACCACTATGTTCCCCAACGTATAAGTTTTTTTTTTTAAAAAAAAAAATTTAACCATGGGAGATAATTAGAAGAAGAAGAAAAATAATTTGAAGAAGAAGAAGGGGAAAACAAAGATGAAGGGAAGGGATAAAAGTATCATTCTAGGGGAATAAGAAAAAATAAAAATAAAAATAAAATAAAATAAGAAAGAAAAATAGAAGAACAAAACAAATAAGAAAAACAAATAAGAAAATCAAAGAAAAAGAAAACAAGATGAAAAAGACAAAATAAGAAAAATTTGGGAAGAAAAGATAAAAGAGGAAGGGGACAAACGAAAAAATAAAAAGATTTTTTTAATAACATTCCAGAACGGAGTCGGCGCCGGTTCCGGGCCTCAGCTGGCGCCAGTTCCGTTCTGTCCGGGCTTCGAAAAATTTTCAATTTTTTTTTTTTAACTAATGGAATGCATGACCACTATACATGTAAAACAAGAATTCCTAAATTAAACTAAAAGCAAAAATTGTAAATAAAGAAACAACTAAGAAAATAAAATAGTTCGTCTCCAATATCGTGTTAGCTTAAGTCCAAACCTGAAAATAAAAAGAGTTAGTATTGATTCAAAATTATAGATGTAAAAATCAACAAATTAAGAATATCATTATTACACATATTCCACATTAACATTGGGTTAGTAAAATTAAATAAATGAATATATAATAAATACAAATGTAGAAAGACAAGTTAGTGATTATAAACATGTATATAGCTATTTACATATTTACAACACATAGCAAAATTAATTATACAAACAATAACTTAGGCATTTCTTCATACAAGGAACATATATACATATATACATATTTGCATATTCACATGGTTAAATCAACAAAATCCAAGCTTTCATGTTATTATTCCACGGCAATAGCACCAAAAACTTGATGTGTTCGGACTGGGTATAAAAATCATACAAAAACTAAGCACATTCCAAATTAAGTTTAAATTAAAACATTCAACCCAAATCACACATATTAGCAAGCGTACTCATCATTAACCGAGCATACGGTTCAAACGAGTGTCAATCCTCTAGGAACAAGTAAACATTAATTACCCTTCTCTCATTGTTTAATTGACTCGAAAAAGAGAAAAACAAATAAAAAGGAAAATAAAATAAATATATACATGTCAAGGCTGGAGAAGTATCTAACTCAAACCATTGTTTAGACAAACATAATCTTAAAGTATCCAATCTTTATCACAACCAATTATTCCCTTGGCATCATGAAGGATTAATATAGACTCACTTCGTTTCCAATCCATGAATCCCTATCTTCTAGGTAACTTAGCATCACATTCATGTCTCAACCAGTCTTACCCAAAAGATGCATTAAACACAATCCTTTGATTAAATTTCCATTCCTGGCAAACTTAAACATGAAATTAACCAATGAATCCATTCCTAACAGGCATCAATTAACCTTTAATTACATTGTTCTTAGTAATTAACATCTTTTCCAAACAAGTTAAAAGACAAAAAATATGAAATCAATGAATTGAAACCACCATCAACTCCTTTTCCAAGCAAGTTAATGGAAAGAAACAACTAATTAATCTCGTAATACGCCTAAGTAATTAAATACCAAGAAAAACAACCAATTAATCGAAATATTAAATAACTCTAAAAATCATGAATATCTAAAACAATGTCAAATAATAATAAAACAATTAAAATATTATTGTTCAAGAAAAAGAAAACAAAGTAAAAGAAAGCACTCATAGATATGCCTCCTTCTTCTTCCTTTGAAGACCTTCTTGTACAACCCTCCTTGAACTATTTATTTTCGAAAAATATTAGTGATGCACTCAAAAATAAATCTAAGTCCCTACATTGTGTACCTCCCTTTCTTAGGGTAAATTGGCCTTTATTTATAGGCTTACAAAGTTCCTAAAAGAATCTTCAGAAAATAAGAAGTAATTACCTAAAAATCCAAAACAAAAAAGGATTAGTAAAATTCTAAAAAAAAAACCTAAATAAAACTAAATACTTCCGCCACCATTGACTTTGTGAAATTCAATTGAATTCGGGCTTCAATTGGGATTTTGTCGTTTTCTTCTGAAGCAGAATTGAATTGAATTGGAATTGTTGAAGTTGGCTTGCAATTTAGCCATGTGAGATTTTCTTGAAGCCACCGAGATTTTGTCTTTGTTGCATCGGCTTAACTAAAGCCGCATGCCACCGAAATTCCTTTTCTCTTCCTGTTCGGCCCATGTGAGCCACAAAATTGAAGACCAAAGCTGCTTCTTGTTCTTTTGTTTTCCTTCTCTTTTTGCTTTTGTCCTTTCTCAGCCCCTTTTGTTGACTTTTTCTCCACCTTGGCCCCACCGAATTCCATCCTTTTTCTTTTGCTAATTGCTGACCGAATCCATTCTTTCTTTTCTTTCCTTTGGTCTTTGTTTATTTGCTGACCAAAAGTCAATTTATCTTTTGTCCTTTTCTCAATTTCAATTCATTCTTCCAATTGTTCTGCATTTCTCTGTTTTTCCAGTAGAAGACCAGCGCCGGCTGTCATTCTCAGAACCGGTGCCGCCTATATTCTGCTTTGTGATTATTTTGCTTTATTTCACCCCTAAAATCTGAAATAATGCACAAAATTCATTTTCAAGGGTAAAATCTCAAATATAAAGGAATATGACCAGTTATTGAATAAAATATATCACAAAATGATCTCAAATAACTAGGAAAAATATGACTAATATGACTATATGTGTACATTGAACACCACAGGGAGCATTTTCCTCTATTTCGTAAAGTCCTAGCAATTCGGGACTTGATACTTGACCGGCAAAATGGCTCACTCTCTGCTTCTGTTCTTCTCCATACATGGGCAACATCTAGCACATCCTTCACCTCCTTGGCTTATGACTACCTCCAGGCGACTTCTTCGCGGGTTTTCTGGGAAAAATCTATTTGGAAGTAGGGGCTTACCCCCAAACACCCATTCATGGTCTGGCTGTGTGCTCAGGGACGTTTAAAGACAAAATATGCATTGGTGTTCCGCTTGGATGATTTATGTTGCCCTCTTTGTAATGCCGATATGGAGACGACTAATCATTTATTTTTCAAGTGCTCTGTTTCAGTATCTATCTGGAGGGAAATTCGTCTGTGGCTGGGCTTGCCACAAGCATTGGGTATGGCTGCTTCTTGTCTTAGGTGGTACAAACGTGCCAACTGTGGCTCTTCATGGATAGCTAGAGCGAAGGCTACTGCTATAGCTGCCACGTTTTATTACATTTGGACTGCTCGTAATAAAGCGTTATTTGAGGGGACCGTCTACCAACCGTTGGATATTTCGAAAAAGATCAAAACACATGTGTACACTGTTGTTTTTGCATTGTACCCTAATATTCTGAGTAGTTTCGAGAATGATCTTCATCTCTACTAGTCAATAGTCTTCTTGACTATAAACTAGTAAACATTCATGTAAATATTTATCAATATTAATCCTTTTACATTGTGATAAAAAAAAAACTATAGTAAAATTGCTATAAGGATTAAATATTTTATTCATAATATTTTTTAATTTATAAGGAGCTTGTGTATGAACCATTTTCGTATACTAGCCTTTGTTTCTTTTCATCTTTGCCACACAAAACAACTAAACTTTAGATAAACAAAGGTTTTCTTTTCATTCCCTTACCTTCAGTAAGGCTAACCTTGATATGTTCTTCTTTCACTTCCCTTCTTGACAACTAATGAAATCTCCATTGAAGCATTTTTATTTGCTCCTGCTTCCATTTCATTCTAGACTTTGAATATGAAATTAAGAACTTGAAAGCACTCCTAAGAACTCTAGGATATCCCAGCTTTTGAGCAATCAATTAGCAACTGAAAGAATTCTAATTTTTTCCTTAAGCCATTCGAATTCTTTAAGTTTCAATCATCAGAACTCTTTCTGTTTCCCAGCAATTGGAGCATTTTCCAATTTCTCCCAAAAACCAATCTAGAATTTGACCAAGCCATGGACTTCCTATATGTTGGGATGGACAACGGAAGCAACACACAAATATAAAGAAAAAAGGAAAGAAAATAAATAAATAAAACATAACATAAAAATTTAACGTAGTTCGGTCTCTCAATTAAACCTACATCCATGACCCCGAAGGGAAATACTCCACCATATAATTTTTGGACGGACAAAATTACAAACTCTCACAAAAATAACTCAAGATCCAAAAATCTCCCAATTTACTAGGCTCAATGAGTTGGTACACTCTCCCCAAACAATACTAATCTATTTATAGGGAAAGCCTTCCTTACTCTTCTTTAAATTATCTTATGTGGGATTGAGAAAAACTCAACAAATCCTCCATTTTCTCAATTTCCCAAATTACAAAAGAATCTAAAAATCTAACTCTATTCCCAATCCTTGCAGTCTTCTTCTCTATTGCTTCTTTCGTTTTAGTTCCTTCAAGTTACTTCTTCAAGGAATGACCATCAAAATGGTAGATATTTTTACTCTTCTTTCTTCTTTGCATAATCAGATAGTTCCCTTTGTATATTTTGCAAGACTTCGCAATTCCAACATACTTATATTCTTTTGATGCCACACACCTAATGAAATAATGTTAATACTAGAATCAGGAACATACTTTACATCAGGAAGTATTTTGACTTCATTATTGTGGAGCTTAAGGCGGACTCGTCCAACGCCTTCAGCCTTCATCTTAAAGTTGTTTCTCACGTTAATGTGGTTAAAATTCCCCAATTGCAAATCATCGAACATGTCTTAGTCCTTGAAAATATGCAAGTTTGATGCAAAATCCATTATCCAATTTGAATGCTTCTCATCAATAGTAGTATTTGAATATCTCATCAATAATAGATCATCGCCTATAACCATATTTGTAAAGGAATCACTTACTTTGGCCCTACCACTCATTTGTTCTCTTAGAGCTTTTAAATCCTCTTTCATATTTGGGCAACGACTTTGGATATGACCAATCTCCCTACAATAATAGCACTCAAGGTCACTATTATCACTTTGGTGGAATTTTCCACTTCCTTGATCATCTCTTCTTTTGCTTCGACTCCTCCCTCTTCTCCAACTCTCTGTAGTTTGTACTCGACTATCTTCACAATGATTTTCTTTTATCATCTGGTGATTTTCTTTTAACGACATCGACACCTCATTTAGTTGTAGTGTACTTTTTTTCGCTTGTAGTGACAACACCAATGGCATGTAAGATTTCAGTAGAGAAGCTAACAAGAGCAATGCTTGCTCCTCATCTTCAATCTTCTCTCTTGAATTTTTAAGTCAAGATACTAATTCATTAAATTTATTTATATGATCAATAATATTACCTCATTCTTCCATCTTAAGCACATATAGATCCATCTTCATCATCAAGCGGTTAGTCAGTGTCTTCGATGCATGATTTTTATCTAGAGTCTCCTACATCTTCTTAGGTAATGTCTCATTCAACACTATAATTTTAATATGTGGGGTCAATGCTAACTGAATAGTACCGACTACCCTTTTCTGAATAATACTCCAATCTAAATCCTTCATCCCTTCTAGCTTCTCGTCTTCTAATGTAGAATCAAGACCCTACTACACTAAGTAGTCTTGAGTTGTGCATTGTCACAAAGTGAAGTCAATCTTTCCATCAAACAATGGAGGTAAAATCTTATTCTTTATATATATGATATTGAAAGAATCCATAATAAAATATCTTACATCCACGTGAAAAAAAAAAAAAAAAATTACCTCTTACTCAGAACTGTTAATGAAGCACCTCCGGCTCCTTTTCTCTATTCCCTAGACCCAAACCATGCTCTTCTCCCAAACTAGAACCTTTGCTCTTCTCCCAAGCCCCAAGCCAGAATCAGGCTTTGATACCACTTGTTGGGATGGGCAACGTATGCAACACACAAATATATAGAAAAAAAGAAAGAAAATAAATAAATAAAACACAACACGAAAATTTAACGTGGTTCGGTCTCTCAATTAGACCTACATCCACGACCCCGAAGGGAAACACTCCACTATGTAATTTTTGGATGGACAAAATTACAAACCCTTATAAAATAACTCAAGGCCTAAAAATCTTCCAATTTACTAGGCTCAATGAGTTAGTGCACTCTGCCCAAAACAATACTAATCTATTTATAGGGAAATCCTTCCTTACTCTTCTTTAAATTATCTCATGTGAGATTGAGAAAAGCTCAATACTATGCTCATAATAACACCAAGCCATGGCAGGCTGTCTTTATTTGGTAAGGCAAGGACTGCCTTGCTCAAGCCAAAAGCCGGCATTCTCTCACAAAAATCAAGCCATGGACCGGCTTTAGCAAAGCCATGTCTGGCTTTTCACTAAAAACAATCTCCTCCTCTGCCTAACTTTATTTTAAATGAGTAAATCCACTATAACGTCAAACATCTTCGTAAAATCAGCTGTCACCATCCAGCTACTTGAATTTGGAACTTAAACTTCAGGCTAAAATCTTGGAACAACTTAACCACTCAGATTCTTTGAACCTCATGTAATGGAGCTGTATTCAGCTTTACTTTCTCAACAAAACTCGGACAACTCTTTGTCTCTTCTATATCATCTTCATTTCACTAACAGTTTTCTTTCCCTCGGACCAGTAAAGGTTTGCTATAGCAGCTCTCCTTTCTCAAGCTAACTACTTTCAAAAGTTTCAAAATTCAAAAGCCCACATTTGACTCCTACAAACTTGTTGATTCATTAGACATAACTAGAATACTATATTAGACTTTTTCATTCATTTTCCATTTAGTCATTCGATAAACTGAAAACTCTTGGTTTGTTTCCTCTCATTTCATACATTTTCCTCTAACATCAAGAACAACCACTAGCTTACTCTCTTGTCTGATCACTCCTTGATACTCTAACTGTGTTACATTACTCAAGAACAATCAAGCATTTACAAGGTTTATGAACATCAATTTCTTAGGTTTCAACTCCAAAAGGTATTGATGTCTTCTTTCTTTACTAGACACTCTATGTCCTTCTACTTTAAATGACAACTAATGATCTATCTATTCACTTCATTTCTTTCTTTTTTCCTTGCACAGATGACCATCAATTAGAGAATATTACAGCTCTACACTCCTTGTTGCAACACTGAAGAACTTTCAAACTAATCTGGTTGACAAGCAAGTAAACCCTACCTAACCATTTTCCTTCAACATTACTATAAATAAACTCAAGTATATAGGATGTGTGTACCTATTTATATTAAATAATGTTTTGGGGTTGGAGAATGAGTAGATTGCTTGTGATGACTTGTTGTGACGTTGTTGGTGGATGGGATGATGTGTATATGAAGTACGGTGATTATGTGATTGTACTTAGCAGCATATACTATTTTCGCTTTGAGGATGCAAGATAGAATGTTGTGAGATGTCCCTACTATGAACTATTTGATACAATATTAGTTATTATTTTTATTTACTCAACCAATCAAATAATTATTACTTATTGTTAGAATTATCATTCGTTATTTACTAATACTATTACTAAAAAAATTGATATTTGATTGGTTATTGTTAAAACCGTTATAAGTATTTATTACTATGACTGTTATTGATTGTTATTATTCTTCATAGGTTATTGATGTTGTTGTTGTATTAATGTTGATATCATTATTTTACTATGTCTAAGATATTGATTAGTACTAATTAATAATAATTACTAGATAATGTTTAATAACATACAACTTACCAATATTTAGTACTTACTAATTACCTACCATTTATGAATATTTAATACTTATTTATTTAACATCTATTAAAATTCATTACAATTTATTGGATATTACTTGTAGGATATTATTTGTTAATTATAAGAACCAAAATTATTTAGTTCTACAACTCTTAACTAATATTTATAAATATTTTATTTGGATTTTTCTGTCTACAATAGTTAGTATTAATATTTGAATTGTTGAATACATGTCTTCCACACTTGGAGGTAGGAATTATGATTCATGCCAATATAAGTGGTGAATAGGATTTGTTAATATAGAGTGGGTACAATGGGGATTAGGGTCATTATATGCTTTTGTCTTTTTGTTGTGTAAGTTGTGACATGCTCTTTGTATTCTCTCTAGACGGAACTATGTTGAATTGATCAAGAAATTAGGGGAATTTTATCTTTGAGACAAGAGAAACAAGTAAGTCCTTGCATGAAATAATTCATTGCATAAATACTTTATTTCAAGTCAAGTATTGTTTAGAACATGACAAAGATAACTTTTACTTGAGATGCAAGAATGGTTATTTTCTTTTCCCTTTTTGTACAGGATATTTTCCTTTTCCTTCTTTAAGTAAAAATTATATTAAAATAAAAGCTTTTAGCTAAAATGTTGATCTTCTAAAATAAAAGGTTCAACCTAAAACCCTTAACCATGATTGCAATTTCAAAACGACAAGGTAATTTTGTGAATGGTTCCTATACAAATAATAAATGTTGAGTACTCAATAAGGGTAAGCTAATTGGACCTAACTTTAGAATGTTAGGGTTAGTCATTTCGTGAAGGCCTTTATCGGGAGATAAACTCTTTCTGTATAAAGTGCCAGTTCTGATTATTCAGGCCGGTCCGAGTTAACAACTCATTCCAAGTGGACTATTTCCCAGAATGAACAATGGTAAGTTAGAGTGTAGGCATGGAAAAGTATCTCATCTAATAGGCTGATCACCCACTTGTATTGTGATGTAATGTTTAATAATACGCGGTCATGAATCAGGGTTTCATAGCCTTGACTATGATGCAGCATTTCATAATCACATTTATTTTGAGTGGTTTATTTCCTTTCTAAATATGCACTTCTATTTGAAAAACTAATGTAAAACACTACTCTGTATGCAAAACAAATTATTATGGCTTGTAATCTTTTCTTGAGACTTGCTCAAAGTTGCATACATGAAACGTTTCTTTAATTGTCATGAGCACACACAGGACTTATTGGAAAATATTTCTCATCAAGTTTTATATAATGTTTTCAAAAAGTTCATACTTCGAAGGTTGAGTTTGCCTAGAATTCTCAAGATTTTATTTTTATCTTTGAATTTATTTGTTTTGAGGATTTTATTACATGGTGTTGAAGATTGTATAAGTATTGTTTAAGTTGTAATAATCTTTGAACTTAGTACATTTCCTTTAATTTTCTTTTTACTTAGTTATAAAATCCCATGTCCTAAGGATGGGGTGATATCCCTGCCACTTTTTGCGGGACGTAGGTTGTAGTTGTTACACAAACTTTAACTTGTTAAAAAGGCTCTATGCTCGTGGAACAAAACAATGTTTCGCAATGTTTTTTACAATATCTAGAAGGCAGAAGATGATGTACTACAGGCAAAATTCACATATGATGCCTCTAACTCTCCCATTAACAGGGAGAAATTACAAGAGGCTATAGCTAGATTAGTCTTTCACTTGAAAACAGAGGAAGATTATTGGAAGGACAAGTCCAAGTTGAAATCGGTGAAAAAGGAGGATTCTAACATCGCGTTTTTCATTTTTTTTTTTTTTGGGTAGGAAAAGAATAGATAAGCTGCTTATCACTTCCATCACTGATAATGCGGGGGTATAGCTAACTCAGCAACAAGACATACGAGAAGCAGCTATTTAATTTTTTTTCTGTCTTGCTCACATATAATAATAGTGCAAATTATGTATCATCTCTTCTTCTGCACAACATTCCAAAGCGTATTACTCAACAAGACAATCACATGCTTTCCTCTATTCCAGGACTAGAAGAGGTCAAGGAGGCAATATCTGGGTTTTTCATTGATAGTGCTCCAGGGCCAGGTGGTACATTTTTTCACTTCTTATCGGGTTATTCTAGTTGCAGATGCAGTACAGGTACTTGGTGATTTTTTTGCAATGGTTCTTTTCCTGAAAGGTTTTACAAGCAATCTGATTGTGCTAATCCCCAAATAGAACTCTCCTTCTTCTTTTGGGGATTTTCTACCTATAAGTCTATGAAATTATTTTAACAAGATTGTTATGAAAGTGCTTGCATCTAGATTAGCTAGAGGTTTGCCTAAAATTATCTCTCCAAATCAGTCTGCGTATATAAAGGACAAGGACATAGTAGATAACATTCTATTAGTTCATGAGCTGGTATATTCACTTGATAGAGAATCTAGGGGAGGTAACGTCATTCTAAAATTGGATATGTGGAAGTTATTTGATCATAGCTTGGCCTTCTTTACTTTATGTCATGACTAAATTTAGGTTTAATTAACACATCACTTATTTGGTCAACAATTATCTATATAATTGTTGGTTTTCTATCCTCGTCAATGGCCAACCTTCTGGAAACTTCAAATCAACTAGGGGGCTCAATCAGGGAGATCCTCTTTCCCCTATTCTCTTTATTATGGCACAAGAATTGTTCTCCAAATGACTGAACACCATTGTAGATGATGGTACTTTAACCCTTTATAATGTTCCTTGGGGTTGCCCTATTATTTCTCATTTGAGCTTTACTAATGATACTATTACTTTCTTAAGGCTTTTTTCAATGTTATATAGGAATGCTAGAATTTTTCTGGATTGTTCATCAATAGAGGAAAGAGCTCATTTATCCTTTTGGACAAAGCTTCGCCTACTGCAGCCCTTTGAGTTCAGTCGAATTAGGATTCTCCAAAAAGCACTTTCCCTCCACTTATTTTGAGTGTCCAGTCTTTAAGGAATAGCAGAAACATGCCCAATTTCATTCAGTTTTGGATAAAATTCATAACCTCACTCAAAGATAGAAATATAAATTTTTATGCAAAGCACGACGCCTACAACTTATTAGGTCAGTACTTTTCTCTATGTCTTCACATATCCTACATACTATGGATCCGTCTATATCTATAATTGTAGTGATGGAACAAGAATTCTTTGATTTCTTTTGGGGTTACTCTTCCTTTAGGATGAAATGACACAGGAAGTCATGGAAATCCATCTGCTTACCATAGAGTGAAAATGGTCTTGGTATACGTTCTGTGTGAAACCCCAACTAAAACCAACCATAGAGTAAGGGGGTTGGGATGCATATCATATTTTATTATATGCATAAATATATTTTTATATGATTTTATGTGCCTTGGATATATGATTTGAAGTCTAGATGGTTTAATTGTGCTTATTGTGTAAGAATGGCAAAAAGGTAATTTTTCTTGAGGTGGAAATAGGGAAATAGCTTGAGGGTTAAATAGGAAAATATTTGGTAGAGAAAATAAGAACAAGAGTTGTTGTGGTTTAGTGGTTAGAGCTTTGGAACAAATTCTTGAGGTCTTGAGTCCAAAATCCATCATTAGAGTTTTAGCATGATTAAATTTTATTTTTGTATAGGAAGGCTATATTTCAGCCCTTGCATGCTTTAGGGAAAAGTAGGAGAGTTGTCCTAGGGGAGATATGATAGGAATGTCCTAATCCTACTCTTGTGCCCAACAAAAATTTCTAAGGGATTCATACCCTTCTTGATCTCTAGCTTCCCTTACTTCTTAATCAATTAGATTATTCCATTTTACCTAAGCCAATTTTATTTCCAAAAAATTCCAGCAAAGTTCAGTGGCATTGAAGGTTCAAAAATGTTTAAGTGTGAGGTATCTTATTAACCGAAAATGGGGAAGAGCTATGGAAGGTTCCCAAGAGAATTAATCTCCATGGTTGAACCTTCAAAACTCCAACCTAGTTGTGTCATCTTCTTCATGTAGTAATCTGAAAATTTTTCCAGCTTCTTGATCAGTCCAATTGTCAAAATTCTCAGCAATCTTTCCCTCCCAAATACTTCTAGAAAAATGACCAATTCACTCAGCTTGAAGGCTGAAAATTCCAGCCAAAACCGAGCTGCACAAAGCTGTGCAAACCAGAAATTTTTTTTGGTCAGTTTCGCAGCTTGGTAAGCCAAAAACCAAGCTGTTTCTTCCAGCTTTTCAACAAGAAATTCAACCTTGTTTTTCCTCCATAAAGAAGGCTGGAAACCAGCCTTAAAGGACCCTCCAATGGCCCTTCAAACCTCAAGTTGACTAAACTATGGCAGAAAAATCAGCCCAGAAATTCCAGCAAGCCTTGCGAAAAACCTGATCAAAATTTCCAGCTTTGTTCCTTCTTCACCCTTGTCCGAAACTTCCACCATTTTTCTGTACAAACTCACCTTGATCAGCTATGAACTGAACTCCAGCATCCTCACCATTGTTCTACTAAAAAAACAGCTCCATGGCTGCTCCTAAAATCTCTCCATCAATCACTCCAATAAAACCATTGATTGAAGTCCAAAATTCCAGCAATTTATTTCATCAACCTTCCATGAATTAAATCTCAAACAACCAGAAAACTCCTTCACCATTGTACACCATGTTTCGGCCACCCTAAAGCTCCATCAAACAACATTCATCTCAGCAGAATTCCAGCAATCTAGTCGGCTATTGTAGCTTCCCAAAAGACCTCCACCATCAAAGATCTACTTACCATATTTGCGACCACAAAATATTCCCTAAATTATTCTCTTTGAATTTCAAACAACCAGCTTTCCTTTTCCTCTCAAATCTGAAATCCAATTACCAAAAACCATTCAAGCAATTCGGCCACCCTTTCCCCATAGAATTTCGGCCAGCCTCCATTCAATCTCTCTATTATCTCCAAACCTCCAAGAACACCTACTACCATTCTCACGCCTAAGGCCACTCAAAACCACTTCAATCTTGTCCAAAAACTCCAGATTATACCTACTCATTCTCGTGAATCCATTCCTGCAATTTTTAACATCAAACATTGAAATCAAAGTCTCACTTTTGGATCAAAAACCAGAATTTTCTTGAAAGCTCAAGAACACCTTCAAGGTAAGCATGAACAATCATCTCCATCTTCTCTCCATCTTCGACCTTGATGAGTATATAGTAATGAACTCTTTCTCTCTCTCTCTCTCTCTCTCTCTCTCTCTCTCTCTCTCTCTCTCTGACTGAATGGTTACTTCCACCAAAGCCATGTTTCTTCTTCTCCTTGGATGGATCAAGCATCCCTAGCGAGAGGATTTTCTTGGATCAAATTCAAGGTAGTCATCATTTAAGTAAGCTTTTTCCATCTTCTCTTTAAATCCTAGATTCATGTCTCTTGGATGTAGTTGGATGAGGATGGGATATATTTGGAGGTTGATCATGTGTTTTGTGATGGAGTTGGGATTGAAGCATGAGAATGAATGTGTTTGTATGATGAAGATGGGATTGATGCATGAGTTGATTTGTCTTGGTTGAATGTATGGAGTTTTAGGGTTTGTTGCATGTCTTCATATCGTGAGTAGTATGAATGATCAATCATGTTAGAGATTATGTCACCTTTGGTGAATAGGGTTTATGTTCATATATTGTTGTTAAGGCTATGATTATGTTTATATTAGTAGAGTTTGGATCATGTCTTGATAGATTTGGATCTGTGTAGAGTGTATGTTCATGATTATGGTTAGCCATAGAAATTATAATCATGACATTATTGTCCCTAAGCTAATTTTAATTCATCAATAAAATGATTAATACTATAATTTCTTCTAGTTATTTCGAAAACCCTAGGGAAATATGGATTTGGACTCTTATATAAAATAATGATATTTAAGTCAAATAAATGATAGCTTTTATTAAAGAAATAAAATAAATGGATATTATATAAAATAATAATATCAAATAAAGCCTTTTATATAAATAATCATAATATGTAAAGTATTAATTTTGTAAGTCTTATATTCATAAATACTATTAAAATTTATTTATTATCTTTTAATCAAAACCTATTAAAATTTACTTACAACTAATTTTAGTTACCAATTATTTTCTAACAATTAGTTATTAATAGATTATTATTTTAAATAATTTCATCTAGGGCCTAGGACCCTTCATCAATTAAACCCTAATTTATTTATAGCAAGATTTAAACCTTCAACTTATTAGTATCTAATTCACAGACCCTAGTTATTTTAATATCAAGCTAAATATATCTTACAAACCCTTTATTTATTATCTAGCCTTAAAGCTTAGGACATTAGAGTCATGATTGTAGTAAGTTGAGTTAGAATAATTTATGAAAGTGAATTTTGGCTTGAGTTTAATTTGGCTTGTGTTTACCCCAGGCTGGGTTAGGTAAGCTTTTGGAGATCTTTATTTTATCTCGAGCAAAGGATCAGGTAAGCTCCTGCATAAAACTTGTTTGCTGCAAAAAGTTATTATGGCAAGCTAAACCCAAAGTTTGTGAACACTAATTTGGTATAGGCCCTTTCTTATTTCAGTCAAACCAATCATTTGAAAATCAACAAGCAATTTTATTCAAACATTAAACTATTTCTAAAAAAACAGATTTTGACAAAGACTTTGGAAACCCTTAATTGCCATTTTTAAGTAAAGCTATGTTTTATCAGTTTTCTCCCAAGTGAGATGAACTACGTTGAGTACTCAATAAAAGTAGGCTAGTAGTACTAGTTTTGAAGAGCCAGAGTGAGTCTTCTGGCAGGAGGCCACCTCCAGAAGATAAACTCAACTTAGAGAAACGTCAGTACTACTTAGTCATGCCGGTCTAAGCTAGCAGTTTCAGTCATGCGGACTGTGTGTTACCAGAGTGGACAACCGATTTTATTTGGGTGTAGAGAAGGAGGATAATCTTACCCGATAGGCCGATCACATAGCTTTTTTTGTCAGTTTGCACAAATTGTGGCATTCTGACCGTTATATGGTTTGGGGCCCAACGTGTGGTAACCCATGGCTGCCCTTTTGAGTGGTTGGTTTTATTGTACTTGTATGGTTGAAAAAGTCAAAATATTACTCTTGCTTTTGAACTTTATTTATTGCTTGCCAGTCTTTTTCTTATAAAGTTTTTACACCTTGCATTCATGAACTGTTTTCATTGAACACTCAAAGTACACATGGACTTACTGAGATTTTTATCTCATCACCCTTTTTACCATGATTTCATGTCAATCCTGCTATGGGGATGAGTAGCCAGTTGTTGGCTGCCTTGGAAGATATTCTGTTATTTATTTTTATGTAATGCTTTGGGAGTTGAGAGTGAACAATTATTATTTTTGGATTTGTCTTGAATTTTTAGATTGTAAGAAGTTTTAATTTTTGAAGTATTGTTTTATTTTAATTGTGTGACCTAGTTATAAAGACCATTTGTCATTTGGACGGGGCGACATCCCCGGCCCTGTTGGGCCTAGGTAGTGGGGTGTTACAAGTGGTATTAGAGCCTAGGTTTAGGCAAATATTGATAATATATTTTCTATTTATTTATGTTCTGATCTTTATCTAACCTATCTTGTTTATGTTGTAGGATGGTTAGAATGCTTAGAACCACGAGGAAATGGCAGCAATGGTATCCTCCTCTCCTTATCTACCCAGAAGACCTTCCAGTACCTCAGCCTGCTCCTTAGTCAGTCTTCCCTTTGGAAGATAACAGTGATGATGAGGTCCTGATCCATGAGCCACCCCCAATCTCAGTGATAGTATTGAGTTCTAATAGTGAAGATGAGGATGTAGCCGTGGAGCATGTTCCCCACCCTCCTAATCCCATAGTTGATTTACCAGCAGATAGTGATGACTCGGGGGAGATAGATTATGAGTCTCCACCTAGGCTTTCTTTCATTCCTCCACCCAGTTGAGTTGAGCCCGAGAAGAGTTCTAGGCGACCCGGGAATGAGCTAATGGAGGGGTTTGCCAATGGGACTGGGATAGACTTCTCTAAGAACTCTGGGGGATGGTTGTATGAGGCTGATTTTGAGGATTCTGATGAAGACTAGAGGGCTGAGTGTTATTTTGATTAGGATGTTTATTTATTATTTTTCGTAAACTTTTATGTTAAGGAATTTTATTTCTATTTCTGTTAAAATTTTAAATTTATGCAGATCAAAATTTGACAAAGGATTTATGAGCAATTCTTTAGACAAAAACTTGCATTGGATTTCCTTTTACTTATATCTGATTGTGGATGCATGCTCAACTAAAATGATTTCATCATTGAATGCATAAACTTATCATTTGGGTGTGGTTTAGAATGGACCCAAGCGCCGTGTAGCTTCATGAAGTAGAAGGATTCCAGAAGCAGAGCATGTGGCACCGGAGGTTGAGACAACCCAGATGCAATCACCCAACCGGGATAATAGGAGTGAACCTGAGATGGGAATGAGGTCTAAAACACCGGTTGATGTGACGATGGGGTAAGCATTCAATAAGATGGTAGAGATTCTGCAGACCCTGACTAAACGGAGGAACCCCAAGGGAGAAGATGAGACATTAGAGCGGTTTTTGAAGTTTCAGCCGCCCGTCTTCTTGGGCGAAGCAGAGCAAGATCAGAAAGCAGAGCAATGGATCGAATAGATGGAAGATATATTTACAACACTCAAGTACACCGAGGAGCGGATGGTTAAATTTGCGGCATTCCATTTGAGAGGCCCAGCTCGGGCTTGGTGGCAGTGGGTTCAAGACGACTGGGAGATGGTCAATCAGGAATGGACTTGGTCCAACTTTGTTGAAGCCTTCCGAGCAGAGTACATCCCTCAGTAGATAGTGGAAAAGCGGGAGGATGAATTTTAGAATTTGAAGCAGGGAGGCATGTCAGTGGCCCAGTACGCAGCATGGTTCACCCAGCTGTCGAAGTACTACAAGAGATTGGAGGACACCAAGGTAGTGAAGGACTTTTCCGATGTGTTTCCAATGGAGCTTACTTTTCTACCTCTTAGCCGAGAAGTGGAATTCACTATTGACCTAGTTCCAAGAGCGGAACCAGTATCGTGGACCCCATATCGGATGGCACTAGCAGAGCTGAAGGAACAATTAGAAGAGTTAGTGAAGCAAAGCTACATCAGACCCAGCACGTCGCCTTGGGGAGCACTTGTGCTGTTTGTGAAGAAGAAGGACGGGACTCTGAGGCTATGTATCGACTATCGGGGCTTGAACAACCTGACGGTCAAGAATAAGTGTCCTCTACCGCTGATTAACGAGCTGTTCGACCAGTTGCTACTCCAAATTAGACCTGAGACAAGGGTACTATCAAGTGCGGATAAAAGAGTAGGATATCCCCAAGACAGCCTTCAACACCAGATATGGACATTATGAGTTCGTGGTAATGGCGTTCGGGGTGACCAATGCTCCAGCAGTATTCATGGACTTGATGCATCGAGTGTTCCGACCTTACTTGGACAAGTTCATGGTGGTCTTTATTAATGACATTCTAATCTATTCCAAGAGTCTGGAGGAGCATGCGGAGCATCTGAAGCTCGTATTAAAGAAGCTGCGGGAGCATAAGCTGTTCGCCAAGTTTAGCAAGTGTGAGTTCTGGTTGGATAGCGTAGCATTTCTTGGCTATGTGGTGACCAAGGAGGGGATCAAAGTAGACCCAACAAAGGTTGAAGCAGTGTCAGATTAGAAGCAACCGGAGAACATCACTGAGATTCGAAGCTTCTTGGGATTGGCTGGTTACTACAGGAGATTCATCGAGGGATTTTCAACACTCACATCGCCTATGACTCGACTACTGAGGAAACATGTACCATTTGTTTGGAGTGAAAAATGTGAGAAGAGTTTCCAAGAGCTGAAGCAAAGATTGATGACAACACCAGTATTAAGTTTGCCAGAGGGAGATAAACATTACGTGCTGTATACCAATGCCTCGAAAGAAGGATTGGGAGCAGTTCTGATACAAGACCGAAAGGTGATCACTTATGCATCTCGGAAGTTGAGATCTCATGAAGCCAACTACCCTACGCATGATCTGGAGTTAGCAGCTATCGTGTTCGCTCTAAAGAAATGGTGATACTACCTATATGGAGCTGAGTATGAACTGTTCACATACCATAAGAGCCTGAAGTACATATTCACCTAGAAGGATTTGAATTTGAGACAGTGGTTGTAGATGGAATTCTTAGAAGAGTACCGTTGTCCAGTCAACTACCATCCCGGGAAAGCCAACGTTGTAGCTGATGCCCTGAGCAGAAAAGTGAGTATGGCCAGATTAAGAGTGCAGGAGGTTCAAGTAGTTCAGGATGTGTTGGACGGAAGAGTGGATATGCAAGAGAAGAGGATTGTTGTTAGCAACCTGAAGTTGGTACTGGATCTAAGGCAGAAAATCGTGGAAGCTCAGCAAAGTAATGCAGAATTTCAAATTTTCAAGGACAGGGAGCTTAAACGACAAGGCAGTGAATTCCGGTAAGCAAGGCAGGAGTTTTGCATTTCAGGGATCGGTTGTGTGTACCTGGAGATCATCAACTAAAGGACAGAATTTTGGAAGAGGCGAACAGGAGCAAGTACGCCATTCATCCAGGGGAAGTCAAAATGTACCAGGATCTGAAGAGGGCCTATTGGTGGCTCAGAATGAAGTGAGATATGGTCAAATATGTCTCGACGTGTCTTACTTGTCAAAGGGTCAAAGCGGAGCATAAGAAGTCAGCAGGATTGTTACAACCATTGCCAGTGCCTGAATAGAAGTGGGAGGAAGTGACTATAGAGTTTGTCACCGAACTTCCTATGTCACAGACCCAGAAGGACGCCATATGGGTAGCAGTGGATCGACTGACCAAATTGGCACATTTTATACCAGTGAATGTAAGAGATTCCATGGTGAAGTTGGCTCAGACCTATGTGCGCGAAATAGTCCGTCTGCATGGAGTACCTTCAAGTATCGCGTTTGGCCGAGACCTGATGTTTACGTCTTATTTTTAGGGCAAGATTCAAGAATTAATGGGGTCGAGTCTGAAGTTCAGTACGACGGCACATCTGCAGACCGATGGGCAGACAGAAAGGGTTATACAGATATTAGAGGATATGCTGAGAGCCTGTGTTCTAGATTTCGGGGATAAGTGGATTGAATGTGTGTCATATGCGAAACTGTCATATAATAATAGTTATCAAGCTTCAATTGGGATGGCTTCGTATGAGGCCCTGTATGGACACAAGTGTCAGGTACCGCTATACTGGAGTTGGTCAGAAGATGGTCACGTAAGCAAATTCGGGGAAGTCTGTATCCAGGAGATGTTGGATGAAGTAAAGTTGATCAGGGAGAGATTGAAGGCAGCTCAGAGTCGACAGAAGAGCTATGCGGACAACCGGCGAAGAGAGTTGGAGTTTCAAGTAGGAGATAGCGTATTTCTGAGATTAATGCTGAATAGGGGAATCTTGAAGCATCCAAAGGGTGGAAAGCTGAATTCAAGGTATTTGGGGCCGTTCTCGATAAAGGAAAGGATTGGACCGGCAGCATACCGATAGGACTTTCCAAATGGATTAACGGAAATTCATGATGTGTTTCATATGTTACAGCTGAAGAAGTACAATGACGATCCTGGTCATGTTTTGAATAATGAACCGTTGGTGTTGCAACCCGATTTAAGCTATGTGGAGAAACCCGTGCGGATATTGAACTGCAGTATCAAGAATCTCCGGAACAAGCAGATATCGATGGTAAAAGTTCAGTGGGAGTATCATGGCACGCGAGATGCCACATGGGAATCAGAAGAGTGGGTAAAGTGGAAGTATCCCGATCTAGAATAGAGGTATGCTTGAATTTTGGATGAAATTCTCCTAAGGAAGGGAGGATGTGAAACCCCAACTAAAACCGAACTTAGAGTAAGGGAGTCGGGATGCATATCATATTTTCTTGCATGCATAAATATATTTTTATATGATTTTATGCGCCTTGGATATGTGATTTGTAGTCTAGATGGTTTAATTGTTCTTATTGTGCAAGAAGGGCAAAATGATAATTTTGCTTGAGGTGGAAATAGGGAGATAGCTTAAGGGTTAGATAGGAAAAATATTTGGTAGAGAAAATAAGAACAAGAGTTGTTGTGGTTTAATGGTTAGAGCTTTGGAATAAATTCTTAAGGTCATGAGTTCAAATTCTATCATTGGAATTTTAGCATGATTAAATTTTATTTTTGTATAGGAAGGCTATATTTCGGCCCTTGCATGCTTTAGGGAAAAGTAGGAGTGTTGTCCTAAGGGAGACATGATCGGAATGTCCTAATCCTACTCTTGTGCCCAACAAAAATTTCTAAGGGATTCATACCCTTCTTGATCTCTAGCTTCCCTTACTTCTTAATCAATTAGATTGTTCTATTTACCTAAGCTAATTTTATTTGCAAAAAATTCCAGAAAATTTTAGTGGCATTGAAGGTTTGAAAATGTTTAAGTGTGAGGTATCTTATTGACCGAAAATTGGGAAAAGTTATGGAAGGTTCCCGAGAGAATTAATCTCCATGGTTGAACCTTCAAAACTCTAACCCAGTTGTGTCATCTTCTTCATGTAGTAAATTGAAAAATTTTCCAGCTTCTTGATTAGTCCAATTGTTGAAATTCTCAGCTACCTTTCCCTCCCAAATGTTGCTAGAAAAATAACCAATGCACTTAGCTTGAAGGCTGAAAATTTCAGCCAAAACCGAGCTGCACAAAAGCTGTGCAAACCAGGAAACTTTTCTGGTCAGTTTCACAGCTTGGTGAGCCAAAAACCAAGCTGTTTCTTCCAACTTTTCAACCAACAATTCAACCTTATTTTTCTTCCATAAAGAAGGCTGGAAACCAGCCTTAAAGAACCATCCAATGACCCTTCAAACCTTCTGCAAGCTGACAAAAATATGGCAGAAAAATCAGCCCAGAAATTCCAGCAAGCCTTGCGAAAAACCTGATCAGAATTTCTAGCTTTGTTCCTTCTTCACCCTTGTCCGAAACTTCCACCATTTTTCTGTACAAACTAACCTTGATCAGCCATGAACTGAACTCCAGCATCCACACCATTCTTCTGCTCGAAAAACAACTCCATGGTTGCTCCTAAAATCTCTCCATCAATCACTCCAATCAAACTATTGATTGAAGTCCAAAATTCCAGCAATTTATTTCATCAACCTTCCATGAATTAAACCTCAAACAACCAGAAAACTCCTTCACCATTGTACACCATATTTCGGCCACCCTAAAGCTCTCTCAAACAACATTCATCTCAGCAGAATTCCAGCAATCCAGTCGGCCATTGTAGCTTCCCAAAAGACCGTCACCATCAAAGATCTACTTACCATATTTGCTACCACAAAATATTTCCTAAATTATTCTCTTTGAATTTCAAACAACCAGCTTTCCTTTTCCTCTCAAATCTAAAAATCCAATTACCAAAAACCATTCAAGCAATTCGGCCACCATTTCCCCACAGAATTTTGGCCAACCTCTATTCGATCTCTCTATTCTCTCCAAACCTCCAAGAACACCTACTACCATTCTCACGCCTAAGGCCACTCAAAACCACTTCAATCTTCTCCAAAAACTCCAGATTATACCTACTCATTCTCGTGAATCCATTCCTACAATTTTTAGCATCATACACTGAAATCAAAGTCTCACTTTTGGATAAAAAAACTAGAATTTTCTTGAAGGCTCATGAACACCTTCAAGGTAAGCATGAACAATCATCTCCATCTTCTTCCATCTTTGACCTTGACGAGTATATACTAATGAACTCTCTTTTTCTCTTTCTTTCTCTCTCTCTCGGCCGAATGGTTACTTCCACCATGGCCATGTTTCTTCTTCTCCTTGGATGGATCAAGCATCCCTAGCGAGAGGATTTTCTTGGATCCACTTCATGGTAGTTATCATTCAAGTAAGCTTCTTCCATCTTCTCTTTAAATCTTAGATTCATGTCTCTTAGATGTAGTTGGATGAGGATAGGATAGATTTGGAGGTTGATCATGTGTTTTGTGATGGAGTTGGGATTGAAGCATGAGAATGAATGTGTTTGTATGATGAAGATGGGATTGATGCATGAGTTAATTTGTCGACCATTGGATGTTTTGTTGATTGGTGTAGAGTGTATGTTCATGATTATGGTTAGCCATAGGAATTATGATCATGACCTTGTTGTCCCTAAGCTAATTTTATTTCATCAATAAAATGATTAATACTATAATTTCTTCTAGTAATTTCGCAAACCCTAGGGAAATGTGGATTTGGACTCTTATATAAAATAATGATATTTTAGTCAAATAAATGATAGATTTTATTAAATAAATAAAATATATGGACATTATATAAAATAATAATATCAAATAAAGCCTTTTATATAAATAATCATAATAGGTAAAGTATTAATTTTGTAAGTCTTATATTCATAAATACTATTAAAATTTATTTATTATCTTTTAATCAAAACCTATTAAAATTTACTTACAACTAATTTTAGTTACCAATTATTTTCTAACAATTAGTTATTAATAGATTATTATTTTAAATAATATCATCTAGGGCCTAGGACCCTTCATCAATTAAACCCTAATTTATTTATAGCAAGATTTAAACCTTCAACTTTTTAGTATCTAATTCACAAACCCTAGTTATTTTAATATCAAGCTATATTTATCTTACAAACCCTTTATTTTTTATCTAGCCTTAAAGCTTAGGACATTAGGGTCATGATTGTAGTAAGTTGAGTTAGGACTATTTATGAAAGTGAATTTTGGCTTGAGTTTAATTATGGCTTGTGTTTACTCCAGGCAGTGTTAGGTCAGCTTTTGGAGATCTTTATTTTATCTCAAGCAAAGGATTAGGTAGGCTCCTGCATAAAACTTGTTTGTTGCAAAAAGTTATTATGGCAAGCTAAACCCGAAGTTTGTGAACACTGATTTTGTAAAGGCAATTAGGGACTGTTTCCTTTCTTGTTTTAGTTAAACCAATCATTTGAAAATCAACAAGCAATTTTATTCAAACATTAAATTGTTTCTAAAATTGATTTTGACAAAGACTTTGGAAACCCTTGTTTGCCATTTTTAAGTAAAGCTATGTTTTATCCATTTTCTCCCAAGTGGGATGAACTACGTTGAGTACTCAATAAGGGTAGGCTAGTAGTACTAGTTTTGAAGAACAAGAGTGAGTCTTCTAGCAAGAGGCCACCTCCAGAAGATAAACTCAACTTAGTGAAACATCAGTACTACTTAGTCATGCCGGTCCGACCTAGCAGTTTCAATCATGTGGACTGTGTGTTACCGGTGTTGACAAGTGTTTTGTTTGGGTGTAGAGAATGAGGAGAATCTTACCCGGTAGGCCGATCACATACCTTTTTTTGTCAGTCTGCACAAAGTGTGGCATTTTGATTGTTGTATGGTTATGGGGCCCAACGTGTGGTAACCCATGGCCGCACTTTCGAGTGGTTGATTTTATTGTACCTGTATGGTTGGAAAAGCCAAAACTCCCCTCTTGTTTTTGAACTTTATTTATTGCTTGCCAGTCTTTTTCTGATGAAGTTCTTACACCTTGTATTCTTGAACTGCTTTCATTGAACAGTCAAAGTACACACGGACTTACTGAGATTTTTATCTCATCACCCTTTTTACCTTGATTTCAGGTCGATCTTGTTGTGGGGATGAGTAGCTAGTTGTTGCCTGTCTTGGAAGATATGTTATTTATTTTTATGTAATGCTTCGAGAGTTGAGAGTGAACAATTATTATTTTTGGATTTGTCTTGAATTTTTGGATTGTAATAAGTTTTACTTTTTGAATTATTATTTTATTTTGATTGCGTGACCTAGTTATAAAGACCCCTTGTCCTTTAGACGAGGCGATATCCCCGGCCTTTTTGGGCCTAGATAGTGGGGTGTTACGCTCTGTATCTGATACGAGTGTTACCTTTGGACTTGGGCTATGGTGGAAATTTAGGTAAAGGGAATATCTTTGGGTAAGGTTTAATACTAAATATAATTCCATGGATCAGCATCCTATGCATATCCCAGTAACTGGCTCTTCTTCTATGATTTGGAAGTGTACACTCAAAGTTCGAGAGTTGGCAGAGGCTAATATTGTTTTCATTCTTAGAGGTGGCGGCTTTTCTTTCTGGTTTAATGGTTGGACTGGCTTTGGTAAGCTCTATGACTAGAACTCTGGGATAATTTAGCTGGAGCTCAGGGTTACATAATGTGTATCCAATGGATTCTGGAACATAAGGCAACTCCATGCTCTTCATGCTCTTCTAGACACCCAAATTGCCTAAAAAGTCTCAATACTGCTCCTACCAGTAGAAGTGGCCTTTTTAGATGATATTATGGTATGGAAAAAAATCAAAAGATAGGTCTTTCACAACTTCATTAGCAAGGCAAACTCTTCGATGTAAAGGACCTAATCGTTCTAATAATGTTCAGGCACTTCAACTACAACCATAATTAAGGTGTTTATATGGAGAATGTAGAAATGGTATCTTGCCTTGGATTTTTAGCATAAGAGACTTAGTTTCCAGATGGTGTTTCACTATGCCTTCTACTTAGCTATAGATGAGACTAATCCACACTTAATTTATAAGTGTGAAGAGATCAGGAGATCTCGAAACCTTGCTTCTGTACACCTTTCCTGGCAAATACAGCCTGAATATAAGTTATTCAGCTACTGCTGGAAAGGGAATCTTGATATGAGCTTGGGGTGATTTTTTTCTTCTTAATAAATATAGGTGGCTAAATGGCTTTAAACCTCAGCACTTTCAACGAAACCAAAATAGAGAAATTTAGTGGCTAAAAGATAAATATATTTATCTTTCTACAATGTAAGAAACCCTTGAAGATCAAAGCTTCAAAGACCTAAAAGATTAGTAGCTAAATTTACTATAGATTCACTTAATACCCTTGAAACAACAAAGGAATTCAAGAAAAAAAAGTAGAACACTATAGGCACACAATTAGAAATCAAAATAGAACCAAAGAAGAACAAAGCTTCTAAGACCCACTTGAAGAATACAAAATCAGAAAATCTAAGGATTTTAGAGACTCCACAAAGCATGGACTAATCCCTTAGTATGACCTTAATCAAAAAATGAATAAGGAGGTCATATGAATAATATGAGTTTGTTGTCTTGTCAAATCACAAAAAAAGGTATTTATACTGAAGGTAAAAATGGCAAAACAGAATGCACAGAAACATGAATAACAGAGCAGCGAAAGACTTATACCTCTACGTCTTTTTAAAACTAGCTATATTGGCTTCTCAGAGGTTGGTTGAACAGGCACCGATGCACTCTGTGATGCTTCTGGATCCATACTAGCAAGCCTCCAGCTTCTTCTTAGCATGAACCCACGCAAACTCTTTACCTTTCGTAATATTACCACGGCCTAAAACGCCAGTGAAAGCAATATGGGACCAAAGGACTAGTCTTTTCAAACTCTTGACTAACTGTTAAAGAACAATATCAAGAACAATAGTTCTCTATAGCTGTATCAATCTGATACACTGAGCAATACGAGGAGAATGGCATATGTAAGAAGATGCACGTATACTATTTTTTTTTTCTATGGCACTATGAATCACGCTAAGTTCAACTCCTCCTCAAAACCCTGGTAGCTTCAAACTCTATCTACTGAACTATCATCCAGTAGTTTTTAAAGATTTGAACTACATGTTTAATCCTTAACCTCCTACTAAAAATCGGCTAGCACTAAGCTTAACAAACTCAGGCCTGACCTACTAGATCCTTAATCTAGGCTATTGAGCCAAATTAATTATTTAAATTAAGACCAATTAAATAGTCCAATAAATAATTAATTATACAACCCAAATAAGTCTGTTCAATAAAGTAGTTTATTTTAGTTCAGGCCCAGGTTAATTTAATTATTCAATCTGGGCTCAAGCCTTAAACAATTAATTTAATCCACCAAACTAATTAATCAATTCTCTCTTGGACCTTTTATTTTATTCTAGTCCAATAAATTAACCAAGCTACTTACATAAAATAAAATCTATTTTATGCAATACCAATTCCTCAACCTAAAACCATTAGGACTTATGGACTATTACGAGGACTAAAAGGCATATTGCCTAGGCTACTAAAACGACAAAATACTCATGCTATATAAACAGTTATATTTTGTATTTTAAATATTTCTAATATCACTATAAGAAAATATTGACCTAAGGACAATGCTGCGTAAGCACTGTCTTTGACCTATATGTGTTAGGACTAAAATACCCCATACACATCATCGTGCATTTAGAGAGAAAGAGTGTACTAACACCTCTCTAAAAGACATCTACCATTCTTAGACCTTTAGTCCAATGATCCATAACTTCCTGAAATATTTTGGCTTTCTAAGGGAGCTATCCTAAAGCAAACATCCAATCATGTTCCCCAAAGCCCTGGATATTTATATTATTCGAATAGTCACAATAGACAATATAGCGTATATGCTATCTTGTACAAGTCCGTCTTAACTAACTAGTCACATATGCTAAGTATATAAACATATTGGTCCTATGATAGAACCTCAACTGTAGTATACCAAGGTATACGCTTCCAGTTTCACTAACCTACCAACCCGTACTCAAGCTATAAGGTATAAGTCTACGTTGTAGCAGTAATAATCTAGGTTTCTACCAATATAGTACTTTTAGAAAAATCACTACTATAGGTCTAGTTCTACATATTTAAAATACACTCATGTTATGAAGTGAGAGGACTACACTCTAGTTAAAGGTAAGACATTCCCTATTTGGAATTAATAACACAATAACCTTACCATAATGAGATTCTCATTCTCATAATCCATTTAAGAACAATAGTTTATGTGCTAAGTAACCAATGAAATATACCTTGCTGTGAAAGACCTCTATTTACATAGATCACTTACTTAACATACTGAGTTTTTTTTCAACAGAAAAATGTGTACAATTAAATTTAAAAAACATAAATATTTTATGAGAATAAAACTTTTATTAATACAATCAATATTACATCAGAGAATAGAGTCTTAATGGGCATACGTTTCAATAATCTCCCACTTGCATTTTAAAACTATGTAGGTCCATAGGTGCCCACCCCTATGACATCTAAGTATCTTCTAAAGACTCTCTCAGCCAAAAGCTTGGTAAAAATATCAGTTAGATTATTTTCTAAGGGGATCTGTTCCACCATAATTTTCTGTCTCTGAACAAATTTCTGGATCAGGTGGTACTTTCTCTCTATGTGCTTCCTCTTCTTATGGTTCCTAAGTTTTTTGGATTACAACACTACACTAGTATTGTCGTAATACAATGCATTCGGCCTGTCTATCTGTAGCATGACTTCAAGTTCTGTGAGGAAATTCTGGAGCTAAACTACTTCCTTAGATACTTCTGAAGCTGCCATATACTCAGCTTCCATGGTTGAGTCAGCAATACAAGATTGCTTAATACTCTTCCACAAAATAGCTCCTCCAAATAAGTTGAGGACATATCCACTAGTGGATTTTCTATCATCTTTATTTGCCTAGAAGTCTAAGTCTATGTATCCTATAAAAGCTAAGTTATCAGCCCTGTAAACTAGCATATAATCTCTCATTCCCTTGGATTACTTGAGAATATGATTTACAGCTTGCCAAAGAACCTCTCCGGGGTTTGACTAATATCTATTAACTAAGTCTACAACAAAGCAGATATCTAGCCTACTACAAAGCATGGCATCCCTAAGACTTCCTACAACCGAAACGTAGGGAACTCTACTCATTTTGCCTTTTTCTTCTTGAGACAATCGATGCCTGTAAAAGAATAGAGCGCTATTGCATGAGTCCATACGAAATTGGCTAATATCTTGTCAATATATGTGGCTTGGAATAATCCTAACATTCTCTACTTCCTATTTCTAATAAGCCTAATGCCGAGAATATAACTGGCTTCTCACAAGTCCTTTATACTGAATTGACTTGATAGCTAAACCTTAGTAGATGACGATGTCCCTACATAATTCCTAATGAGTAGAATGTCATTCACATATAATACAAGAAAAATCACATTAATGTCATCTAGTTTCCTGTACACACATGGTTCATCCTCGTTTTGGGTGAAGCCATAAGACTTTACAGTCTCATCAAAATGAATGTTCCACGCTCTCAACGCCTGGTTGAGGATACGGATGGACTTAAGCATGACTACCAAAAAAAGGATTGCCTCATAATCGATTCCCTTTTTCTGTGTATACCCTTTCGCCAATAAGCCTAGCTTTGAAGGTTTCCACCTTTGCATCTGCACCTCTTTTCCTCTTCTATACCCACTTATACCCAATGGGTTTTATCTCTTATGGTGAACTTGTAAGATTCCAAAGTTGATTAAAGTACATAGATTTAATCTCAAATTTCATTATTTCATGCCATAGGTTTACATTAGCATCGCATCAGTAATAGCCTTATCGTATCTTGTGGGATCCTATTCCTGATGGTCAGAGACTAGGTCAAAAACCTCTCCAGTCTACCTTTTTGGAACTCTAAATACCCTCTCATTATGATGAGGCTCCCTTTGTACATGTTCCAGAGGCTGTGCCTTTTCTTGTTCAATAATCGGGTTAAAAGAAGTCGATTCAGAAGAAAACTTCTTCTCGAGTTTCAACATACTTGAACCTTTTGTGCATATACTTTAATCATCTTCCCAGTATCTAGAATTAATACTTGCCAGTACTTTATGCTTCTTGGGATGATAAAAGTAATGACCCTTAGTTCTTTTTGGACATCTAACAAAGTAGCATAATTCTAACATTGGTTCTAACTTGTCTCCCTTAATCAGTCCATAAGTTGGATAGCCCCATATCCTAAGATAGTTTAGACTTAGCTTACACCCAATCGACATCTCATAAGGGGTCATAGGTACTGACTTGGAAGGTACCAAGTTCAGAATATAAGCCGTTGTTTCCCGGGCGTATCCCTAAAAGGAAATTGGAAGAATATCATGAGACATCATGCTTCGGACCATTTTCATTAATATTATGTTCCTTTTCTCAGCAACTCCATTCTACTAGGGTGACCCTGGCCCAAAGAGTTAGAATACTATTACATGATATACCATGTAATCCTTAAATTCACCTAGGAGGTACTCTCCACTATGATCTGATCGTAAGGTTTTGATCATTTTACCTATTCGATTATCCACTTCAACCTTAAACTCTTTGAACTTGTCATATGAGTCAAACTTGTGCCTCATAAGGTAAACTTAACCAAACCTTGTACAATCATCCATGAAAGTGATGAAGTACTCAAATCCTCTTCTTCCTGGTATAGACAAAAAACTACACACATCGGTATAAACAAGACTCAATATCTCCTTGGCTCTAACCGCCTTTTTGAGCAAAAGACCTTTTGGTCATCTTTCCAATTAGACTGGATTCATACTGAGGCTAATTTTTCAATATCAATGAGCCTAAAGGCCCATTGTAGATTAACCTCTAAATTTTAGTTGAATCATTGACATTGGTCTTTCTCTTTTTATTTATAGGTTCACTTTAAGCATTGTTTATATGAATATTTGTAGGGTTTATGAAGAAAAAATTGCCATACATGTGCCCAATACATAAAACTTCCCTATTTCTACTGATAATAATACTAGAATGGAAAGAAACAGAATAACTATAATTTATTAATTTTGCAACTGAAATCAAATTCTATTTAAAACCTGGTACATATAAAATATCCTTCAACATTACTACTCTATTATAATCAAATTTAAGTTCCAGCTCTCCTACTACCTAGGCCCATACTTTTGCTGCAATTCCCACGTGTAATCCTTTTTCACCCTTCTGGTGTCTTTTTATCTTCCAAAACCCCTACAAGGAGTTGCAGATATGATAAGTAACTCCAGAATCAATAATCCAAGTGGAAGTTGATCCAACCATAGATACTAACTTTAGATGGAAAACATTACTTGTGGAGTTTTCTTGGTCTAAAGATCTGTACACTCTTTTTTCTAGTGTCTTTTCTTTCCATACCTGAAGCACTTGCCTTTAGGTTTGTCTTTAGGCTAGGACTAAGGTTGGGCCACTGCATTACCTTTTTCATCTTGAATTTTCTGGGCTTGGGCCCAGTTCTCGAAGAACAAGCCTTAGTTATAATAGCCATTGATTATGTCTTCATGACATTCTTTGCCACCTGGAGCTTTTTCATTAACTCCGTTCAACTCATGTTTAACTTGTTCATTTGTAGTTCAACTTGAATTGAGTAAACGAGCTTGGAAAAGATTCGAGAACCATATCCACTTAGTTCTCGGGGTCAATCATAGCTCCCAAAACTAATATTTCCTCAAAAGCAAGCAATCATAGTAAGCATATGCTCCTTAACTGGTGCTCTCGCTACCATCTTGGTATTGATGATCATTCTAAGAGCTTTCTGCCTTGTAGGCTAGCTCTTATCAGCAAACATCGTGGCCAAAGATGTGCTAATGTCGTAGGCAGTGGTCATATGCTCGTGTTTGGACTAGAGCACATTAGACATAGAGGCAAATATATAGCATCGAGGTATCTCATCAGCCTTCTCCCATGTCTTTTCAGCCTATCGCTCATTTGCGGTAAAACCCTCCCCGATAATAGGGCAGGTTTCACACAGGACGTACTTATACTTCTCTGCAGTGAGTATTATGTCTAAGTTTCTTTCCAGTCAACATGCTTTGGTCCCATTAACTTATTCTCATGGAGAATAATGGCCAAAGGACTGAAGCAACCTCCACTAACCATTTCTGAAAATCGAAAATAAAAGAAGATTCTCAATTTGTGAAAAATAAATAATTTCTGCACTTTATCCTCATATTAAATCTAATAATAGTTAACCCTATTACTATTATCTTTAATATGTTCAATTTGGCTCTTAGGAGAACTGACATAACTTGTTGAGAAGATTAACAGTTTCTTAAGATAAGTGTGTTGACCACCACTAATTGACTACCCTTCTAGGTAATGATCCACAAGATAACTCTATCGAGAGGAAGGCCATTTCTTCTTATTTTCTATGGACAATGTATGCACTATGACCACCAATGTGGGCTGGCCGATCATAGTACTTGTCCTGAGCATCAATTATGTCCATCTATTAGATCTAGATCCTTGCAGAATCACCAATCTATACGAGTTCACTCCTAGGTTGACACAAGGAGATCTACAATCTTTAATGAGGACTGTTATAGAAGCCGTGGGGTCGTTAGAACCCCTCTCCCACTTATTGTTTTAAAACAAAGGTTTTCAAAAAAAAATATTCTTTTGAAAATTTCCTATTAAATATCCCTTAACTCATTGTAAAATATCTAAACTCATAAATCTCTATGTCAAAGTAAAATCCTTTGAGATATTTTTCTATGGATTAATTTTACCTCGTTAAGTATTATATAATTTCAAAAGTTTCTTTCTAAAACTTTAAAGAGACTTTTGTCTCACGTTTTATTCGAAAAAAAAATATTTTTCTTGTAAAAAGAATTAAAATGTTTATTCCTTTTAACTCACAAAAATATCTAAATCCAAAATATTCTCTATGTCGAGGAAAAAATTCTTTAAGAGAAAACTAAGGATTAATTTGTGCCTTTCAGTTAAAATAATCATTTAATTAAAGAAAAAAAATTTTCCTTATGAAAAATTCCCAAGACTTTGGTCTTGAGAAAGTGTGCACATAGGTTCACTTAATAGAAATTAGCATTCTTGAAAATTGTAAACAGTTTTCATACTTTTCCTATTTATTAACCTATATGTCCAAAAAAGAATTAAACACATTAATTAATTTAATTAATGACCTTGATTAATCCTAAAACCCTTACTATTATTTTTCATGTAAAATATTAAAAGAATTTTAACTATGTAAAAAATAATAACTTTATCTGGTATGGGATCCAAAACAAAAAAGAAAAATTGCATGAAAATTACAAGGAAAAAAATTTAAAAATACTTAGTCTTTATGCACCCACCACACTGGATCATTGAACCCTTGACCCGTGGACCTAATCGCATCCGACCCGCGACTCGATCACCAAGTGACCAAATCGCAGGAGGCTTGGTCCAAGTCAACTGTAGTTTGGTGAAAAAAATTGCATCAAGTTGTGGGAGGCTTGGTTCTTGCCACAGTGGGCTTGGCCTTCACAAGCCATGGTTTTGACTGTCCAAGCCGCGGCTTGGCTTGAAGCTTGGTGGCTTCAATCACAACTCCGGTTGGTGGCTTGGCTCACTCTACATCACTTGCAAACCTACTCTTGTTCATCTTCTTCTTCATTTTTCTTTTGTGATTTTCAGTGATATTGCAGGTATGATTTTGTTTACAAAATTCAATCAAATCAAATCAAATCAAAACCAAATGGCTATATATGTCGTTTAAAACACTGGGCTTACACAATTGCTATGAAAATAATTAGATTACAATGTTCCTATACTTCTACTTGCAAAGCTTACAGTTCGCCTACCCATACCAGTAAACACGAAGGATCACAAACTACAATCAATTAAAAACTTAATCTTGTTGATTTATTCATCAAGTATGAATCCTAAGCCACAAAAACCAATATGCTCTGATACTAATTGAAGGTAAAAGCGGCAAAACAGAATGCACAAAAATAGGAATAACAGAGCAGCAGAAGACTTATACCTCTGTATTTTTTTAAAACTGGATGTATTGGCTGCTGAGGATTGGTTGAACAGGCACCAGTGCACTCTGTGATGCTTCTAGATCCAAACCAATAAGCATTCGACTTCTACTTGGCATGAACCCACGCAAACTCCTAGCCTTTCAAAATATTACAATAGCCTTAAACATCGATGAAAGTAATATAGGGTAAAAGGACTGGTCTTTACAAACTCTTGACTAATTGCTAAAGAGTAGTATCAAGAAGAATAGTTCTCTGTATCTGTATCAATCATACACAGAGCAATACGAGAGAGAATGGCAGATGTGGGAAGATGCATGTATACTGTATTTTTTCTCTGGTACTAAGAATCACGCTAAGTTCAACTCCTCCTCAAAACCCCAATAGCTTCAAACTGTATCTACTAAGCTATCATCTAGGAGTTTTTAAAGATTTGAGCTACACGTTCAGTCCTTAACCTCCTGCTAAAAACTAGCTAGCCCTAAGCTTAACAAACTTAAACCTAACCTACTAGACCCTTGGTCTAGGTTATTGGGCCAAATTAATTATTTAAACTAAGACTAATAAAATAGCCCAATGAATAATTAAGTACACAACCCAAATAAAACAGTCCAATAAAGTAGTTTATTTTAGATTAGGCCCATGTCAATTTAATTATTCAATTCTGGCTCAAGTCCTGAATGATTAATAACCCACTAAACTCATTAATTAATTCTCTCTTTGGACCTTTTAATTTATTCTAGCCTAATAAATTAACTAGACTACTTAAATAAAATAAAATTCTTTTTATACAAGACCAATTCCTTAACCTAAAACCATCAGGACTTATGGGCTATTCTGAGGCTACTAAAATGACCAAAATACCCCTACTATACAAGTAGCTATAATTTGCATTCTAAATATTTCTTAATATCACCATAAGGAAATATTGACCGTAAAGAAAATATTGTATAAGTAATGTCTTCGACTTGTAGATATTATGACAAAAATATCCCTTCTACACATCGACGTGCATGGAGAGAGGAACAGTGTACTATCACCTCTCTAAAAGGCATCTACCATCCTTAGACCTCTAGTCCAACGATCCATGACTTCCTGGAATGTTTTCTCTTTCTAAGGGAGCTATCCTAAAGTAAATATCCAAGTTATATTCCAGTGCCTTGGATATTTAGATAATTCGAATTTTCACAAAGGGCAATATAATATAGAAGCTAACTTGTGTAAATCTTTCTTAACAAATTAGTCACATATACCTAGTATACAAGTATATTGGTCTTACGATAGAACTTCAATTGTAATATACCAAAGTATATGCTTCCAGCTTTGCTAGACTACCAACTCGTACTCAAGTCGTAGGGTATAAGTCCACTTTGTAGCAGTAGTAGTCTAGATTTCTACCAATATAGTACTTTTAGAAATCACTACTACAGGTCCAGTTCTATATATTCAAAATACAATCGTGTTATGAAGTGAGAGGACTACTCACTGACTAAGGGTAAGTCATTTCCCATTTGAAATTCATAATACAATAATCTTTCCATGATGAGATTCCCATTCTCATCATACTATTAAGAACAATAGTTAATGTGCTATGTAACCCATGATTCATACCTTACTGTGAAAGAACTCGATTCATATAGATCACTTACTTAAACACAATGGGTCTTTTCTAGCAGAATTGTGCACAAATTAAATTAAGAAAACACAAACAATATATGAAAATAAAACTTTTGTTAATTCAATCGAAATTACATCAGGGAATATACTCTTAGTGGGCATACATTCCAACCCAAGCCCAACCAAAAGTTTAGGGAAGCGCTAATACAAATTTTAGTCTTAAAAGATAATTACAAAGCTTAAAACATCAGTCAAATAAAAGGAAAAAAAAATGTTGTCCTACAATTGCTGGCCTGACAACAACCGATGCCGATTTAGGCAATTGAGCCAATGCTAATTTACTTCCAAACTAGGGCCAGTGCCGGTTTTGTGGAACATCTGGTACCTGTAACCTACTATCATCTGTGACTTCATTTGGCACAAGTTCAATGGCCCACTCGGCACTTGTTCTATTCTATCCTCCTTGACTTACACTACTATTCTAAATAGGCATTCGTTCAGTTGCCCATCCACTGTTGATTCACTATAGGAGACTTGGTTTGTACGTTCTTCACCCTTTTCTTTCAATTATCACACTAGCTTGATTTCTTGTTGAATTTCTTCTTGCATAATCATCAAACTGAACTCTTGGACATCTTCAACTTTCCTCCAAAGTTCCTCTATTCTCAAAATTGGTTTCATGAAGGATGCAGAGCTTTATTTTTTTGATGTAAATGTAAATGTATTAGAGAAGGGTGGCACGAATGTACAGAGGGTAGCCACATCCCGAAGGCAGGCTAGTAGTCCCTAAGCATCTAAACAATGAGCGCCTCTAAGGCGTATCCATTAGCTTCAAAGAGAGTCAAAACGGAGGGATACAAAGTAAAGATAACCCTGTATACAAGCGTTTTGAGTCTACTGAGGCAGGCATCCCATCGAAGATCAGTCTATTGCATGTGTCCCATATAGTATACACTGTGGCAGCCAGTGCCGAGCACTTGAGCTTTGCTTGCCAGGAGGAGCCTCGGGCCTCCTTTTTTAGCCATTTTAACGAACTGGCAAGAGAGCACATAGGTCTATGAAGATGCGCCCAGCGCTTAACAGCGTCGCAGACCTGTCTGGTCAGTGGGCAAAGGAAAAACAGATGCTGGGCAGATTCATCAACTAGCGAGCAGAAGGGGCATGTAGCTTCCGGAGTAGTAAAGGGAAGCCGATCTTTCATGTGCAGCTTGCCCAGTGCAGCTAACCAAAGTATGAATGAATTCTTAGGCACAAGCACTTTACCCCAGACGGTATGTCCCCAGGGGACTCTTGGTGCCGGTGCGCGAAAGAAGTCATAGGCCAACCTGGTGAAGGACTGGGGATGAACGGCCCACGTCTCCAACATGGCCACAGCTAAAGGCACAGCACCAGTGGTGAGTACGAGCCTGTCGCGGAGTAGAAGAATGCGCTTGTACAGGCTGGACAACTCCGGGCATCGAGGGGCAGTCCAGACCGAGCAGTCGCCAAGGTATTTGTGATAGACCTATTGGATCCAAAGGGTCTGCTTGTCCCGGTGGATATCCCATAAGATACGGGCCAGCAGGGCCGAGTTCCACGCACCCAGTTCCTTGATGCCCAATCCGCCTTTAGCCTTAGGGCGGCAGAGGCGGGACCATGCCACCACGGATGGCTTACCATTCCATAAGAACTTGCTGGCAAGGCGAGAGAGGTCGGTTAAGACTGCTTGAGGGGTTGGGAAGATCGATAACCAGAACCATTCAACACCCTGTAACACTGAATTGATGAGTTCCAATCGGCCCGCAAATGACAGTGAGTTGGCGGTCCAATTGTTAACGGAAGCGCCTATTGTATCCAGCAATGGCCTGTAGAAGGAGCAGCGCACGTGGTCAATGGCAATTGGCACGCCTAGGTCCCGGAAAGGGAAGGAACCTAACTGGAATCCCGACACGCAGATCAGGTCCTGGCATTGAGCATTCGATAACCCTGCAGAGTAAATATTAGACTTGGAGGGGTTTGCAACCAGGCCCGACACAGCTAGAAAGTAGTGGAGACTCTGCGCAAGGATCCCTACAGATTGGGCATCCCCTCGACAAAATAAAAGCAAATCATCTACAAACGCAAGGTGAGTGAGCCCAAAAGCCTGGCAACCAGGGTGAAAATGCAAGAGGGGTGAAGCCGAGGCCACACGGAGGCTGCGAGAGAGGTACTCCAAGCTAATCACAAAGAGAAGGGGGGAAAGAGGGTCGCCTTGGCGCAAGCCCCTTGCCCCCGCGAAAAAGCCATGGATATTACCATTCAGGGAAACATAGTAAGAGCATGTGGAGACACATTACTGCACCCACGAGCAGAAAGCCGGAGGGAAGGCAAACTTTGCAAGGAGTTGAAAAAGAAATCCCCAATTCACGCAATCATAGGCCTTACGCAAGTCCACTTTGATGGCACAACGCGGGGCAATCTGTCAGCAAGCATATGGTTTGAAAGTTCTTGCACCAAGAAAACGTTATCCGATAGCAAGCGGTCGCCAATGAATGCTGCCTGAGTAGAATCAACTAAGTGGTCCAGCACACAGCTCAACCGGTTGGCCAGTGTTTTAGATATGATCTTATAGAGGACATTGCAGCAGGAGATAGGGCGGAAGTCCCCCACGGCATTGGTACACGGTCCCTTGGGGATAAGTGAGATAATGGCATGGTTCCACTGTTTAAGGAGACGGCCCGAAGAAAAGAACTCCAAGCATGCTTGAGTAATCATTGTCCCAACCACCGGCCAGGCCTTTTTAAAGAAACAAGCATTGTATCTATCCGATCCAGGAGCCTTGAGATTGCCGATGTCCCATAGGGCAGCTTTGATTTCCCCAGCTGAGATGTCAGCTGCCAAATCCTGCGCATGCTGGGGCTTCCGCAACGGCCCTGCACGGGCAATGTCCGCATTAAATGGTGCACGCGGGCTATCAGTGCCGAGGAGGTCAACATAGTACGAGACAAATTCCTCCGCAAGCTCCGTTTGTCCAGTAGTCCTCGAGCCATCAGACTTGCAAATGCTGGAAATGAATTCCGCTTAGTGTTGCGCTTTGCCAACCCGTGGAAATAGCTTGTTGGACGATTAGCCTTCGGAAGGTGCTTAGCCTTAGCTAGTTGTTGATATAATGAGAGCTCAGTCTCTGCCATGTGCCAGGCATGTTTTCGGGCTACGCAGACAGATTCCAAGTGCGCAGGGTCATTAGGCGCAGCCAACAACGTGGCCTGGGCATTCTGCATAGCCGAATTAGCCAACTTTACACGCTGAGATAGATGAGAGAATTCCGCGCGGTTAAGGGCCTTCAGGGGTCCCTTCAGAGCCTTGAGAAGCTTGGAAAGACAAAACTGCTGAGTTCCCACAGGCCAAGCTTCCCAGCCAATACGGGCGATGTCAAGAAACTCCGGATGATCCGCCCAGGCATTACGAAATCGAAACGGGACCGATGCTCGAGAAGGAGACCCATAATCCAAAGAGAAGATAGCTGCTGCATGGTCCGAGACACACCCGATGGGAAGGAAATGAACCGAACCTGCCAAGAGGGACTGAAACCAGTCCGGATTCGCTAGGACACGATCAAGCTTCGACCACACACGAGTATTTGTCCAAGTGTAGAATTTCCCAGAAAACAGAATGTCCTCCAAGGCTAAGTCCGAGCAGCAACTGATAAAATCCTGCATAGAATAAGGAGTAAGAGCCGTGCCATTGAGCTTGTCCGAAGGGGAGAGATAGGAGTTGAAGTCCCCCAAGACAATCCATGGGAATAGCCAGGCAGACGACTCAGAGCGAAGCGCATCCCAGAGGGGACGGTGGTGAACTACCGTATGCTTCCCATAGACAAAACTGCAGCATATAGTAGTGCCGGTTACTTTGCACGATAAGTTACAAGAGAGGAGCTGGTCCGAGGCCGAAACTCCATCCAGCGATACTGAAGAGGGATTCCATAAGACAAGTATCCTTCCACCCGGGGCATCAACAAAATTAGAGCAGTGTGCCCAACTAGGAAACTTGGTCCGAAGGAGCCAATGCAGAGAAGAATTTGAGAGTTTTGTTTCTGAAATACCCATTACGTCCACATGGTGTTGGTGGAGAAAACTACGCACCGCGTGTTGTTTGAGGGCCTTATTGAGCCCTCGGATGTTCCAGCAGGCAATCTTCATGGTTGAAGGTCGGGGGCAGCTGGTGCCCACCTATGGTCAATTACTGTTCTAGGTCCCGCCTTAGGTGCTGGCTGTCCTGACTTGCCAGCACCACCCACATGCCGTGCAGGCCGGGGCACGGACTTTGCACCATTCGGTGCAGGCACCTGAGGCCGAAAAGAGAGGAGGGATTGGATGGAGGTTGTTCGAGCCGCTCTCGACTCTGCAGAGTCCTCAGCCGTTAGGGCAGGGGCAGAGCTAGATGGTGGGAAGGCCTAGGGGCATCCGGGGCAGGAGCCTGTGCCACAGGGTGAGAAGGGCCGGGCACATCCTGCGCAGGGGGGACCACAGTGGGAGGCCCAGCAGTTGGCATAGGCAGGATACCCGACATGGATGCAACATCAGAGGGTGAAGCAGGAATGGCAGCAGAAGTCGCAGCAGCGGCAGGCCCCCGCTTGGCTCGGCGTCTGGACTCGAGCGACCGCCGTGTGGCCTGGGCAGTATGCATTTGGTAAGCCTGTCGATCCGCCACTTGCCGAGCCAGACAAGAGTCAGCATTATACCCGAAGCGCTTGTACGAAGCACAAAAGAAAGGCTCAACATCAAACTTAACCGGCTGAAAAAGGATGTCACCTGAGGGCATTTGAATGCGAATCTCCCGGGTGAGGGGATTAGATGTGTCCACCTCTACAAGAACTCGGGCAAAGGATAGCCTCTCCATCTGGGCAGTGCAAGTGTCCGTCATTATTGGTTTGCCCACAGCCAAGATAATTTTGCTAAGAGCAAGCGTATTGTAGCAGATAAGAGGGAGGCTGGGCAGAGTAATCCAGATGGGGACAAGATTCACTTCCGCCATAGAGAAATTAAATTCCGGAGGCATAATCTTACGGAGAAGAAACCGATCGGAGACAAAATAAGGGCCATCGTCCAGGACCAGCTGACGGTCCTCTGCGCTGTGAAATTTGAAGACAAGCCAACCCGAGTTGTGAGTATACCATTGGCATTGAACGCCCCAAGACGAGGCAAGCTCTTGAATGGCCTGAGTTCTCGGAAAGTGGCCCACGACAAAGCCGAGCAGGCAATAGCCAAGCCTGGACTCAAGGTCAAGCACGTTAATGCCATCAAGGTGAATTTGATCCCAATCATCTCCCTCTTCTAGAAGTTGATTATGTTAGTGTTATACCCTAGCGCCAATCACTTGTACATTGTATATAACATATTTTATTTTAATAAAAGGTATTATTTATCTCACAATTTCTTTTGTTTACTTTTGTGTAAAATAATTATTAGATAAAGTCCCTAGTACAACACTGTGTTAAGGAAATCATGATAGAGATTATGATATGAGATTCCTACTACACTATATAGTGTTAGTACATAAATACTCCCTAGTCATAGTATTAATGAGACAGGAGATCATTAATGCGTTAAGACTAGCATATGTTAGACTTCCTGATTTGATCAGACGGTGGTTCTCATATCTGTAAGTATTGAAATACTAAAAGTTGACACATGGATACTTGTTAATGGAATAAGTTCATTGGATAACCTAGCTATGAGATAATCACATGGATAACTATTTAGTGCCAGTGATATAATCTTAATATAGCAAACGTGTAAGTATCCTTAGACTTGAGATCTCCAAGGTACTTTGTTTACTGAGCTTTGTGCTTTGATTCCAATCTCTGGAGCCAAATCGAGACCTCCCTATGGGATGGATATTGGGTACATTGTGAGGTAAACGAAAGTAGTTGAGAGGATCAATAAAGGATTCACCATTCCTAATAGTAGAGGCAAATATCTCACGGCCACTTGTAGGAATTACTACTCGAGAAGTCGTTCCCGAATCATTACCTATATCAAAAGGAGATAAGTCACTAACGTTAAATATTGCACTCACTTTGTACTCATCAGATAAGTTGATCTTGTATGCATTGCAACCAACTTTGGCAAAAACATAGAAGGGGCCATCTCCTCTTAGGTCTAGCTTAGTTTTCTTATGTATTGGAAACTCTTTTTTGAAGGTGAACCCACAACTAATCTTCAGGCTCGAATGACATCTTTTTTGTTCCTTGATTACATTTGAAGGTGATCTGTTTATTTCACTTCTTAATGTTAGCCTTCACCTTTTCATGGAAGGTCTTCACCAATTCCACTTTCTTTACTCCATCAAGGCTTAATCTCTCACCTATAGGCAAAGGAACCAAGTCCAAAAGAGTTATAGGACTAAAACCATATACAATTTCAAATGGAGAATAAGTAGTAGTATAGTGAATGGCTATATTCTATGCAAACTCAAATGTGCGGCAAACACTCTTCCCAATTCTTTAAGCTCTTCCTGATAATGATCCTCAAGAGTTGTGTGACAGTGGTTAAATACTTCTGTATCCGTTTGAGGATTGCAAGTGATGTGTAGAATTTGGGTATATAACAATCATGCAATTTTGTATCCATTCCCAATCAAGTTTAAATTAAAACATTAATCATAAATTACACATATGAACAAGAGTATTCATCATTAAATATAGTATAGGAATTAATGAATATTGATCCTCAATAAACAAGTACACACTACTAACTTTTAATTCATTGTTTAACCTACCAATTAGAATGATGAAGAATAAAAATCAAAATAAAGATAAAAATAAAATATATACACAACTTTTGGAGAGAAAAATACGGAATTAAATAATTACTTTTAAAAACATGACAATAAATCATTAGCAATTATTCCAATTAATCACTTTCCCGGGCATCATGAAGGAGTTAAATATGGAATCCACACTCTCTTGAATTATGGTTTCACTTTCTCTTACTCAATTTTAATGGATTTCTCTATCTTACTAAAATAATCAAAGGATACATAAAACAAAATTCTTGATTATTATCCCTATCTCTAGGTGACAATGGCATGAAATCATTAATTCCCTTATCTCTAGGTGAAATAAACTTTTGAATACTTATCTCACTTAACCTCTTTCTTAAGTTAGTTAAGAAAATAAATCAAGAATTGAGCAATAAAGACTATCTCTTAACCTCTTTCTCAAGTTAATTAGAAGAATGGTCTAATCTCATCAATTAGCCATTAACAACAAGTAATCAAATACCAAGAAAAATAATCAATTGAACAAAATAACCAATTAATTCATTATCCTAAATCAAATAATAATATTTAATTATAATTAAAACATCAATCTCATCATTGTTTAAAGAAAAAAAAATAAAAGTTTTAGAAAGAACTCATAGACAATCCCTTTTCTTTTTGCTTTGAGAACCTTCTTGAATCAATGCTCTTTTGAGTGATGAATTCCCCTTGAATGAATGATTTTGGCTTTAGCTCCTTGGAATTATATGTTAATCTTCACTTTTTATTGGTTAAATAGGCCTCTTGATTGCTAAAAATCATCCTTCAAAAGCCCTGGACCGAGTACAAGTTTGAAACAAATTAACCGCATTGGTAACTTCCAATTTTACTTGAAAAATGACATTAAACCACCACAGCAATGCAGGGCCAGTGTCGAGTCATTTTGTCTGGACCAGCACAGGTCCAACTTTGAAATCATCCTAGTTTAAGTTATGTTTCCTCTATTTTCCAGAACCGAGCCATGACTAGTTTAACTACTCTGAGCAGGCACTGAGTGATAGGATTTCTACATCACAATAACAATTACTGTAGCAGAAACTAAGAAATCTAAGCTCCAAGATCACAAGCATGTGATTTAAAATAGGTTTAACAAGGAACAAAAGGTAACGGTTTTACCTTTCTTTGAACGTCTGAAAAACAAAAGTTTTCTTCTTCTTATCTAACGATTGTGGTGCGATCCAGCAATCTCCTTGACGCCAATGGATCACAAACAGGTTGATTGTCGTACCTCTATGATCACAGTATGCAATCACCTCTAACAGTAGTCTATACGAAGGTCACTCTCAAGCACCAAGATGTTTCTGTGCTAGCAAAAACAAAAGTGGCGGCTAGGGTTTTTTGCGGAAAAAAGAGAGAGAGAGAAGAAGATGAGGGTTTTTTGGAGAGTGTTGTTGCTGTGAACAGCTCTCTACCTCATGTATCATGTATCTCTCTTATATGACACAAAAAGGTTGAAAAACCCCTCCATCTGAGAATTCCAAAGCAATTAAAATTCTCTAATTATAATTAGAACCATGAAGTTCTCACAATTATAATTTGGCCACAACTACTTCTCTTTCTCGTAATTAACCCCACTGTATTATCAAATAACATCTTGAGTATATAATCCTCTATTGTGTGTGACCTATTAGGTTTCCCAATCAATTGGTAGCAAATATGAATTCATCCAAACGTCTTTAAGATTAATAATATATAATTAATTAGAATTAATCATATCAATTCTAATCAGGATTGGTTTATTAATTCATCAATTAATAAACCTATATTCCCAAATCATGAGCAGTATCAAACAACACATCATGACCACCCAAGAGTCTAGGAAATCAAGTGGCTTGACATGAAACTCTTCAATAATAAACTATAGAGCAATGAACTCATTTCACTATGCAATATCTCATTCGGGTTGGAGTACGAAATTAGTGACAACTCCCTCCAGAATATATTAACTCTAGCTTGAATATAATAGTACTTGTACCAGGAACCCACTACTCTAGATATGTATCAATCGAAACTGTTTCCAATACATAGTCGCCTTGGCCAAGGACTTTTCGAGTAGTAATTCCTACAAGTGGTCGTGAGATATTTGCCCCTACTATTAGGAGTGGTGAATCCTTTATTGACCCTCTCAACTACTTACATTTACCTCACAATGTACCCAATATACATCCCATAGGCGGCTCTCAATCTGGCTCCAGAGATTGGAATCAAAGCACAATGCTCAGCAAACAAAGTACCTTGGAGGTCTTAAATCTAAGGATACTTGTACGTTTGCTATATTAAGATTATATCACTGGCACTAAATAGTTATCCATGTGATTATCTCATAGCTAGGTCATCCAATATACTTGTTCTATTAACAAACATCCACGTGTTAACTTTGAGTATCTCAATACTCACGAATATGAGAAACACCGCCTGATCGAATCAGGAAGTTTAACACATGGTAGTCTTAATGCATCAATGATGTCCTATCTCATTAATACTACGACTAGGGACTATTTAAGTACTAACATTATACAGTGTAGTAGGAATCTTATATCATGATTTCCTTAACACAGTGATGTACTAGGGACTTTATCAAACAGTTATATTACACAAAAGTAAACAAAAGAAACTATAAGATAAATAACACCTTTTATTAAATAAAATGTGTCATATACAATGTACAAGTGATAGCCTCTAGGGCATAATACTAACACCAGGTCAAGTCTGGACAACTATAATTTCACTTTAAAATCATCTAATTCTTGTACAAATTCACCAAGAATACTTTCTATGAGCAAAATATAAAATAGGAAGGGAAATTAATAGTTATTAAACCAAAAATATCACAAAACATCCTCAAATAACTAGGAGAATATAGACATAATTAGGCCATATCACATTCTCCCACACTTGAGCTTTTCTTGTCCTCAAGCAAGCAAGAGTTAATCACTAAGCAAATAGTTTATGAACAATTCAAAATAATTCATCAAATTTATCTTTAATCAAATGAGTCCATAATAAAGTAATAATCTTCTCCCAGCCTTAAACACAAACTTATCATTCATCTAACCCTTTCAATACCTTGCAAACTCATACTTCAAACCAAATAATCCTAAAGCCATTAATGTTAAGTTAAACAAGTTCATATTCAGTACAAGAAAATTATTCCATCATTCAGCAAAAAAACAGATACCTATGAATCATACAAGTCCAGTTATTTAACCAATTCAAGCGTCATAAAGTCAAATTTGCACAACTCAAGTAGTACAATAAGGAATAGTTCAGTCTTTTCTTTTTTCAATGACTTAGGTAATTAATAGTCTCAAGTGAATAGATTTCTCTTCACACACCGTATTGGCCCCCTCATAGTCATTATCACACTTTTTTTTAGCATTTTTTTCAACATTTTCTTTCTCTTTCACTTTTGCTCTTTTTGCCTTTTTACCTTCGGGATAGCTTCAAGAGAGTGCATCAAATAATACTTACTACTTCTTTCCATATTAACCCCCTTTTCAACAAAAGGTCTTCAAAATTAAAAATAAGAGCAATTTTTCTCATCATTTTTGAACATCTCAAAACAATGAATTTTTCCACTCTTGTTTTCTATTTCCTCATATTCCGTATTCTCAACTCAAAGTTAAACAAACTATAAATGCACAAAACAAGAATTAGTCTATAACTTTTCCCATATTTCATCATACTATCCACTTTCAAACTCAAAGAATAAAATAACTCTCACACCAAATATAATTAAGGTTAACTTAAATTCTCAAGACTTAACAAAATCTAACTTAACATACAAGTTAACCTTTTAACAAATATATATATATATATATATATATATATATATATAAAACACCATAATGAATGACAAATGTATATCCAAAGTTAAAAAGAAAATCATAACTCCATTCTAGATAAATTCGCAAAAAAATTAAGTTCAAAACTACTCGTGTTGCAAATTCTAGAAAAAATAAAAAAAAATTATCCCATAAATTGATAACAAGGATATCAACAATGAAAGCATAAAAAGAAAGAAATCAACAATGAAAGAATACAAAGTATCTACATGAATCCCTCCCCCACACTTAATTTGGACATTGTCCCTATTGGCCTAAAATATCACAAGAAAATTATCCATGGGACTAAAAAAAAAAAGGGAAAGAAAGACAAGTATTACTGAAAAAAAAAACTTTCTATAGCCATGTATTACTGAAAATCATGTTGTTTTCAACCTAAAAGAGAATTGTTTCCTTGATAATTGTCGTAATTAATCCTAATCAAAGAAACACAACAAAAGCATAAAACTAGAATAAAAAAGTGAAAATGAAATAAAACAACTAAATAAGAAAACTAATACCTAAGAAAAGTTATTAAAATCAAAACAAAAAAATAAATAAAATGCAAAACTAAAAGAAAGGAATAAGAGTAGAAAATCATGAGGCATCCTCCTCAGAGTCAGCACCATTAGTATCATCATCATCAGTAGCAACAGCAGCATCAGCAACTCTACTAGTAGAAGCACCGCCTCCTGGTACAGGAAACTATTGTATCCAAGTAATCAATCTCTATTCGTGAGCATCCTACCTCCGAGGCAAATCAGCTATAGAATCATTCAGCTAGAGAAGAATAGTCATCTACTCTCCATCTGGGTCTGCATCTCAACCTCAAACCCAAACTACTCCCACATGCTCGAGACTGTGATGGCTGCTCCTCCTCCTCCTCATTAGTAGGGGGTACCTTCTCCATGCTAGGATGTTAGACATCAAAAGGTCTTATCCATCTCTTCTCTTTCTCGAGATATCAATACCCACACTGGACCAATATATGCTCAATCACTATGTCCCGATCAGTGGTGGTCTAGGTAAGCTCCTCATCACAGCTCACTCCAAAGGCCTGTAGGATACGCAAAATCACTAAGGGGAAGACAAAGTGTGAAACCCCAGTCAAAACCAACCATAGAGTAAGGGGTTGTGATGCATAACATACTTTATTGCATGATTAAATATAGTTTTATTTGATTTTATGTGCCTTGGATTTGAGTTTTAATGCCTTGGAGGCTTGTTGGTGAATATTGAGTGAGAAGGGCAAAATGGTAATTTTTGCCTAAGGTGAAAATAGGAAGATAGCTTGAGGATTGAATAGGAAATAAGTTGCTAGTGAAAATAACAATAAGAGTTGTTGTGGTGTAGTGGTTAGAGCTTTGGAAATTAATTCTTGAGGTCTTGGGTTCAAATTCCATCATAGGAGCTTTAGCTTGGTTAAATTTTATTTTTGCTTGGGAAGTAATAATTTCGGCCTTAAGTGCTTAGAGTAGGGGAGTGATGATGTCCTAAGAGAGACATGTTAGGAGTATCCTCATTCTACTCCTTTGCCCTTCTCGAATTTCCTTAGAGGAATTTATTTTTCCTTGATCTTTGATTTTTCCTTAGTTCTTAACTCATTAGTGTGATCAAGTTGTTCTAGTCATTTTCTTTCCAAAAATTTCAGTAAAGTGTTGTGGTCTTGTAGGATCAAAATGTTTTAGTAAAAGACTACTTATGGCCTGAAAATGTGGAAGAATTGTGGGAGATTCCAAGAGGAAAAATTCTTCTAGTGAGCTTGCTGAAAATTCACTCTAGCTAGTTAATCTTCCTTCTTAGAATGAACTGAAATTTTCCAGCTTATTGTACCTTTAAGGTGTCGAGTTTCTTAGCTAGCATTCCCTCCTAAATGCTGCCAGAAAAATGGTATTTTGGATCAGCTTGCAACCTGAATTCTTTAGCCATTTCCGGACTGCTCAAAGCTGGAGCAAAACTAGGAAACATTCCTGTACAAATCGCAACTTTGAGAGTCTAAAACCAAGCTATTTTCTTCCAAATTTTGTTGAGCACTTTAGCCAAGTTTTTCCTCCATGAAGAAGGTTGGAAACTAGCCTTGAACACCCCTGAAATTCCCCTTCAAACTCGCTACAAGATGGCTGGAAAATGGCAGCCGAAAAAGCTGTCCAGAAATTCCAGCCTAGCGAAATTCTGTGCAGTCCAATTGTCCAGCTTTGTTTCCTATTCTTCCTCCAGTCGAAACACCATCATTGTTCTGCATAAACCTTCCTTAAACCTTCAATAACAGAGCTAAATTATTCCCCTTAAGCTTCTGCACGAAATTCAGACATGGCTGCCCGAAAATCTCTCCAACAAATCCCTGCAATTATGCTTGATGGATTTCCAAAATTCCAGCCACCATAGTGTAGCAACTTTCCATAATGTATCCCTCAAATAACCATACTTCTTCTTCACCATTATGCTCCCTATTTTCAGCTACCATAAGCTTCCTTAAACCGGCATTAATTCCATTGAAATTCTGCTCAAAGTAGTCGGCCATGGCAGACTTCCAAAGCTCTCCAACAATCAAGATATTCTAGGATATTTAGTTTCCAAATTTACTTCCTAAAAATATTCTTCAAGGATTTTAACAACTAGCATTCCGTTTCCCTTCCAAATCAGAGAACCAACCTCCTAAACCCTACAGAAAATTCGGCAGCCCTAATTCTCTCAGAATTTCGGCAGCTGCACAACACAATCTCTCAAATTCCTTCAACCTTCAAGAACACACACACTACACCAAGAACACCTACTTCTTCCTTTCACCTAATACCCCTCCAAACCACTTCAAACCTTCTCTAAAATCTCTAGATTTGACCTACTCACTGCCGTGAGTCCATCAACACCATTCTTAACATCAAACTCCATAAATCAACTCACTACATCGGATCAAAACTAGAAAATTCTGTGAAAGTTCAAGAACACCTTCAAGGTAGGATTGTTCTAACAACTTCATCTTCTCCAATTTTGATCTCAAGTGAGAATATATGTGAAGAAACATGCTAATGGTCTCTCTCTCTCTCTCTCTCTCTCTCTCTCTCTCTCATGGTCGAAACTCTCTCTCTTGGCCGGATGGCTTCATCTTCCATGGTCATGCTATCTCCATCTTTCTTGGACAAATTTAGGCATCTAGGAGTTGAGATCCATTCTAAACTCCTTCAAAGCATTCATCAACCAAGTAAGTGCCTTCAATCTTTCTTTTAAATCCTAGATTCATGTCTCTAGGATGTTGTTGTTAGAAGGTGGATTATGATAGGGTTTGAGTATGTATTATTGAGATTGAAGCATGAATATATGTATGATTGTGAAGGAGATGTGATTTAAGCATGGAAGGATTATCTTGGTTGATAGTATGATGATTTGTGGTTTGATGCATGTCATAGGAGGTATTTGTGATAAAGTATGCTAGAAATTATGCCACCTTTGATGAATAGGATTTATATGCATGTTGGATTTTTGAAGCCATGATCATATTTATGCTAGTAGGGGTTAGATCATGTCTTGATAAATTGAGATCTATGCTTGTATGCATGATTTGGATGATTTGATGAGTTGAAGGGTTGTATATGTTCATGATTGTGAATAACCATGTAAATATGATCATGATCTGGTTGTCCCTAAGCAAATTTTTATTTCATGAATAAAATATTTAATAATATAATTTTGCTAGTGATTTCAAAAAAACCCTAGGAAGGGTGGATTTGGAATATTATATTTATATAAAGGATAATTTAGTCAAATAAATAATACTTTTAATAGAAAAATAAAATATATAGATATTTTATAAAATAATGAAATCAACTAAAGCCTTTTATGGAAATAATCATAATTAGTAAAATACTTATTATTATAAATTTAATTATTATCTTTTAATCAAAGCCTATTAAAACTTATTTATTATTTTTCAAGCAAGACTCATTAAAATTCATTTTCAACTAACTTTGGTTATCAGTTATTTTCTAACAACTAAATTATTAATAACTCATTATTTTCCCTAATAACCACTTACGACTCTTGATCAAATAAACTCTAAATTTTTCTTAGCAAGATTTAAATTTTCAACATCTTGGAATTTATTTCCCAAACCATTAGTTATTTTAAATATCAAATTAGGCTTAACCTATAAACCTATTTATTTATTGTTTAGCCTTAAAGCTTGGGACACTAGGATCATGATAGTAGCAAGTTGAGTTGATTTAAAATTGAGGAAGTGGATTGTGGCTTGAAATTGCTTGTGATTTGTATTTGTCATGTGGGATTAGGTCAGCTGTTGGGGACCTCTTTATTGTGAGCAAGAATCAGGTAAGCTCCTGCATAAAAACCTGATTGTTGAAAAATGTTTAATTATGGCAAGCCAAATGTAGAGTGCATGGACACTCATTTTTGTAAAGGCAATTGAGGGTTGTCTCCTGTTTTATTTCCATCAGATGAGTTATTTGAAATTTAATAAGCAGATTTACTCAAACTCAGAACTCTTTCTGAAACTGTTTTTGACAAAGATTTTGGAAACCCTTAATTGCCATGTTCAAGTGGAACTTGATGGCAAAACGCAGAACAGGGAGCCATGGACGGATAAAAACAGAGACAAAAAAAAAAATTATACGCGAGCCATAAAGGCCATGCGGAAGCGTGAAGATCATACATTTGCGCTCCTTAACCCTTCTAGGTTGAGTAAGAGCGGATTGAACGACTGGAATCGCCTCGCTTTGCACAGTTGAAGGAGCTTCCGGTTGAACACCCGCTAGCCTTCGACTGCGTCTTGTTTGCATTAACGCTTAGCTCTCCAGCTCTCGGGATATTCCTCAGCCTACCCTCTAGTCGGTGAACACTATGGTGAAGAGGAAGGGTCTCAATTCTCCTTGGTTCATTCGCTACTGGTTAGCAAAGAACAAGGGAAAAACAAGAAGAATGAGAGAGCTTTTGTGAGAGAGAGAGAGACTCACGTGAGTCTTTGCTTGGGAAGAAAAAAATTAGGGTTTTTTTTCTTTTCAAAGAGTTGTTTATCTTTTTGCCAAAATTAGGTCTCTCAATCTCTGATAAACATATCCCCAGGATTTCAAAATATCCAGATGTTATCCTAAGAAACAGTTTGGCCTAACCTTAAACTCCTCTTAACCGTATCTGGAAAAAACCCTAAGGTCCAAGCTATTGGGCCAGATAAATATTTATTATTTTTCTTGGACCCAAAAGGCCCAAAATAATAAATATTAATTATTTATTTTCTGGGCTTACATAAGTAACCCAATAAATAATTAATGAGCCCAAATGAACCATAATAATTAATCTCTAATTATTTATTTCTTGGGCCTACATAAATAACCCAATAAATAATTAAACATTAATTATTTCCCTAGTTTAAGCCTAGTGTTAATTTCTTAATTATTCATACTGGACCTAGGCCCCGAATAATTAATTAACCAAATAAACTAGATAATTAATTTCTCTCAACTCCTATTTTATTTATTTATTTATTTATTTTATTCCAATCCAATAATAAATTAGACTTCCTGAATAAAATAAAATAAAACAAAATAAAATAAAATCCTCTTCAACCGAGACCAATTCCTCATCCCAAAAATAGTTAGGACTTACTGGCTATCCCGAGGACCAAAAAGACACATCGCCTTGGTCGCTAAAATGACCAAAATACCCCTGCTATATAAATAGCTGTATTTTGCATTTTAAATATTTCCTAATATCACCATAAGGAAATATTGACCCCAAGGACAATGCTGCATTCGCAAAGTCTCCGACCTACAGGTGAAATGACTAAAATACCCCTCTACACATCGCCGTACATTTAGAGAGGAAGAAGTGTACTAACACCCCTCTAAATGACATCTACCATCCTTAGGCTTCTAGTCCAATGATCCACGACTTCCTGGAGTGTTTCCGCTTTCCAAGGGAGCTACCCTAAAGCAAACATCCAAGTCATGTTTCCCAGGGCCCCGGATAATTTAGACCATTCTGACAACCACAAGGGGCGATATAGTGCGTAAACTATCTTGTATAAGTCCTGTCTTAACTAACTAGTCACACATACCCAACATGCAAGTATATTGGCCCTATGATAGAACCTCAACTACAAGCAAATCAAAGTATATGCTTCCAGCCTTCGCTAGACCACCAACTCATACTCAAGTCGTAGAGTACTAGTCCACGCTGTAGCGGTAGTAGTCTAGGTTTCTACCATATAGTACTTTGAGAAACCACTACTACAGGTCCTGTTCTACGTATTCGAAATACGCTTATGTCATGAAGTGAGTGGACTACCCACTGGCTAAAGGTAAGCCATTCCCCATTTGGAATTCATAACATAATAACCTAAACATGATGAGGTTCCCGGCCTCATCAATAGGTTAAGAACAAATGTTTATGTGTTAAATAACCCGTGATCCATACCTTACTGTGAAAGACCACCATTCACATGGATCACTTATTTAAACACAATGGGTCTGTTCCAAACGAAAATCGTGCACAAACAAAAAGTAAATTCACAAACAATTTCTGAAAATAAATTCTTTTATTAAATAATTCGATTTTACATCAGAAACCTAGTCTAAGAGGGCATACAATCCAACAATCTCCCACTTGCACTCTAAGACTAGGTAAGTCCATAGGTGCCCACCCCTATGGCGTCTAAGTGTCTCTTGAAGACTCTCTCACCCAAAGGCTTGGTGAATGGGTCTCGCTAGATTGTTTTCTCGAGGTAATATGCTCCACCACGACTTCCCGTCTCTCGGGATGAAATCCCGGATCGGTGGTACTTCCTCTCGATGTGTTTCCCCTTCTTGTGGTTCCGAGGCTCCTTAGATTGCGACACCGCTCCAGTTGTTGTCGCAATACATCACAACCGGCCTGTCCATATGTGGTACGACTCCAAGTTCCGAAAGAAACTTCCGGAGCCGCATCGCTTCCTTGGACGCTTCCGAAGCTGCCACATACTCGCCTTCCATGGTTGAGTCGCAATACAAGATTGCTTGATACTCCTCCATGAAATTGCTCCTCCGCACAAGGTGAAGACATATCCACTAGTGGATTTTCTCTCATCCTTATCCGCCCGGAAGTCCGAGTCCGTGTATCCCGTAGGAACCAAATCATCAGCCTCAGTAAACCAAAGATATAATCTCTCGTTCCCTTGAGGTACTTGAGAATATGCTTTACAGCCTTGCCAATGAACCTCCCCCGGGTTTGACCGATATCTCGCTAACTAAGCCCACGGCAAAGCGTATATCCGGCCTAGTACACAAGATGGCGTACATGAGACTTCCCACCGCCGAAGCGTAGGGAATCCTACTCATTCTCGTCCTTTTCTTCTTGAGACTTAGGACAAATCCTTCGAAGAAAATGACAACCCATGTCCGCAAGGGATTAGAGCTCCCTTGCATGAGTCCATGCCGTACTTGGCCAGCATCTTGTCAATGTATGTCGCTTGGGATAATCCTAACATTCTCTCGCTTCCTATTTCTAAGAAGCCTAATCCCGAGAATGTAGTCGGCTTCTCCCAAGTCCTTCATACCGAATTGACTAGACAGCCAAACCTTTGTAGATGACAATGTCCCTACATCATTTCCAATGAGTAGAATGTCATCCACATACAGGACAAGAAAAACCACATTGATGCCTTCAAGTTTCCCGTACACGCATGGTTCATCTTCGTTTTGAATAAAACCATAAGACTTTACAAGCCTCATCAAAACGAATGTTCCATGCTCTTGATGCCTCGCTTAAGTCCATAAATGGACTTCTTAAGCTTGCAAACCATGTGTTCCTGGCCTTCAGCAATGAAGCCTTCCGGTTGGGACATATAGATGTCTTTGCTAAGATGGCCATTCAAGAATGTCGTCTTGACATCCATTTGCCATATCTCGTAGTCATAGTGACAGGCGGTGGCAAGGAGGATGCGAATGGATTTAAGCATGGCTACCGGGGAAAAGGTTTCCTCATAGTCGATACCCTCTTTCTGAGTATACCCTTTCGCCACAAGCCTAGCTTTGAAGGTTTCCACCTTCCCATCCGCTCCTCTCTTCCTCTTGTATACCCACTTGCACCCAATGGGTTTTATCCCTTCAGGTGAAGCTACAAGATCCCAAACCTGATTGAGGTACATAGACTCAATCTCGGCTTTCATTGCTTCATGCCACATATTTGCATCGGCATCAGCAATAGCCTCCTCGTATCTAGCGGGGTCTTGTTCCTGATGGTCGGAAACCAGCTCAAAGGCTTCTCCAGTCCATCTATCCGGAACCCTAGACACTCTCCCACTATGACGAGGCTCCATTTGTACAGGCTCTTGAGGCTGTGCCTCTTCTTGTTCCAAAATCGGGTCAGCAGAAGTTGATTCCATAGATAACTTCTCCTGCAGTTCCAACCTCGTTGAACCTTTAGTGAAAGTACTTTGATCATCTTCCAAGTATCTAGCATTGGTACTGACTAGTACCTTCTGCTCCTTAGGATGATAAAAGTAGCCTCCTTTTGTCCCTTTTGGATACCCAACAAAATAGCATAATTCTCGATCTTGGTTCCAACTTGTCTCCCTTGATCAAGCACATAAGTCGGACACCCCCAAATCCCGAGATGATTCGTACTTGGCTTACGCCCACCCACATCTCATAGGGAGTCCTAGGTACCGACTTGGAAGGCACCAAGTTCGTAATATATGCCGCCGTTTCCAGGGCATATCCCCAAAAGGACACCGGAAGAGTAGCATGAGACATCATGCTTCGGACCATTTCCATCAACGTCCCGTTCCTTCTCTCGCCTACTCCGTTCGCCGGGGGTTCCCGGCGCAGAGAGCCGGGATACTATCCCATGATGTACCATGTAGTCCTTGAATTCACCTAGGAGGTACTCTCCACCACGATCCGATCGTAAGGTTTTGATTAATTTACCCGTCCGACGCTCCACTTCACCCTTAAACTCTTTGAACTTGTCAAAAGAGTCGACTTGCGTCTCATCGTAAATGTAACCATACCTCGTACAATCATCCGTGAACGTGATGAAGTACTCAAAACCTCCCCTAGCCGGTGTAGACAATGGACCGCACACATCGTTGTGAACAAGACTCAACACCTCCTTGGCTCTATCCGCCTTTGGTGTAAAAGACCTTTTGGTCATTTTTCCCATCATGCAAGATTCACACCGAGGCCAACTTTCCAATCTCAATGAGCCCAAAGGCCCATCATGGATTAGCCTCTCGAATCCCGGTTGAGTTAATATGACCCAACCTCGATGCCAAAGGTATGAATCATTGATATTGGTCTTTCTCTTCTTAGTTAAAGGTTCGGACAGAGCGTTATTTGATTGGTTGTTAATAGGGTTTAAAAAGAACAAATTTCCATACATGTGCCCAAGACATAAAATTTCTCCATCTCTACCGATAGAAATACCGTAATGGAAAGATACGTAATATCCTTGATTAATAAGTTTTGCAACCGAAATCAAATTCTCGACGAAAACCAGGTACATATAAAATGTCTTTTAAAACCACTATCTTATTACAATCAAAAATAAGATCCAGCTCTCCCACCGCAAGGGCCCGCACTTGTGCTCCATTACCCACTCGAAGCCCATGTTCGCCCTTCTTGAGTCTTCTTATCTTCCTAAACCCCCGCAAGGAGTTACGTATATGATCGTTGGCTCCCGAATCAACAATCCAAGTGGAAGTTGATCCTACCATTGATATGGACTCTAGATAGTAAACATTACCCGTGGGGTTTTTCTTGGCCTCGAAGATCCGGACACTCCTTTTTCCAGTTGTCCCTTCTTTCCACACTTGAAGCACTTGCCCTTTGGTTTGTCCTTGGGCTGGTTCTTGGCCGGGTCGTCGCATTCCCCTTCTTCCTCTTGAACTTTCCGGGCTTAGGCCCGGCTTCTGAAGAAGAGGCCTTAGCAATCATGGCCTTAGACCGCGGCTTCATGACCTTCTCCGCCATCCGGAGCTCCTTCATCGCTCAGCCAAACTCATGTTCAACTTGTTCATGTTATAGTTTAACTTGAACCGAGTGAAAGAGCCCTGTAGAGATTCGAGAACCATGTCCACTTGGCTCTCTGGGGTCAATGACAGCCCCTAAGATTTCTCGCCTCCTCGAAAGCAAGCAATCATCTTGAGCATATGCTCTCGGACCGATGCTCCCTCACCCATCTTAGTGTTTACAATTGTTCGAAGAGCCTCCCGCCTTGCGGGCCGGCTCTTGTCCGCGAACATAGTTGCCAACGATTGACTTATGTCATATGCGTAAGCCATGTGCTCGTGTTTTGACCGGAGCACATTAGACATGGAAGCTAACATATAGCAACGTGCCATTTCGTCAGCCTTTCTTCCATGCCTTTTCAGCCTCTCGCTCTTCAACGGTGGAACCTTCCCGATAACAGAAGGTGTTTCGTAAAGGACATACTTATACTCCTCACCGTGAGTATTATGTCCAGTGTTCCTTTTCCAAATCCACATAGTTTGGACCCGTTAACTTATTCTCCCCGAGAATAACGGCCAATGGACTAAAAGAACCTCCCACCATTTCTGAAAATCGAAAATAAAAGAAAGAAATTAGTTTGTGAAAACAAAATGAAATTTGTGCACCGAAAATAATTTGGCTCTTAGGAAAACCGACATAGCTTCTTGGGAAGATTAACAGCTTTCCTAAGCTAAGTGTATTAACCACCACAAATTAATTTCCCTTCTAGGTAATGGTCTAGAGAATAACTCCATCGTGGGATGGCCGTTTCCTCTCATTTCCTATGGACATACCTCGCACTATAACCTCCAACGTGGGCCGGCCGATCATAGTACGTGCCCCGGTTATTAATTACATCCTTCCATTAGATCTAGATCCTTGTGGTATCCCCATCCTATACGGGTTCACTCCCAGGGTGACGCGAGGGGATCCACGATCTCTAATGAGGACCGTGATGGAAGCCGTGGGGCCGTTGGAACCCCTCTCCCACTTAGTCTTTTAAAATTAAGGTTTTCTCGGAAAATATCCTTTTGAAATTTCCATTAAGTTTTTCTTAACTCAAAAATAAAATATCTAAGTCCAATAAAATCTCTATGTCAAGGCTTATATCCTTTGAGAGATTTCCTCCATGGACTAATTTTATATAAGTTAAAACTTAATGATTTCAAAAATTTCCAATTAAAACTTTCTAGAGACTTTGGTCTCAAGTTTATTTGACAAAATCATTTTTCTAGTCCAAAACAAAACAAAATGGCTCTCCATTTTAATTTACAAAAATATCTAAATCCAATATATTTTCTATGTCAAGGATTAAATCCTTTGAGAAAATATTCAAGGATTAATTTTTGTACCAATTAAAATAACCATTTAGTTTTTAAAGAAAAATATTTTTCCTTGCCAAAACAAAAGGTTCCCAAAGACTTTGGTCTTTGAGGAAAAGCACACATAGGTACATAAAAAAATAGCATGCTAGAAAACAATAAACGTTTTCATGCTTTTCTATTTTTTAAACCTAAGTGCCCAAATAATAGAATTAAACACATTAATTAATTAATTAATGATCTTGTTTAATCCTAAAATCCCTTACTAATATTTTTCATGCAAATATATTCCAAGAATATAAATATTGCAAAAATATTAACTTCGCCTGGTATGGGACCCCAAAACGAAAAAGAAAAAAATAAATAAAAAATTGCCAAAAAATGGCTGGCGGTCCACCGCACCGGCCGCACAGATCCGCGCTGTAATGGCTCGCGGTCCACCGCAGCCGCAATGCACCGCGCCGCACCAGTATCGCACGCCAGCCCACGACCCGTGGACTTCGCTCGCGCCCGCGACCCGCGCCCGGTTCTCCTCTCGCCGCCGACCCGCGATCCAGCCTCGCGAGCCGCCCTGCTGGACCTTCTCCGACCCGGCGCGAACCCGAAATCAAACGAATTCAATTGCAAATTTTGCAATTGAATTCGGCTTCAATCCAACCGCGATTGGCTCGGCTTCGCGGCTCCGTAAGCACGGCTCCACTCACGAAACGTAAGCGGCTCCGGCTCCAGTCGCCAGCGGCTTATGAACGCTTTTCTTCTTCTCCGTTTTTCCACCCGCGCGAATTTTTTCACGTAAAATTTTTTTCTTCGAATTTTTTCTGTCTTCTTTGGCTTCTTTGGACATTTTTACTTATAAAAACTCATCCAAAACATAACCACAACCGCCTATACCCATTAAAATTGGGTTTACACGATTAAAACACCAAAGCCAAAAAAATTTACGAGAGGTCCTATGCTTCCACCGTGAAGCTTACATCAAGCCTATCCCATACCAAAACAGCGAAGGATCACAGGTATAATCATCTTCTCCATTTTATTAACTACCATGCTCCCTATATTGATCAAAACCAATGGCTCTGATACCACTTTGATGGCAAAACGCAGAACAGGGAGCCATGGACGGATAAAAACAGAGACAAAAAAAAAATTATACGCGAGCCATAAAGGCCATGCGGAAGCGTGAAGATCATACCTTTGCGCTCCTTAACCCTTCTAGGTTGAGTAAGAGCGGATTGAACGACTGGAATCGCCTCGCTTTGCACAGCTTGAAGGAGCTTCCGCTGAACACCCGCTAGCCTTCGACTCGCGTCTTGTTTGCATTAACGCTTAGCTCTCCAGCCTCTCGGGATATTCCTCACCCTACCCTCTAGTCGGTGAACACTATGGTGAAGAGGAAGGGTATCAATTCTCCTTGGTTCGTTCGCTATTGGTTAGCAAAGAACAAGGGAAAAACAAGAAGAAGGAGAGAGCTTTTGTGAGAGAGAGAGAGACTCACGTGAGTCTTTGCTTGGAAAGAAAAAAATTAGGGTTTTTTTTCTTTTCAAAGAGTTGTTTATCTTTTTGCCAAAATCAGATCTCTCAATCTCTGATAAACATATCCCCGGGATTTCAAAATATCCAGATGTTATCCTGAGAAACAGTTTGGCCTAACCTTAAACTCCTCTTAACCGTATCTAGAAAAAACCCTAAGGTCCAAGCTATTGGGCCAGATAAATATTTATTATTTTTCTTAGACCCAAAAGGCCCAAAATAATAAATATTAATTATTTATTTTCTGGGCTTACATAAGTAACCCAATAAATAATTAATGAGCCCAAATGAACCATAATAATTAATCTCTAATTATTTATTTCTTGGGCCTACATAAATAACCCAATAAATAATTAAACATTAATTATTTCCCCTAGTTTAAGCCCAGGTTAATTTCTTAATTATTCATACTAGACCTAGGCCCCGAATAATTAATTAACCAAATAAACTAGATAATTAATTTCTCTCAACTCCTATTTTATTTATTTATTTATTTATTTTATTCCAATCCAATAATAAATTAGACTTCCCGAATAAAATAAAATAAAACAAAATAAAATAAAATCCTCTTCAACCGAGACCAATTCCTCATCCCAAAAATAGTTAGGACTTACGGCTATCCCGAGGACCAAAAAGACACATCGCCTTGGTCGCTAAAATGACCAAAATACCTCTCGCTATATAAATAGCTGTATTTTGCATTTTAAATATTTCCTAATATCACCATAAGGAAATATTGACCCCAAGGACAATGCTGCGTTAGCAAAGTCTCCGACCTACAGGTGAAATGACTAAAATACCTCTCTACACATCGCCGTACATTTAGAGAGGAAGAAGTGTACTAACACCCCTCTAAATGACATCTACCATCCTTAGGCTTCTAGTCCAATGATCCACGACTTCCTGGAGTGTTTCCGCTTTCCAAGGGAGCTACCCTAAAGCAAACATCCAAGTCATGTTTCCCAGGGCCCCGGATAATTTAGACCATTCTGACAACCACAAGGGGCGATATAGTGCGTAAACTATCTTGTATAAGTCCTGTCTTAACTAACTAGTCACACATACCCAACATGCAAGTATATTGGCCCTATGATAGAACCTCAACTACAAGCAAATCAAAGTATATGCTTCCAGCCTTCGCTAGACCACCAACTCATACTCAAGTCGTAGAGTACTAGTCCACGCTGTAGCGGTAGTAGTCTAGGTTTCTACCATATAGTACTTTGAGAAACCACTACTACAGGTCCTGTTCTACGTATTCGAAATACGCTTATGTCATGAAGTGAGTGGACTACCCAGTGGCTAAAGGTAAGCCATTCCCCATTTGGAATTCATAAAATAATAACCTAAACATGATGCGGTTCCCAGTCTCATCAATAGGTTAAGAACAAATGTTTATGTGCTAAATAACCCGTGATCCATACCTTACTGTGAAAGACCACCATTCACATGGATCACTTATTTAAACAAAATGGGTCTGTTCCAAACGAAAATCGTGCACAAACAAAAAGTAAATTCACAAACAATTTTTGAAAATAAATTCTTTTATTAAATAATTCGATTTTACATCAGAAACTTAGTCTAAGAGGGCATACAATCCAACAGAACTGTGTTTGTTCATTTTTCCCAAGTGGGATACGTTACGTTGAGTACTCAATAAGGGTGGACTACTAGGGCTAGTCTTTGAGGGGTTAGGGTAAGTCTCTCAGTAGGTGGCCACCTCTAAGGGGTGAGTCCTTTCCGGATTGGGCGGCCATCCAAGTGGGTCGTGCCGGTCCGAGCTAGCAGTGTTCTTTTCAGTCAAGTGACTGTGTTTTGCCGGAATGGACACCCGGTTGTTGTTTGGGTATAGATAAGGAGGATTATCTTGCCCAATAGGCCGATCACCTACTTTTGTCAATCTGCACAAAGTGTGGCATTCTGACCGGCGGTATGCACAAAGTGTAGCCTGCTAACCATTCGGTTATATGGCCCAACGTGTGGTAACCCGTAATCCTTTCTTTTAAGTGGTTAATTTTCTAAATTGTGTATGGCTGGAAAAACCAAAACACCACTCTTGCTTTTGACGGATGTCTTTGTATTCACGAATTGTTTTCACCCGACACTTAAACACACACGGACTTACTGAGATTTCTGTCTCACCACCATTTTTACCATGGTTTCAGGTCGATCCTGCTGTGGGGGTGAGTAGCTTGATATTGCCTGCTTTGAAAGATTTTCTGATAATTTATTTTGTGCAATGTTTTGGGGAAGATGAGGGTGGATGAATGTTATCATGGATTTGTTTTAGGTATTCTTGAATTTATTCGTGGATTTATTGGATTTGTTTGTGGGATGTAATAAATTTTAAGTTCAAGTATCATTTTTATTCTGCAATTTTTATTTGTGTGACCTAATTATAAAGACCCCTTGTCCTTTGGACGGGGCGACATCCCCGGCCCTGGCGGGCCTAGGTAGTGGGGTGTTACAAGTGGTATCAGAGCCTAGGTTATAGGTAAATATTGATGATATATATTCTATTGATTTAAGTTTAAATCTTTATCTAACCTATCTTCTTGATACTATAAGATGGTTAGACTGTTTAGGACAGCGAGGAAAGGGCAGCAGTGGCACCCGCCTATCTTTCTAGACCCGGAGGACCTTCCAGTCCCCCAACCTACCCCTCAGCCAGTTATCCCTATGGTGGATAACAGTGATGATGAGGTTATCCCTATGGAGAGTGACAGTGATGGCGAGATTAACCCTATAGAGGATAGCAGTGAGGACGAGGTCCAGATCATTGAGCCACCCCCGATTCCAGTGATAGACATAAGCTTTGACAGTGAGAATGAAGTGATGATAGTGGAGCTTGGACCCCACCCTCCTAATCCCGAGGTGGACTTAGCAGCAGATAGAGATGACCCGGGGGAGATAGACTATGAGTCTCCGCCTAGGCCTTCTTTTCTTCCTTCCTTCAGCTGTGTGGAACCCGGGGAGAGTTCTAGGCGCCCTGGGAAGGAGCCCATGGAGGGATTTGCTAGCGGGGATGGGGTAGATTTTTCCAAGAACTCTGGGGGATGGTTATATGAAGCTGATGATGAGGGTTCTGATGAGGATTAGGGGACTAGGAGTTCCTTTGATTTGGATGTTTATTTGTTTACTGTTTTTCAAGAACTTTTATTGTTAAGGATCTTAATTCTTTTTCTATTAAAATTTCGAATCTATGAAACCCCAATCGAAACCAACCATAGAGTAAGGGGGTTGGGATGCATATCATATTTTATTTCATGTTTAAATATATTTTTATCTGGTATTATGTGCATTAAATTTGTGTTTTAT